>JAVDPK010000712.1:1206245-1216374 GCA_034780415.1 Cichlasoma orientale
AAAACCAGCTCACCTTTCCCAAGTCAATGATAAAGCAGTCTCCTTTGTTGAAGCTGCTCCAGGACATTGCCACCTCTGTTGCTCTGATGATCCTGCGACCCTTAACGTGAAGCAGGCGCTTTACATCCATGCCGTTGGTCACTACGTGCTTGAAGCCTGAGGCCACACCCCCTTTCTGTGAAATCAAATGTTGATTTGCATGAAGTTTTATCCCATGAATACATCCCTCAAATCTTATTTTGAATTGACAGAAGATGAACTAACTTTACACATGAGCCACAGTTACAGTTACAATTACTACACACAGGCCAAATGACTGGATAAATCACAAAGGTTCACGGGAGGAAGCGTGGAGTCAGGCGAGAGCTTTCAACACAGCACTGTAAAATCTTAAGGACCAAAGGGTGGGAAAGAAGCTTGAGGATAAATGAGGATGGTGTTGGTCATGTGCCGCTGCCACCATTGTACCTGAGAGTTGCCATTATCACGTAATGTGCCGTCCTTGGTGACGCCAATAAACAAAAGGAGAGTTTACAAAACACCACAGAAAATGAGGAACAGAAATACTCTCTGCTGGAAAAGAACAACCCAATGGTTCTTTCAACAACTAAAATCTAAAGCAGAAATTTCCCCCTCTCAGGTTATAACCATGTGGAAACTGAAGAGAAACTGTATTTAAATGAAATGTTTGTTTTGTAGACTTGTAAATGTCTCATATTGTGATTTTCCTCAGCATGATACCTCTGCAAACCACTTTGCACCCCCCCCACACACACACACACACAAAATAGCTCCACATTTGTATGATGTTTCTAGCCTAAGTCAGTGTCATGCCTGCCATCACTGATGCCTCCTCTGCTCTGTGGTCCTGCTGCTCCCACGCAGAGCCGTACCGCAGATGGAATTAGCGGCCTTCATTTGACTAAAGTGGTCTTGACTGAAATGTTGATGAAAACAACAACAAAGGAGACTTTCTTAAATTAGCCTTTGAAATTTTCACTCAGAAGAGTCAGCCGAGGACAGAGCGCAGAGTGCTGTTAGGCTCTGGGGGCGTGGCTAGTTTGACCTCTAAATGGAAACCACATTCAGGCTGGGTTTTTTTTTTCCGAGTGGCAGCAAAAAAAATTTTATGGTGACAATGCATGCTCTCTTTATTCTGAGAATTGTTTCCTGACAGCGGAGTTACCAAAACTATGAAAAGAAGACGACGTTTGGTTCTGTTTTCACTGTGAGTGTGTTTGGACTGTGCAGCATTTGCAGAGCAGAGTTTCCATCCTCTAACAAAAGTAGTAAATAAGTATTTGGTCTAATTACATTTAACTAAAGCCAGAATGGGGGTTGGATTTTTTTTTTTATGAGAAACAGATGGCTGTTAAAAGTGGCTCAGCTTGTGTTTCCAAGTGTCCTTTTTTGTACAGGCTGGTTGCCTCGGCTATAATCAATCAGTCCATCAGACACACCCAGAGACAGAAATAGTAAAAAGGGGGCAACGCTGTGATTCCTTTGAACTTCAGAATCATCGGTTCATCTCCACAGCAGAGTTCACAGGACGCTGGCAATCATTAACAGATTTACAGAGACGTTTCAGTCAGAGAGAGTTCTGCAGCAGTGCTGTTCCAGCTCTGAGATATCACTGTTTATAACACTTATACCCCTTCTGTGTTTTAAAGGGTTTATTATTTAATTGCAGACTGAAAACACATTAGAAAAAGAACATAAAACTTCACAGGAATGTTCCGTATTCAGTTAATAATCTAGACCAGTGTTCTCCTTTTTCCTACTTGTAGCGTTTTAATAGCAGCACCGCGCCACAGCTTTTACTTTGAAGGTGAACACTCCCAGGTTCCAGTTTGCGTTGCACTTTTTCAAGTTTTAATACTGCTCAGCTGGTAGTTGCCAAGTGTTTGCAGACAAGTCAGCAACTTCCATACAAACTACAGGTGACCGCAGCGATCTGGCAGTGACCAAAAATCATAAGGAGGCTTTTGGTGCAGAACCCTCTTTACAACCAATATGGCAGACAATTCTCGAGCAATGTGCAGCTGACGCCACGCGAGAAAACTCCACAGTCAGCCGTAGTGTGACTCTTGGTTCACTCACAGTCTGGCAGAAGCGGTTTTAGCTCCTCTCCCATTAAGACCACCCTCTTTTTTTTAAACCTTTTTCTGATTGGCTGCCCCGTGCAAACAAAAGGTTTGAACAGTAGATGGGTGGGGCTTGTATGGTCACATCCAGTGTTGCTCTTATATGACTCTTGCTGACACCATACAGATCTGAAGTCTGACCTCGTGTAAAATTTTGAGCATGTGTAATATGAACATCCAACACTGGAAAAATAAACGTGACAGAAAATAAGGGCGAACATAATCAGGATCAGCTGCTTGCTGTATATGAAATAGCATGCTGGCACGTGTAAAATGTTCAACATTTGCTAATTAGCACTAATCACAAAGTGCGGCTGAGGGTGAATTTCATTAGTTTGTCATGTTTTCACCCTTATAAGAAACTTTTGAACAAGTAATGATGCAGCTAAATGACTTCATAGAAGTCTGTTAGCTGTTACTTGTTGACCAAAGCAGACCAAAGTTTTTGACAAAACCAGAACACACTCTAGGTTTGCTACAACCTAAGTCTAATTTATACACAGTGTTTGGCACAACTATTGGCCAAACACTGTATTTTCCAAGTGAAAAACAAAACCAAAAAAAATGGTTGAAAGAAATCAGATGTAAAAAATATATGCTTCACTATAAAGCTCACCTGGTACTTGATGCCTGACTTGAAGTAACCCATAAAAGTGTTGGATTCATAGTTCTGCACCTCCCTGTACTGCACCGGCCCACCACCCAGGAAGTCATCCAGCTGTGAGGCAAAGATGGCCGCTGCTCCACTCTCATCCTGCGAACACTCATCCCCTGCAGAAACCAAATGTTTGTAAGCAGCTAGTTCTAGAAACAATCTGCAACTGCTTCACATTCACGCTCAAGAGAAATATGCAGCACTTTAGTGTAAGCAGTGACCTTATAGGCCCTCTGAGTCAGGACTGGAGTCATAGTTATAATCACATCAACCACACGAGGAGCAGAGCCTCTCTGTATCCTGCTATTACTGTCAGATGGCACACAACATGGATAAAACTATTCCAGAATTTTACATGAGTAACACTGATCCCAGACGAAGGATTAATTATGGCCCAGTGTTATGAGGAGCCTAATGTCTTACAGATGCTTGCAATGGCAGCAGAAAGCTAAAGGCGTGTGAGTTTAGTGCTGGCATTGCATCCAGACTGGCAGGAGGCTGTGCAAACCTGCAGGAACTAATGCCGGTCTCTAATGATCTGCAGGGGCATTCCACATGTGAGTCATCCAGCGGTTTGTTTTGTGTATGTGTTTTTGTTATGCAACCAAAAAAATTAATAAAAATACTGCGGTTGAGAATAGACTTTGCCTTCATTCAGGGAAGTTAAAGTTACATATCACTGAGAGCTCTGTGCACACATAAATTAAGGTTACAATGATGGACGACAGCACAAAAAGGGAACTGTGCAGAGTAGAAGATTTCCACAAACTGCTGTTTTTACCTCGTTACACAATGGAGGATGTTTCAGCTCCGAGATCAGAAAACCTGAAGCAATTTTGAAAAGCGTGGGCTTACTGTGACACAAACATGTGAACCTCTAGTCTCATCGAACCCAAAGTTACATCTGTCTGTCTGTGCATTTAAGCATCAAAAATTGTGGGGAAATGCACAAGGAAGTGACTTTTTAAAACTGGAAATATGTCACCTAAGCTTGTAACAGAGGCTCCCACTTCCAAACATCATCATTTGTTGCAATTAAAGCAACACGATCTGGTGATTTTGGTGAGATCAAACAAACTGTCTCTGAGTATTACCACTCAGAGACAGAAAACAAGTGATCAAACTGTAAAATGATATTTGCCAAACAATAAACCTTTCATCAGATCAAATATTAGGGATAGGGGAACATGTTGCAGTAAAATGGCCTCTGCTATTTTCTTTCCCCCAGTAACCTCAGTAAAGTGCAAAACTTCACTAAATAGCATTCAAGTCTTACCCAACCACATGTGTATGTTGTATGATGGGGCTGGGGTGGTGAAAAGCAGCAGGTACGCATCCCCGGTGTAAAAGCTGCCATACAGACCAACGGGAACCGGTTTGAGGTCCATGTTCTCAATGCGCCACACCTGCAGCCCTGGCTTCTTCCCTGCAGTTTCAAACTCCTTATGGTTAACCATGATGGCTCTGAAAAAAAAGAAGAGGAAGAATATAGTATTGAAGTTACAGGAAGCTAGATGGAGACAGAATCATTTTAATGTTTTTGCCATGCAAAACTTTGCTGCTGCTCTTGGTAAGCCACATAAAGCATTCGGAGAATGATAGAAATACAGAAGATGCTGGTGAAAAAATTGACAAACACAGTGCAAAAGTTATTTTCTGCAGTCACATATTTAAATGATGTACTTCTTGAATAACAAGCTTTTAGTCTGCATCTTAAAACCAAGAGGGGCTTACCCACAGTGGTTATAAATACACATTCTATCTCCCCTGTGGGCTTCTTCTATATTTGGGCTCTCGGTGTATAGACTAGAAAGACCAGTTCTTTTAACCACCTGTCACGTACTGCTGCTCACATTTATGAACTACCGAGGTGTGTTTGCTTTGTCATTATTAAAAACTCGGTAACTGAAATAAAGCAGATTTTAATAGCTGAGCGATGCGGGAACTTTGTACCATCCTCATCATACATTTAATCAGAAAATCATATCTCTGGCAAAATAAACAATACCACATATCACGCTGTCAATGCAGTATGACCTGTACTGCTTGCTTCATAAACTCTTATCTATTTTTATAGCTGATGGAGTGAAACACAGCTTGATGTTACTGTATAACTACAACATGCGCCGATTGCTACAAAGCATAGTGAGCAAGCTGAAGCGGTGAGGAGTGCAGGAAGTTACGGGAAGTTGATTTATTTTTCCTTTTAGAAATAAAAATTAAAGTTGCAGTAAGAGTATTTGCTCCAAAGGAGTTGAGAGATTATACAGTACAGATTGCCAGTTTGCCAGGATTACAACCAGATTACAAGTGTGGCAGCAGGATTATTGCTGCACTGAGGCTGTAATGACAGAGCTCTGACCGCATCCACTTCTACTGCTGTAAAACCATAAACTTACACTTCAATTACATCCACTACATCTATTAAGTACAATGCTGATCCTGCAGGGTGTATTATTTAAGAGTTATTAAGAGTTTAAACGATCACCAAACAATCACACATCATGCCAATTTGAACGATTGTTACTGCTGTGATGTTTGTTGCACTGTGTGTTAAATGCGTGGTCTGCAGCTCAGCTTTCAGTGAGGGCGCAAAGCGCACCCAGTGGACTTCCTGTAAGACAAGATCAATAAATGCAGCACCATGGGCAAAACTCCACTTCGCATAAAGCGAATGGACTGGAGTCAGATGCACTGATATTAACACTAATGTAACACAGTAATGAGCGCGATGTTGCAGCTCTGCGGGGAGGTTTATGCTGGGAAGAGCATCTCTATCTTCATCTACTCTACAGCTTCCAGTAACTGCGCTTCTCTGCTGCAGTGGAGAACGATGTGCTGCCTCTTATATGTCCATCTATTCTCTTCCGCTTATGATGTTCAGCTGTTGCGGGGCGAGAGGCAGGGTACACCCTGTACAGGTTGCAGAACACGCAGACTCCACACAGAGAGGCCCGGGCCAAGGTGGATTCGAACCCAGTCCTTCTAGCTGTGACACAACAGTACTAACCATCACGCCACCGTGCTGCCCGCCTCGTATATGTTTAGATGAAAAAGGTGCATTTAAGAATAAAGAGTTTAACAAAGAGTCTTTAATAAAGATTAATGAAGACTAAAGCGTAATCTCTGTTCCTTCTTCCTCTTTTTGAGTATTGCATTACTTCGCAGCTACTACCGTCCATACTTCAATTAAAGCTTTTTGCGCTCTAGTTCATTCACAGGATAATAATAAACAGAAGTGACAAAGGGGGGTGGGGTGGATGGAGACTTTCCACATCTGGAATTTCACTCGCTTTAAACTTCCTGACTGGCCACATAAGAGTGAAAACTCGGCGATCATGAGTTCACATCGCGAGCTGCGCAGTCTTGATCTAAGAGATTATGAAAGTCTCCTCAGGTAAAAATGCAGAAATGTCACAGCGTGTTATCTCGGGGGGGAAAGGGGAGGAAAAAAACGGGAAAACTCACAGTTTGCAAGATGAATCACACAGGATAGAGAGAGGAGCGGATCAGCGGATGGAGGTTGTAGATGTGGGAGTGACGCGATTATGGAGGCTCTTTGGGTTTTAATGTTTTGCAGAGGAGGAGGAGGAGCTGGAGTGTCCAGCAAGAACATTCATTTGGCAGCGCGAAGCTTTCTGAGAAGCGAGAGAAACGCTTTGTGACAAATAAGGAAGAAAGGTTACCTGTTCACTTTTTGTGCCAACTCGACTGTAAGCTGCTTGTCGTGCAGTGCAGATTATAAAGGGTAGCGTGGGAAATAAAGTCTTAGAAGTAGCGGCTGAATGCGTGTCTTTGCGTTCCGCTTAAGATCGGTCTTAAACCGAACGCAAGGACACGAATGAAAAAATGACAGAAGGGAAAATGTGTCTCCCGGTGACATCCTTGAATGTAGAGGAAATCAAATATTGGGAAACTGTCAGTAGTTGAAGGAACCTGAACACCAGCTTAATCCTTTGATCAGAAAGATTTCACACAACACATAAGATGATGAGTCTATTATTAAATTTAATAAAGCCATTTCAAACAGGTTTACAGATTAATCTGGACCTGGCTGCGTACCACGGCTCAGGTGAACAGAACCAGGGCACGAAGTCTGATTACACGTCTTTTCCGAGTCAGGGTTTCATAGTTGAAGCTTATCAGTGTTATACAAAACAATATGTGGAAGACAGAAATTCCAGCACGTTGGGCAGAATGACTTTGAAGTCTCTTTTCTCAGACAAACTATTAAAAACAAAACGGTCCAAGTTGCACTGACCCCAGAGAACACTTTTACTCTTTAAAGGCAGAAATGGAGGCTAAAGATTATAACATGTATATGTTCATAAAATGACCTCCTTCAGTATATTTTAACTTCATAAAGACAAAAATGTAAGGGAATGGTTATATATAACATAAAGCCATGAAAAAAAAAAGATTTTCTTCAGTAGCTACATTAAAAATACAGTTTTATGTTGATTTGAAAACAAAGATGTCAGTGACACTTCAACTTCCCCCTGCTTGGAAAATCAGCCAGCCCCTGCAGATATTGGACATCACAGATACCTCTACATGAGAGCATTCAAAATATTTATTCGGTCTCAATGCTGTCTTGTTAGCTTAAAGATAAACACCCACACCCAGCCACACCCAACCTCTACCTGCTGTACTCGTTCTGTTTCAGCAGGTACAGCGAAACACAAAGCACACCCTCTTCCAGTTCTAAGGTTTTACATATGAGGACGCCGTTAAAAAATAACAGCTGGTCCGTACCTTCCAAAATGATTTAAATACAACCTCAGATCAACAACAACATTCACTATATTGCAAAAAGTATTCACTCGTCTGCCTTCACACGCATTTGAACTTGAGTAACATCCCATTCTTAATCCATAGGGTTTAATGTGATGTCAGTCCACCCTTTGCAGCTATAACAGCTTCAGCTCTTCTGGGAAGGCTTTCCACAAGGTTTAGGAGTGTTCATTCTTCCAGAAGCACATTTGTGAGGTCAGACGTCTGTTGGATGGGAAGGCCTGGCTCACAGTCTCCACTCTAATTGATCCCAAAGGTGTTCTATCAGGTTGAGGTCAGGACTCTGTGCAGGCCAGTCAAGTTCTTCCAAACCAAACTCGCTCATCCATGTCTTTACGGACCTGCTTTGTGCACTGGTGAGCAGTCATGTTGGAACAGGAAGGGGCCATCCCCAAACTGTTCCCACAAAGCATGAAATTGTCCAAAATATCTTGGTATGAGGCCTCACAGTTAGAATACCATCTGGGTTCGATTCCACCTTGGCCCAGGCCTCTCTCTCTCTGTGGAGTTTGCATGTTCTCCCCATGTCTGCGTGGGTTTTCCCCGGGTACTCCGGTTTCCTCCCACAGTCCAAAGACATGCACTTACTGGGGTTAGGTTAATTGGCCACACTAAATTGCCCATAGGTGTTAATGAGAGCATGAATGGTTGTCTGTCTCTCTGTGTTAGCCCTGCGACAGGCTGGTGACCTACCCAGGGTGTACCCTGCCTTGTGCCCTAAGTCAGCTGGGATAGGCTCCAGCCCAAGTTGCTGTTGTTCCAATTGCTTCCACGTTGTTATAATACCACTAACAGTCGAATGTGGAATATTTAGTAGTGAGGAAATTTCACGATGGATGAGTGAATACTTTTGGCAATGGCGTGTTTCTTGTTATTTGTTTAACAAGAATTAAACCAAAATGTAGAAGCAGTATGTAAAAAAAACTAAGTACACCCATGATAGCCTGTATAGCCACCTTTAGGTCTTGTGGCTGCAAAACAAATCCTCACCCCTCCACCGCCATGCTTACAGTTGGTACGAGGTGTTTGTGCTGATATGCTGTGTTTGGTTTTCTCCAAACATGGTCGAATCCCTGCACTTTGGTCTCGACATTGTTCCAGAAGTCTTGTGGCGTGTTCAGATGCAACACTGCAAACACAAGCTGTGCTGTTGTGTTCTTTTTATAGAGAAGAGGCTTTCTTCTGGTAATCCTTCCAAACAAGCCATACCTGTTCAATCTTTTTTTTTAAATTGTGCTGTCATGACGTTTAGCATGTAACATCCCAACTGAGGCCTGCAGAGTCTGACTCACTCGGTGAGAGTCAGACTCCAAAGTCTCACTGTGGTATGATGGACTTTAAATAGTTTGGAAATGTCCTTGTAACCCTTTCCAGACTGATGAGCAGATCACTGATGAGGTCTTTCTTTCTTGGCATTCTGTTAACACACACCTGAATGCTCCAGATCAGCCCAAACCTTTGCTTTTATAGAGGTGCTCACACTTGCTGATGATCAATTAATCCACATGCATTTGATTAGCAGCACCTGGCTGCTACTTATCCTCTTAGTTCCTATGAAAGCAGTAAGGGTCTACTTAGTTTTTCACACACTGCTTCTGTATTTTGGTTAAATAACTAATAACTTGGTGTAATATGTAATATGTTGTTATTCATCTGAGGTTATATTTACTTAACGTTGAGACCCCCTGAGAACCAGATGGGGTTTTTTTTATGTCCTGATATGTAAAAGCTTTGAACTGAAAGAGGGTGCACTTTCTTTTTCACATGGCTGTACATGGTCAGAGGAGACAAACAGAGGAGGCTGTTTATCCTTAAAAGTTATGCACACAAAGAATGACAGTGCATCTGGCAAACACATGCACAGACAGGAGGTTTGACACAAAATCATGCTGAATTTTCTTTTGTTTGTTTTTTTTTTCACACATGACTCAGTAGTTGAGAATGCAGTGTGAAGTCACGAGGACTGCTTCAGAACTCAGTCACCAGATGAAAAATAGCTCTTCCTCTCTCTGTATCAAACCTGCAGTAGCCTTTTTTTTTTTTTTTAATAAAAATTTTAAAAACGTTCTGTGGTAGCCCACTAATGTTTAATCTAACTGGTGCAGCAAACTACATGAGGAAACAGCAACCTGGCAACGGCTGATTAAAGTGTTGATTTCCTTCACAAATGAGGTGGAAGTGGGCTGGGGTGGTATTTCTAACCGGACATTTCATTGTGACAGGTTTGCAAAACAACTGAAAAACTTTCTAAAATTGTGCGCACAGTTAGTGGTGTATTTGTGTTCCTCAGCTGATGCTTCTCTAAATGTTTGTGGACGTCTTTAACAATAAGATTTAATTGAAGCAGCTAAATGGAGAGGTGAAAAGAGGGAACTTCTGTGCCACTAAATTTGTGGCTTTCCTTCCTGTGGGATTAGCCGCTTTCTTCATTCACTTTTTAGATGATTTTGTTTGTGTGAAATCTGCTTCACCACTCTGAACTTGTGTTTATCTGCAGGCGGGGGGGGGGGGGGGGGGGTGCCCGCACTGGTGCCAG
>JAVDPK010000712.1:1216384-1241102 GCA_034780415.1 Cichlasoma orientale
CCCCCCCCCCCCCCCCCCCCCCCCCCCCCCCCCCCCCCCCTCACTGGTGCCAGACTGGAGGTCTTATCATTAAGCAGGACATGACATGTCAGCTGAAAGGCTGCCAGTGGCTCATTGTGCCACACCACCGACAGCTGGCTGATGCACATCCTCAGTGACAATGCAACCAACTCAAAATGGATTAGACTCCCATCATCGAAGGCTTATTTGTCTGTTACAGTCTAGTGCCTGTAAAGACTGCATGCACAAAAAATAGCATTCAATCTAAAGACTAGTTCTGTGCTTTCAGAGATACACATTCATTTTTACCTGAGGGGCAAAGATACCCACATTTACTGGTTCAACACATGAAAAGAGTACCCCACTTAAGCAAGATGCATTGGATTCTTACAACACTGTCAGACTCATAAAAACTTTAACGAAGTCAGAACTGGTGCACCAGAACCGGCAACACTGGGGTGTATTGTGACAGCAGCTGCTAATCTATTTTTTTTTTTAGTTCTAACCAGATTTGTGTCAGTCTCCAGACCCAACCAAGGGTGACTCAGGTGACGTCACTTGAATCAATTTGTCAGATTTAATACATTATTACATTATTATTCATGTGTACTTGCAAACAGTTGGAGGCCATCCTTTTGCAGCTGGCTGCTAGTAACCCAAGCTTAGTAAACACTGCAGGCAGACTGAAACAACCAGTCGGTTTAAGTCAGTGCATTCAGCCAAGAAATACAGTAACACGCTGTAAAGCCATAATTTATGGACTTTTTCTGTTTACACATATTAGTCCAATAAAAGATAACATGCTAGTAGGTGGATTTTATTATATATCGATCATGTCAGGAATGGCTGGAGTGAAGACCCAGAGTGAGACACAGAGGCAGAAAAAAATACTCAAGAGCAAAAACAGAAATGGCTTTTAAATGTAAATACAGAGGGTTTACAACAAGGTGCACATAGGAACAGGTCATATCAGACTTTGCCAGAAAACATCTAAGAGAGACTTCACAGTTCAGGAAAACAATCTTTGGAAACCAAA
The DNA here is from genome assembly GCA_034780415.1 of Cichlasoma orientale. Taxonomy (NCBI): domain Eukaryota; kingdom Metazoa; phylum Chordata; class Actinopteri; order Cichliformes; family Cichlidae; genus Cichlasoma; species Cichlasoma orientale. Next base: position 1,217,421 of record JAVDPK010000712.1, read on the forward strand.
ATTAACTTGTAGCAGAATGATGGGAAGAGAACTAGAGCATGCTTTTCAGTTATTAAATACAAAACAGAAGGTGGCTGCAGTAAAGGCCTGGCAGAGGAAACAGCATTTGGTGATGTCCATGGCTTCTAGACTTCAGGCAGTCAGTGACTGCAAATGATTTTTCATCCAAGTACTAAAAATAGTCATATTTTAAATTATTCAAATTTGTCCAATTAATTTTGAGTCTCTGAAAATAAGTGGCATGTAACGCTGTGGCAGGCTGGTTTAGGACCACGACGCATGACTCGAGACAGGACTGAACCTTCAGCTTTATTGCTGGAATCACAGGATTTACAGAAAGCCAACAGAACAAACTGGGAATCTCACTCGATCAGAAATACACGCAGACAGGTGAGCGCGCAGAGGGCATGAAGCCACTGACGATAGCGCAGAAGAAGCAGAGAAAAACAGAGACATTTAAACACATGAGGTAATAATAGAGATGGAAAACACCAGGGAACACAGGTGAAACTAACTGGGGAAAACAAGACCAAGGAAGCAAAACTAAATACACAACACACGATATGAGACACTATCAAAATAAGGCAGGAAATGACTATCGGTGAGACACAGACTCACACATCCAAACTTGACACAAGAGCAGGAAGGCAAACAAACACAGCGACAAGGCTGGATACGCACAGGAGACAGAGAAGAGACTGAGACAGGCTGGACCAGAAAAGGAACCATCATGAAACAAGACAAACTCAGGAGCGCCACAAAATCTCATTTTCATCAAAAGGCAAGAAAAAAAAAACAGAACAAAATCATTTCAAAACCAAAATCACAAAACTCAAAACCCACACTAACCCAGAATTGTGGGTCAACAACCCAGAGACCATGACCACAGGTAGCTGTGTGTTAAAGAGGCTGTAATTCCTAAACAGTTAATGGAAAATTGTTGTTAAATCCCACGAGTGCTGAAAATCTGCACTCCAATCACGTCTTGATTGTTTGCTTTAAAATCCACTCTGGTGACATGACAGAGGGAAACACTGGGGGCGACTAAAAACACAAATACCCAGGATCATGACAGTTTGTTATCCTGATACTCTTTGGACATCTTTGGACACAGACTGTGGAAACCAAAGAAGTTCTGACTGTAGCGACATTGTGCAGAGTTCATGTGTAAACAGCCTCAGAGACTGTGCAAGAGCCAGAAACCCATGCCTCATGTTTCTCTAAACCAGTTTCCACACTGTATTTATTTATAATTTCCAATACACCCCACCTCCCTCCTCGCTGCTTCTTAGTTTTCCCAGTGCCACCACATACAGAAAAAAAAACAAAAAAAACCTGGAGCCGCTCCAGACATAGCACAACGCTGAGCAGGAACCAAGGAGTCACGGGTGTGTGTCAGCCAAACCAAAGCTGCTGCAGGCCCAGAGCCAAACGTCTAAAACTCCAGTTGTCGTAAATATGTAACTAGGAAGCCCTCTCCACTCCCACTCCTTCTGTGTAAAGGTTTAGCTTAATGACAGAAAAGCCAGTAAACTACAGCTTGGTGATTGCGGAGTGCTGTCAAAGAAGATAGCAGTGACCCTTAAACAGCGTCAACCACTAATAGTTGTTTTTCCACCATGCAGAGTCACATGACGCTCCCCCACCTGGTGACAAAACACGTTTATAAATGAAGTCCATGAGAACGCGGCTGAGAGGAGGTCTGAGCAGACAGTGCTTCAGATATACGTGAGGGGTCAACCTCTTCCCCCGGCAGTCAGATAAGCACTGTGTTGCTCCTTGGTGACTGGGACAGAAAGGCACTAGTCACGGGTGCAGGTAACCTGTGCTGCCCATCAGACTGACTTCAATACGAACATATGGAAGCAGCCAGGCTTAAAGTAATGAATTCAAACTAAAGCAGTCTCGAGATCATTAGAAAATGTGGCAGTGGGTGAAATTGGGTGGGTGCCTATCAGTTAAGGAAGATGAGTAGAAACGGGAACTCAAACCTTATCTTATGAATCTTGTGAGCCTGCAGCTCTACATCACAACTACATCATAAAAGCAGAACAACCCAAAGAGCCAACATCCTGATGCGACAATGAGCAAACAAGGATCTTGTTTCTTTTTAATACTAGAATTATGACTTTATTGTAGCCAGCAGTGTATTGTTCAGTGTGTTCTGATTAGAACCAGCGTTAACCAGTAGCTTGCCGTGTGTGGTTACGCTCGTGTGCCAAGCAGACAGCTTGTGTTCGTGACTCATTGTGGTTAACCTGGGCATACAGATACAGCTTTGCAAACTCTGTGTGCAAGTTTACATTCAAACTCTTTCATTTGAAACACTTCGCCGTCTCAGTTAACTGACAGAGTCTCGAGCCACCCCTCATTTCTTTATATTTTGCTAGGACAATGGGAAACAGGTGCAGCAATTTATTAAAATGTGTGCATACATTCATGGAAATACAGTATATCAGGCAAAAACAGAGTTTGCACAGTCCTACCACCTTTGTTCTTCAGCACAGCCTGAACTCTCTCAGGCAGCTTTCTTCTCTTCTTCTCCTCATTTATTCTTCAAGAATAGTTCTCCAGGCTTTCATTCAAAGCTCTTCTCTGGATGTTGGCTGCCTCTTTGTTCCACTCTCTGTCGAGATGAAGGGCCAGATGCATCTCTCAGGTCCTGTGTCAGCTCTGGATTTTTTAGGGGAGCAACTTCTTCTTTGTCCTCCGCTTGTCGAGCAGCTTCCACAGCACTGGATCTTTAGAGCTTAAAAGATCTACTGACATCCTTTTTTTTTTTTTTTTAAATCAGTACTTTAGTAATATTACAGTGTACAAACATTCAGCTACTATGAAGAAACTGCTTCACATTCATCACTTTCTGATGAATTGGACTGAACCACTGCCTTAAAACTGTGAAGCTGGAAGCAGCATCAGTTTCCCTCCCAGCACACCTAATGATTAACCCATTACATATGATTTGTTACATCTTTACAAATAACCAAAAAAAAAGGGAAAAAAAGAAAAGAAAAAATCGACCGGGAACAGCAGTCAAAAAATAATCTGGGTTATGAAGGCAAAGGTAGAGTTGCTGTTTTATGTTGCAGTAAAAAAAGTAAACACACGAGCATGTTATTTGAATGCATTATGCATGAAGCCAGGTAGTAAAATGTTGCAAATGTTACTGCTGTAAGTGTAGGGTAGCCGACACTAATGGAGCACAGTGGAGGCAGGACAGAAAAAGGTAAGTCAGTGCAGTCCTGTGGGAAACCTGCTGTCATTATTCGATGGCTGCCTTTGTGGAAATGTGTCGTAACAGGTTTGGTACAACAGCAGCTTTGATTCTTAGAAACTGAGCTGTCGGTTATTTATTGGGAGTGTTTGTTGCTGTGTGGTATTTTTAATAGACGCTGGGTGTGTCTACGACTTATGCTTATTCGTTATGCTGGTTGTGGCACCTGTTTTATGCCTTTATTTATAATTTAGTTTTTAATATAGATCACATTTAGTTTACAAACACACACACACACATATATATATATATCACATCTGTCATATTTGCTTGCTCTCCAGCTGTCACTAGTCCTCTCATTTGGTTGTAAAGAGTCTACTTTAAGATAAACACTCACAAAAAATTATACATCTATCTATTCCGAATAAAGCAAAGTTCATCTAGTTGTTGTTCTCTTAAAAGTATCTGCTAGCAGTGCAGCATCACAGCCGACACATTTAAATGGGAGAGTGGAGGGGAGGGATATCATCTATTATATAACAGGCTGAGAAGGCCACGTCAGCAGGAAAGTGCTTTAAGCTGTTGTCATCCATCTGAAATCTCAACAGCTGTCTTCATGCAAAAATTAGATTTTTTTTTAAATTAAATGCAATGTGTGTGATAGGAACAAGAGACATCGCTCTAACTGTTTTAGCGAGTTGCACAAAGGAACTGGAGCTCAGCTTAATGGCACGCGATACACCACTGTCCTAACCACATCCTCCAGACTCGCTGACATCTTAACAAAAGCTCAGCAAATGAAACGAGAACAGAAAGCCAGAAGCTCCTGAAACGTACGCAGCTGATCCAAAGGAGAAGGTCTAAGCTTCAAATTATCCACCCGCTTTTACTGAAGCGCTCCCAGCCCTGCTGTTACATGAGAATGCAGGACAAACAGGCCGGTTTACTGAGAAGGTTGCATGCACACACACACACACAATCTTGTATTGCACACAAAACACTCACAAAGAGAAAAGCCTCTGATAAACAGAGAGGTTAGCGGTGAAGAAATGCAAACATGCACAGCCCCCATCGACGCCTCACATGTATGCTGGAAACCATTCTGTGTCATCAAACCAGACAGCCCACCTGCCACAAAGCAAACACTTTTTTTATGACCCACAATAAGCGAGCACATCTCGTCTGCAGTGGACTGAAATATATGACTATTATTTTGCTTTCCTTGTCTCTGAGTAATGCTGTGTTTGACATAAAGAGACATTTTGGAAATATTTGCCTTCTTCTCAAGATAAAACTAGTAAGACTGCTAGTCTTGCTCTGCTTATATGTTAACTAGATGAAGGTACCAGCACTTCTTAAGTTTACTGATTAACACTAATTGATACAAAGAAAAGATGTTGTGTGATCTGAAGGGAGGAGCTATTTCTTGGCTGGGCGCAGTGACCTTCACAGTCATGGTAAAACAAAAGGACACCTTCAGTCAATTTCAAGGTGTTATGTAACAGGACATTATAAAAAAAAAAATCAACTGGTCCTCAGCTAGTCTTAAAATTACTTAAACACAACTATGAACTACAAAACATGACATATTACACAGTGTCATTACCTATTTAATAAAAATTAAGCCAAACTGCAGAAGCAGTGTGTGAAAAACTAAGCACACTCCATGACTCAATAACTTAAAAGTAATCATGTTTTTTTTTCTCTTCATCATTTGATCACATCATCGTGGAGGAACTTCGGTCTTTTTCAGAGCGTCGCTTCTGTTCACTGAGGTTTGCGGGACATTCATTTATGCACGTCTCTTTTTTCAGATCCCACCACAGCGTGTCCATCAGGTTCAGGTTGAAACATTAAATTTGCTGTCGTGCTTGGGATCATTGTCCTGTTGCATGACCTGATTTCAGCCAAGTTTTTTCCGTCAGACAATTGACCTCAGGCTTGACTCTAAAATACTTTGGTATACGGAGGAGTTCATGTCGACTCAGTGACTGTGAGGTGCCCAGGTCCTGTGGCTGCAAAACAAGCCTAAATCATCACCCCTCCACCATCGTGGTTGACAATTGGCAGGTGTTTTGTGCACCTTCTCCCTACCTGGAAAACTAGCCAGCCCCTGCAGACATTGGACACCACACGTGCCTCTAAATGAGAGCTTGCAAAATATTCATTCTGGCTGCATGCTGTCTCATTAGCTGCAGGATAAACACATCATGTAAAACAGCTTTTCATTGGTTCCCATGGTGCACAGAACCCACCGGGCAGCTCATCATTTGCACACATCAAATTACTATTGACATTTGAAGGTATGCTTGCACAAGTCACACCCAGCCTCTACCTGCAGTACTCCTTCTCTTTCAGCAAGTACAGTGAAACAGAAAGCACACCCTTCCAGCTCTAAGGTTTTATATATCAGGACACCATTAAAAAAAAAACATCCCCTGGTCTCTGCCTTCCAAAATTATTTAAATACAACCTCAAATGAACAATAACATATGTTAATATTTGTTCAACAAGAAATGAGCCAAGACGTAGAAGCAGTATGTGAAAAACAAAGTACACCCCATGATTCAATAGCTTGTATAGCCACCTTTAGCGGCAGTAACTTAGTAATCATTTCCCTATGACTCTGTCAGTCTGTCTATTCAGCATTCATTTATGCTCAGATCTCTTAAGGTCCCGCCACAGCATTTCAATCAGGTTGAGGTCCGGACTTTGACCGAGCCATTGTAACACCTTGATTCTTTTTTTTTTCTTTTTTGTGTGCAGCCATTCTGCTCTAGATTTCCTGTTGTGTGACACACTTCGGCTCAGGTTTTGGCTGTCAGAATGATTTCCTCATATTTCACTCTGGAATACTTTGATATGCAGAGGAGTTCATGGTCAACTCAATGACTGCAAGGTGCCCAGGTCTTGTTGCTGAAAAACAAACCAAATCATCACCCCTCCACCACCGTGCTCACAGCTGGTATGAGGTGTTTGTGCTGATATGCTGTTTTTGATTTTCACCAAACTTGGTACTGTGCATTATGGACATATGAACATCTCCACTTTGGTCTCATCTGTCCAAAAGACATTGTTCCAGAGGTCTTGTGGTTTGTTCAGATGCAACTTTGCAAACATAAGCCATGCTGCCATGTTCCTTTCAGAGAGAAGAGGCTTTCTCCTGGTAATCCTTCTAAACAAGCCATACTTGTTCAGTCTTTTTCTAATTGCACTGTCATGAGCTTTAACATTTAACATGCTGAGGCCTGCAGAGTCTGAGATGTAGCTCTTGGGTATTTTGCACAGTGCATTGCACAGTCTGACCTTGGAGTGAATTTGCTGGGACATCCACTCCTGGGAGGATTGGCAGCTGTCTTCAATGTTTTCCACTTGTGAATAATCTCTCGCTGTAGAATGACGGACTTCAGATAGTTTGAGCAGCAACAGCTGCTTGCTGATGTCTTTCCTCCTTGGCATTGTGTTAACACATACCTGAACGCTCCAGACCAGAAAACTGCCAAATTATAGAAGTCCTCACACTTGATGATGATCAATTACCTAATACATTTGATTAGCAGCACCTGGCTGCTGCTTACCCTCTTAATTCCTATTTCGGATCTTCCAAAGCAAATTGGTCCCACCTGGGGACTCCGATGTCCTACTGGGAGACAATGAGGAACGGCCTGCCTGATAGGAACCTTGGTTCCTACAGTAACGCTTACTTTTCCAGCCTTTTGTTGACCCATGCCAACTTTTTGTTTTAGATGTGTTGCAGTCATCCAATGAGATAATATTTTCATGAAACAGCAAAATGCCTCTGTTCTATTCTAACCATATTGTTCTACTGTGAATAAAATATGGGTTTATGAGACGTGCAACTCATTGCATTCTGTTCTTATTTACATTTTACACAGTGTCCCAACATTGTTGTACTGTGCAGGCACAAACTTGTTCAGAATCTACAGTGTGTTACTCATACAGTATGGAGGGTTTTTTTTTTTTTTTTAAGATTTCAAACAAAACAGTTACTTTCTCACATCTATAAACATTTGGTAACACGAGAAAAGAGTAATTCAACGGGGAAAACTAATCTCAAAACTCACTGAAGGCTGGGCATTGCTCATGTTTCTGTTATGTAACCACAGAAGTGGAAAATCCGAGTTAACCAGCTTGGGTCTGTATTGAATTCAGTGTGCACTGAGCCAAAAAAAATCCTCTTCTGGACATAAAACAAACAGTTGCTCTGGTAACATGACCCCACAGTCATCAACTACATGGGAATACACAAACAAGTGAAAGCAGGACTTCATGGCTCTCAGAACAACAAGTTAAGCATTTATATAAAAACTCTTTAATCAAATTAGCTTATTAAAAAACATGTATAAATATTGGTTGTAAGAAGACATGAAACATGAATGCTACATTTACATTAAAACGTCACAGTAGGTAAAGCTGTGGTCGTCCTTACTAGAGTGAATCTTTTAACAGGCACAAACCTGGAGGACAGACTTAATGCACAGGATTATATCTAATGTACTCAAATGCACTGAGGTCCCACTAAAAACAAAAAGAAACGTACATGGTACCGTATGCTGTATGTCTAAATGAAAAGCTCTGATGACCTATTTTAGTAAGTGTGAATGAACAGGTTATTTTCTCTAACACAACAGATGATTCAAGTATGCAGGTCTCTGCATGTTTTTGCTGCCTGCACTCCCAGTTGAGCCTAGTAAGCAGAATTCAGCAAATTGTGCAAAAAAAAAAAAAATTAAATTTTGCAGGAACTGTGAGTTTGGGTGAGTGGAAATGCCCCTTTCAACACAGTTTATTTCTCATCTAATCATTTAGATGAGAAATAAACTGCAGTAAAATACACAAATACGCATCCAAGGTGGTGTCTGATCAACAATCAGTGCTTGAGATGGTTACAATTAAAAAAAAAAAAAAAAAAAGTCTCTGCTGACCAACTTGACTCACGTTACCTGTGATGTGAGGCTGTGTCAGGTCTGTGGTAGCTTTGGGGATCTCCATAAAGTGGGATCTTCCTGCATGGCCAAAGTCTGATTAACAAACTTCAGCATGCCCGTCAGTGAACTCATATCAACCTCCTCCTCCTGACCCACCAGAGTGCTCACAGACTCCCTCCTCGAATCAGGGAGCATCTCACCTTCATCCTTCTCCATCAAGGCAGCCTCCACCCCTGGGTTTCTGTCACTTTCTTTGTCAACCATGTATGTGAGTGGGTTGAAGGAGGTATCAGAGATTCCTGTGGCATCTGTGGCACTGAGTCCCTGCCAGCTGTGGTCCACTGTGTCCGGTAAAGAGGAAACTGAGTGAGACAAGGACTCCCATGGTTGCTTACTCAAAGCCTCTCTCAGTGTGGCCTTTAGGCTCTCAGGGAGGTCCAGAGATGAATCAATACTGCTGCTCTGCAGCCAGTCACATGTTTGGTGGCTCTCAGACAGGTGAAGGGCTGAGGTTGGTTTAAGGTATGAGTGAACAGAGGGTGATAAATAGGTTTGTGTATGTGTTGGGGAGCGCGCGTGTGTGGAGTGAGCATGAGGAGGAGAGCTGACAGTCATGTGAAGCTTTTTGGGGGAGGATTCAGGGGAATGAGCAGAGAGCGAGCACTCTGGAGAGTCTGTGACTTTGTGCAGAGCAGAGAGAGACGGTGTGCGATTGTACAGATTTTGTCGGTCTGCAGCTCGTCCCAAACTGGAGATCCTGGCCTGGAGACGAGTCACCTCAGACTCCTATCAGAAGAGGGGAACATAAACTTGAAAAAACTAAAATAAAGAACCTCCACTATACAACTTTCATTATGCTGACACAAAAATACTCTACCTTGATGAGGAGGGAATCGCTGGAGGTCTCCACAGACTTCTCAGAGGCCTGGAGCTGATTCTGGAGCTGGACGGCCTGGACTGTGGTATGATTTAGCTCGGCAGTCAGCTGCTCCAGCTGTGCATGGAGATGACTGTTCTGGGCTCTGGTTTGCTCGTACAGAATCCTGCTCTGCTCCAGCTGATTTCTGCTCTGAAGGAGTTGGGCCTGGTTCGTGTCTAACTGTGACTGGAGGCGAGTGGCTCGGTTCCGGGCGTGATCCAGCTCCGCCTTAGTTTGGTCCAGCAGGGCTTTGGTCTGGTCAAAGTGGGCCTTGGCTTCCTCGAGCTGGGTCTGGCTCTGCTGAAGTTTAACAGTAAGCTGTTCCTGGGAGGTGCGCATGGTGGAGGAGATCTGCTCTGAGACTTTGAGGAGCTGGCCTCGAGTCTCCTGAAGAGACTCCAGCTGGCGACAGAGGGGGAAACGGGCACATGAGGACATTTTTTTCCCCACAATATCAAAACAGTTCAAATAAACCAGTTAAGCTGAAACTGAGGTATGAAGTATTTTATACTATTGACGTGTCCACGTAAACTCAAAGAGGCAGATGGACAACGGCACCATCGGAAACATCAAGGGAAACGAACATGTTCTCTGCTGTGTATCACAGAGACGAAGTACTGTGGGAAACTCAACATACAAAAAATAAGGAAATTGCACGGCGTCACTGACGTGTGTAAAAGTCAAATATTAATAAAAATGAGGAAAACAAATCAGACCGAAACAGGAACAACAGCGATGACTGCATAAGCTGACAAACCGCAGAAACGTTAACACACAGACTGACTGACGGGAGTTCTGCTGACCAAGTGGCGTCGCTTCATCAGGATAACAACACGAGGCGGCGTCTAAAATTAACTTCTTGAATCTCAAAGGGGAAAGGTTAAGTAGATAAAATCCAAATACCTAATTTAAATGGTTAATGGTTAAATAGTTAGGGTCAGACAAAAATGCCAGGGTCAGAGCCAATCAGAAGCACAAGCAGTGTGGCACACACCAACACAAACAGCAAAGGTCAGAAACTGTAGAAAAGTAGCCTAGTTTTGTATTACATGACATTTTTGGTGCAAACATTTTCACTTCAAAGAAAATCTGCCACCAGTGGCACGGCAGGTGATGCGGACCCTGAGTCCAGTGTTACAGAGTCAAATTAAAATCATCAGATCGAAGGTAAACTCTGCTTAACTGCAGCGTTTCCCCATAAAACGGTCTATAGTTTCGAGTTTATTCTAACCAGAACTGTCAGACCGAAAACTTCAGTTTCCATCTAGTTGTTTCTATTATAACACTTTAAATGTGCTGTAGGAAGAAGCTGACACCAGCCTTGAGACTACTGTACCTCCTTGCTGTGCTGGTCCTTCTCCAGCTCCAGCTCCTGCTCTAAAGTGGTAACCATGCTCTGCAGCCTGGCCTCCGACTGCCGCCAATGCGCCTCCTTCAGAGTCAGCTCCTCCTCCACACTACACAGCTGGGCCTCCTGCAAGGGTACATACACACACACACACACACACACATGGCAAATTACTGATAGCAGTACATGCCCAACATGGAAAATCAGGGCTTTTCCTGCATATAACAATTTGGGTTCCCACCAAAGAGGTTTTGACCGTCCAAAGAAAAATCACCAGAACTATGAAAAAAAAAAAAAATCAGTCTGTTTGTAAATAAAAACACAGTGGGCCTTCATTTATGCACTCATGAAATTCAGCGTTAGTATAAATGTTCAGAAAGAACAGACTTCGGTTAAGTATGGTAAAACTTTATTTACCAGAAGTTAATGCAAGAGGCCGTAATTTAATGCAAACCAATCAAGCATCACTCCCCAATCACTCCCTCTGAGCTGGGAAAAACCCTGAAATGCCATGAATTGTTTGATGAATGTAAATGATGCATCCTGTTAATAGCAGTGAAGGTACTGGTTGATCAATAAGCTTCAAGACAGCTCTGTGGGTACCTCAGTCTCAGCTTGAACACCCCCACCCAGTGTGACCTTCTAAAGGACAAACAGGCATAGCTAATGAAAGATCAAGAAATGGTTATTAAGCAGTGCTTTGGCTTTACCGTCTCTTTGGCCTGCAGCTTGGCAGCATCCAGCTCTCTGGTCAGAGCCTCACGGTGACACTGAGTTTCTTCAAGTTCTTTGAGAACTTTTTGAAGTTTTTGCTGACACGCAAACAGCTGCTGGCTAAGCTCCCGGGACTCCTAACAACACAAACACACACACATAAATGAAAAGATACAGTTGCGGTCAAAAGTTTACATCCACTCATCACGGGCACAAATGTAATTTGTGGCTTTTAATAACTTCTTTGAACTGTTCTTTTTGAATGATTGTAACGATCTTTAATGATTTTAAAAAACAAGAATTGGGTTCACAACTTTGAATTTGTTTTGGATTTTCTGTAATCCACACAAAAGTATACATACAGGCTCAAATACATGCATACACTGCCACTAATATTTGATTAAATGTTCCTTACCAAGTTGCACTTCAACCAAACACTTCTGGTAGCCATCAACAAGCCTCTGGTATAATTCTGGCTGGATATTTGAACCCTCTTCTTGGCAGAATTGGTAGAGTTCATTTAAATGAACTCTACCAATTCTGCAAAGGTTGAGGTCAGGGGGGTTTGGGAAAGCCATTCAAGAAGCTTAATGTTAGCCTGTTTTATCCACTCAAAAACCAGCATGTGTGGGATCATTGTCCTGTTGGAACACCCAGCCTCCTGTGAGCCCTGATCTAAATCCTAGTGAACATCTGTGGACGGAAGGGTACCAACAATTTTGTCCAGTGTGTCATCTAAATTATACCGTTTCCCCACACTGACATCTGATTCGAGTGTGAGTTAATTTTTTTAATTCTATAAAACAACTCAAACCAGATCTGCACGTCTCTTCCGAGCAACTGCTTCGGGTTAACCAGACGCTAGCCTCGGGTAGCATGAAGTTATATTAGCTTTATGAAGTTACAACACAGAATAGATGCAAACATAAGGTGAGCAAACATTCGTGGAACGGACTGTGTTTGATCAACATTTCACATCTCATATTAAAGCTGCTCCATATCGATGTATCCTACAGTTTTATATAGCTGCAAACAAGTCCATAAAATCTGTGACACACAAAAAAATATTCCCTATGAATAATGAACAAACGTCATTCTGGTTTTTGTTCTCTCAGCGACTCGTGTTGGTTGTGCAACTTATAGCGAGGAGAAGTCCAGATAACACGGTCAGTCCATATCCATTCTTCTAATGTTGCTTTGCCAGAAACTTTAACCTCAGCCCAACTGAAAAATATCCCTCAAGGCAAACCCAGTGACACACTTTCTCACACTCTTACGCCTCTCAGTGAGCTCTGACCTTCACGTTTCTGTCTGTCAGCTCTCTCTGTGTATCTCTCAGCTCTCTCTCTCTGGCTTCCAAGCTCTGCTGCAGAGACTCCACCTTCCTCTCCAACTCCTGCTTGTGCTCTTTGATGGCCACATCCAGTTGGCCAAGCTGAAGACGACAGGATGTCCGGAGAAAGGCAAACGATGAGCCATGGCAGCAAAATATGGTATAGATCAAATGAAATGTGTGAAATTGTGTGTGCCTGTGCTGTACCAGCTTTGCTCTCTGCTGGAGCTCCCCCTGTCTTTCCCTCAGGGCGTTGTCCATGTCTAAGACCTCGTGAGTTCGCTCCTCCAACTCTCGTTGGGTCTCACTGTAAAGTCACACATATAAATATTTACAGCAAAAATTCATTATTAAATCTGAAAAACCAAAGGATTTTTCCTTGGATATACAGTCACTGCAAAGTCTAAGACAAAAGGGTTCATGACTGTGTGTTTTTGCTGGTGTGTTTGTGATAGAAATGTACAATATTATTGTATCAAACACATAAGAGCTAAAGGCAGCAAAGAATCTCACACATGAGCACACGACGGCACGTTCTCACCTCAGTTGGAGTGTCAGTTTTTCCACTGAGGCTTGCCGCTCATCTGAAACCTTTTGGGTTCTCTGTAAAACGTCCTTGAGTTCCTGTAGTTGCTTCAGAGTGTCAGCCACGTCTTCCTGCGCTGTCTGCAGCTGCCCTTCTAAGATCTGGACTTGCTGGGCACAGTTAAGCCGATCTGCCTCACACCTATGAAGCTGCTCCTCCAGATCAATAGCTGGGAAGGTGAGAAGGATGAGAGCAAAAAGATAGGAAAAAGACAGAGAGTCTTTCTTGCTGGTAAGTGCATTTGTGAGGTCAGACACTGATGATGGATGAGAAGGCCTGGCTCACAGTCTCTATTCTAACTCATCCCAAAGGTGTTCTATTGGATTGAGGTCAGGACTCTGTGCAGGCCAGTCAAGTTCTTCCACACCAAACTCTCTCATCCATGTCTTTATGGACCTGCTTTGTGCACTGGTGCACAGTCATGTTGGAACAGGAAGAGGCCATCCCCAAACTGTTATAAACTGGTTGTATACATCTGTGGTTATCGAAGTGATTGGATCACCCAAATTCAATGATTTGGATGGATGAGTGAATGCGTGGCAATATAGTGTAAGTGACTAAATTCTCCAAAACTATGAAGAGAAAAAAAAACATATCTTACCCGTGTCATTTTTGCTGATGAGTTGGCTCTTTGTGTGCTGCAGACTCTCCTCCATACAGCTGATCTGAGAAGCCTTAATGGCAACATCCTTTCTCAGATGCTCCAGCTCTGACTCTTTGGACACCAGCTCCTCTCTGCACTGTTTCACCTCTGAAGTGAGGTGGCTGCAATGTGCAGAGAAAATAGCACAAAATAAACAACATATGCTTAAAAGAAACTGTCTTTTTGTGCAGGAAATTAGGTACGCATGCACTGTTTATAACATTTAATTCAGTACAGCTGGAGACATGTCCATGTCTTTACCTGTATGAGAGTACGGATCCACTGCAGACATAGAGAGGGGAGGGACCCACCAGAATTTTTAGAACCTTATCTGGCTTAGCAAATGTTTCTTTTGATGGTGCGTTTAAACTCTTAACATGCTTTTTTTCTCTTGCCGCTTTTAAAAGGAAAACTGCAATGAAACTAGCTACAGCTGCCCTTCAAAATTAAATAACTGGAAGTACATCAGATTGGATCTTTATCATTGCATCTCCCGGCGCTGAGATCCTTAGTTATGCATTATATATTTAGAGGGTCTGCTCACCTCACAGACTCGGAGAGTTGTTCATTCTGCTGGTTTATCTCCTGCAGGTTCTTGTCCTTCACCCGAGCATCTTCCTGTCTCTTCCTTAATTCTTCCTGCAGAGATGCCCGGGTTCGTTCCAGCTGCTGCTCCAGACTGGACACCTACAGAGAGACAGTACCAATGACAGCATCCACTTTAATTTGAATTCTTTTTATTCCCCATGTGTAAAAATAGAAAGTAAACAGTTACAATTTGCACAAACATTACAAATCACGAGATATAAGAAGAACAAAAATATTTTTAAAAACTCTAAAGGTGTCCTCTACCCTTAAGAAACACTGATTTTTTTTTTCATCTGTTACTCAGATCACACTGCTGTTCCTGTGTTTGTTATGATCCCAGTAAAAGAAGCAGCTAAAATGTTCCACCTTTATCCTTCAGCACAGTCTGAACTCTCTGAGTCAGCTTTCTTGTCATTTCTTTCAGCAGTCTTCAGGAATAGTTCTCCAGACTTCTTGAAGGACATTCAAAGCTCTTCTTTGGATGTTGGCTGCATTTTGTTCCGTTCTCTCTAAGGATGATCCCACACTGCTTCAATAATGTTGAAGTCCGGGCTCTGGGGAGGCAGACCCATGACTGATAGTGTTCCACTGTGTGTTTTTCTACCCAGGTATGCTTTTACTGCATTGGCAGGGTGTTTGGGATCATTGTCATGTTGAAAAATTAAGGAGCTGCCAATCAGACACTTTACAGATGGTGTTGCATAAATAAAAATCTGATGGTACTTTTCTGTGTTCATAATTCCATCAGTTTTGACAAGATCCCCAACACCACTGGCTGAAATGCAGCTCCAAACCATGACAGATCCTCCATCGTGTGTACAGATGGCTATTGTATCAAATCCAAATTTGGATCCATCAGACCTGTTTCCACTGATTTTCAGCCTGGTTCTTGTGTAATTTGGCATACAGCAGCCTCTTATCCCTGTTTTTTTTATTAGTAGTAGTAGTAGTGGTAGTATTAATTTTAAAGATGTGTATAATATTCCTAAGGCAGCCAGGCTGTCATTTGTTCATATGCACGGTCAGAGGAACTTCTAAATTTGTTCCTAAAGTACAAACAAATTCAGGTGCAAAAATTTTTATAAGTCACAGATTTATGCGTGAAACATTTGTACGCACACATTTGTGCTTATGCACTGTTAGTAAATGAGGCTCAACAATGCTGCATTTTTTGAGAGTGCTGGGAAATGGAAGAAAAACAAAAAAAACAAAAGCAAAAACCTAAAGATATGCAGTTTACTATGATTAGAAATCAGAAAAAGGCAGAAACTGAGCTATGATTTCCATTTGTAGAATATTTTAGTCGATCCACTCAACGATTAATCGACTTTTCATTGCAGCTCTAAATGACCAAAAACTGTTGAAATAGAAATGATGTGTACTTTTTTACTGAACACTGTTACTGTCACCATCTCAAATACAAAGTATCGAGTACAATGAAACAAGTATTAAAAAAAATGCATATTTCCAAGTTTACCTGGTAAGTGAGAAGGTTTTTGCTCCGTCTAACTCACCTGCCTGTGCAGCTGGCTCTGGCTCTCCTCGAGCTCAGAAACGCGAGCGCTGCTCTCAGTCAGCATGGCCTGCTGCTGCTGGAGGGAAAGCTGCAGCTGCAGGTTCTCCTCACTGGAGCGCTGACAAACCAGAGTGCTGCTGTGGAGCCTCTCCTGCAGAGAGGACACCTGAAAAGGGAGAAGAAGCGAAGAACGTGTTTCTGAGAAGTGTGTTTTTGGACGGAGAACATAAAAGCGTGCATGAATTTTCTTGCAGACTGTTCACTGTATGCGACACTATACTTTGTCCTTCTTCTTCTGCAGCTCGATCTCATAGTTCTTCTTCGTCTCCTCTATCTGCTGCAGGTATAAGTTCATCTCTTTTCTGCATGCCGACAGAGACGACTGTAGCTCACACACCTGGCGTATGAACATATTGGTAACTGTAGTTGTTGCTGTGGTGTTATTCCTGACTTGTTCTAATGATTATGCACATATACATCAAAACATAACAAGACAATTTGTAATTTGGTTTATCTGTACAAACCTTGGCTGCAGAATCGGCTGCCTGCTCTTTGAAACTCTGGAGCAACTGCTCGTTCTGCATGACCTCGACCTGCTTCTCCTAAAAATAATACAGATGCAGGCTTGCATATGTACTGTGATGCATGTGTATTAAATGGTTACTGTGCCTTCTACTCAGGTGTGGGTTTTATGCAGGAACTGAAATAGAAGATGCACTTGTGGTCTTATGCTACGAGTGTTCTGACCTGTGTGAGCTGGTCTAGAGAGCTCTGCAGCAAGAGAGCTGCTTTCTGAGCCCCGTCTCGCTCCCTCTGGAGTGAACTCAACTCCTGCTCCATCTCCACCACCCGAGACTGAGCCTCTTCCAGAGACAACTGCAACTGCAGGAGATAGAGCATACTATTACTACAGGTAACAGCAGAGATTTAAAAACACAGCTGGTGTTTATTTTACTCAGAGCACAGATTCTCTCCATTTTTCCTCTTCATTAGCCTTTGGCTGCAGCACAGTTAGCATCATGTAGATAAATCATTAGTGTCTGAGTAAACTGATGCTGCAGAGGTAAAGGATAGAAGCTGAGGAAGACAAAACTGGAGATCACCATTTGGATTCTTTGTTGCTGCTCCGTGAATTGATGAGAAAGAGACTGTTTACACTTTTCCAGAGACTGCTGATACTCTCGTTGCTTTTTGGTCATCAGTGACTGGTAATGCTGCAGACTGCTGGTCTTCTCCTTCAATTAAAAATTTAGAAAAAGAACCAATTTGTAACTTTTCTTTAACTTTCTAACAAAAGCAGTTTGAATCATAACTGTGCACCTGCAGCTGATTCTCCAGCTCAGTGTTCTTCAGTGCAGCCAGACTGTAGGCCGAAGTCTTCTCCTGTAACTGCTTTTCCAGCGCAGCAGCTCGTGCCTTTTTCTTCTTTAACTGAGGTCCAACAGACACAGCTAATTTGTAAGTAACAATCATTAGTTCCTAAACTTGAAATGATATTTTAATGAGGTATAAAGCTCACTGCACATGGCACAAATCCAGAATAAAATCAAACACCACATAGTTGTATGCAAAGGATAAAGTTAGCTTGAGTTGTTTCATCCTAAAAAATAAAAGTCAGTGAGTAGAAAGAATATGCGCTCTACTGTTGAGCTTAAACTCAGAACTAACATGTTAAAGCTGGTAAATATATGGCATGTGAGAAGATAAGAAAAATGTGTCGCCTCTTTCTCCGTGTCTGTGGCTTGGTTGACTTTGTCCAGCAGCTCTGTGTGGAGACTCTGGTAGTGGGAGGCTCTTTGGGCCATGGAGCTCTGCAGGGAGGAGATTTCCTCCTGGGCTCTGCTCAGACGCCCCTGAAGAGACTCGATCTGTTTCAGCCGCTCAGCTTCCTTTGACTGCAGCACTCGCAGCAGCTGCTGGTAGCCTTCACCTGCCAGGATTGACAGAGAGGACTGGAATGAACCTGTTTTTCCATCATCCTTCAACTGCTCCCATTAAGGGTTACCACAGTGGATCATCTGCCTCGATCTCACCCTATCCCGAGCATCCTCTTTTGTAAACACCAGCCCTCTGCATGTCCTCTTTCACTACATCCATGAATCATCTCTGTGGTTTCCATCTTTTTTTCCATCTCCTGCCTCACAGCTCCACATTCAACATCCTTTGTCTGATTTATCCCCTAACCCTCCTCTGCACATGTCCAAACCATCTCACCCTTGCCAAAATAGATCCATAAAAATATAGAATGGATACATTTTCCTAACATAAAGAAATGTAAGCCGTAGCAGACATAAAACCTATTTTTAAAATTTGTATTGTAATTACCATCTAAAGTGCCATGTTGTCGAAGCTTTCTTTATTAGATTAAATCATTTCAGAGACAGGCTTTGAACTGTTTTTGCGACTTTGAACTAGATACCTCGAGTGCAAAGAAGAATACAGAATTACTCTTTCAAGTAAATTGTCAGTAAATCAAAAAATAATAATTTCCCTCTCAGTTCGAAAAAAGGGAGATGAAGAGAATATAGTAAGTAAGAAATTATTTAAAAAATAAAGCACGAGGTGTTTAAAACAAGGGTGCAGCACTTGTATTTCTGTTACTAGGCACAGACACATGCAGCAATTTAATGATATATCCATGTGGTTTTTGAGCCTACCTGGCTTTAGCTTCATCAGGTGTGCAGCTCCTGTATAGTTCACTGGGGGTAACATGCACGGACTGGCACAGATTTGCCCCACGGCACCCTTAACACACACACACACACACACACAGAGCTATTGAGTGGAGGCCTGTGTGAACGAAAAGGTTTTGAACCTGTTTTTGAATGTCAGCACAGATGTAACTGATCTCAGGTGAGCGGGCAGCTTGTTCCGAACAGTAACTGAAGGCACCCTCAGCACACTTGGATCTGATTCTATGAATATTTTTAAAAATCTACACCTGATGACCTGAGAGCTCTGACTGAGTTACCAACAGTCTGGCTTGTTTTGAGGAAACAAATAAAATAATCATGTGGCACAAGCTTGATTCAAACGCTGTGGGCGATTTAACAAAAATCACATAGGAACACAAATGACATAGACGCCGCTCCACCTCTTGTAGATGTAGCAGTGCCAGCACGGCCTCCAGGCTGGCCAGTTCTGTCTGGCTCTGCTGAGCCTCTTTTTGGCTCTGGGCCACTCTCTGCTCCTGGCTGTGAGTCAGAGCTCGCAGGTTTTCCAGCTCCCTGCGCAGAGAGGCCACATCCCTGCACTCTGCACCTCGCTCCACAAGCTGCCGCTCCAGATGCGAGGCTTTACGTCCAGCCTCTTCGATCTGGGCTTGGAGGTTAGCAGACGCAGCCCTAAACTGCTTCGCCTCCTCCTTCAGCTTACTGGGAGACAGACGAGGAGAAAACGCTGCTGATTAAATGTGTCGCACAAGCAAGTATAAGTTTTATTTTAAAAGACTAAATGATTATTAAAAATCTACAAGCATTCAAAAAAAACTACATAAAGATGCAGTTAAATTAAAACAATCCATCTATTGTGAGTACCTAATTGTCTGGCTGTGTTCTGCCTTCTCTCTCTCCAACACAGTGCACTTCATCTCCAGCTCCTCTTTTTCTCTGCCACCCTCAACGAGACTCTCTTTTAGCTTGCTTTCACTCTCCATCACCTTAAAACCACAAATCAAAACACATTTCTGACATTAACGTGCAAGTAAAAATGAGTTTATTAGTTAAATTAATCAATATTTGAATAAACGCACCTTTTTAAGCTTCATGGAAACTGTAGCCTTATAGTCTTTGAAAGCTTCTTTGAGCTTCTCTGCATTTTCAAGTGCTTGATTCCTCTGTTGCTCCGCCCTGCAAGGCATGGTGTTGCACATGCATTAGTAAAATATATTAAATAATTCAACTAAACATAATAAAATGTGACAGAAAGCACTGTACTAGATTACTTTCTTATATTTTCACTCATGTTGTAAACTGTACTGATAGAAATCACGTGCAGAGCTGAGCCCAGATATAAGCGCACCGTTTTCCTAAGGCCGCCTTATTTTCCAGCTCCTCTCTGAGCGTGTTCAGCTCTTCAGTAAGAGTCGCCACCACAATGTCACCGTGAGCTGCGGCTTCCTGACAACGCTCGGCCCTCAGCTCTGCTGCCCTAGGAAACACAGAAAATACAGATTACACTATTAATGCTGAGGTTAACGGCAGTTTCAAGAACACAAAAAAAGGTAAAATAATCCATAAATCTTTAAAGGCTAGAACCAAGAGCCACATTTCCACCCAGAGTGAACTTGTTCCCTTGGGAACTTTTTTTTAAGGAACTGAAAGCTTCCTTCCAGCTGCTGTTTATCTGCATTTCCACTGTGGTGAACACTTTTAAAGGCTAATTTTAAATGTCAGACTTTATAAAAACATAGTGACCGGATAACTGCTTAGCTGTCTTTGCCTTTCTTTTGTGTTCTCTGTCTCAGAGGTAGATGCACACACATACAGCAAGCACAGCAGACAGGATGAAGGATAGCTGTGGCTTAGAAAATAACCACAAATAAAAATATTTCATTTCTGATTTACTACTTTGTTTTCTATAATTTGATGGCAGCAACACATCTCAAATAAGTTGGGACAGGGCCGTGTTCACCACTGTGTAGCATCCCCTCTTCTTTTAACAGCAGTCCATAAACATCTGGGAACTGAGGAGAGCAGCTGCTGGACTTTTGGGAGTGGAATGTTGTCCCATTCTGGTGTGACAGAGGATTCTAGCTGCTCAGCAGTCCTGAGTCTTTATCATATTTTAAATTTTATGATGCTCCAAATGCTTTTAGTTGATGAAAGGTCTGGACTGCAGGCAGGCCAGTTCAGACTCTTCTACTATGAAGCCATGCTGCTCTAATAGATGCAGTATGCAGTTTAGCATTGTTCTGCTGAACGGCAAGGCCTTCTCTGATGTGTAAGCTGCCAATTCCATAGGCACCAATGCACCTCCATACCATCAGAGATGCAGGCTTTTGAACTGATAGCAAGCTGGATGTTCCCACTTCTCTTTAGTCCACAGGCCACAGTGTCCATGTTTTCCAAAAGGTATTTCAAATTTCTGTTCGTCTGACCACAGAACAGATTTCCTCTTTGCTTCAGTCCATTTTAAATGAACTTTGGATCAGATAAGATGACATGCAGTGATTTCCATGAAAGAATCATTTTTTGAGATGTGTTGCTGCCATCAAATTCGAGATGAGCTAATATTTTTTTTACATTCATAAACTGTCTCAGTTTTTTTTTCTATTCTGAATAAAATAAGGGTTTGTGAGATTGGCAAATGATTGCCTTCTCTTTTTATTTACATTTTACCCAGAACCCCAACTTTTTTGGAATTGAGGTTATATGAATGACTCACTGAACTCAACACTAAATCACTGTACGGTGTATATAAACAGACATGCAGCTGCCACATTACAGTTAGGTTATTAGCAACATCTACAGAAGTATAGACAGTGAGATTACTTTAGTTCTTCGGCCTGAGCCTCCAGCTCTGCTTCAAGCTGACGAATCTGTTCACTCATGAGTGCCACACTGTTGTTAACCCCAACCCTAGGGCCTCTGAGGTAGCTCTGCAAAAGAACACAGACAACAGATGTACACTTTTTCTTAGTTATTATGAGAGACTTGTCATATTTTTATTGACAATTTATTGACAAGAACTATTCCACACTATATTCATCTGCAGCACACAAAAGTCAGTCTTTTAAGATTTAAACAGCTTTACTCAAAAATAAATAAAAAAAATAAAAATCACACATGTAGTGTCATACCTGAGACTTGGAGGTAGCCATTTCATACTGTATAGCATCAAAGTCACCGATGAGCTGCTCATCCTGCAGAGTCAGACGGGCGTTTTCCTGACGGACACAGCCGACCTTCTTCCTCGAAACAGAAACAGACTCCATCTCTACAGAGCGGGTTTTGAATGAGACGGGCTAAAAAGAAGGGCAGAACCCAGGTGTTGATAATTAGTGTTCATTTCTTTACCCTATAACTGTGATATGACACTAGCTCTGTCACCGTACTACCAGTTTTACATGTACAGAAAATATAGACCACAACCCAGAGTATGCCTCATAAAATTTACATCTTTAAATCTTCTACTTTTTAAGTTACTATTTATGCAAACAAAACTGGCCTGCAAATGTTATGACCGAGGGAACAGCTAGCAGATTCATGCAAAAGTTCATACAGTACGTACAGTACGTAACGTACGTAAGGGCGTGACAGGTAATGTGTGCCTCTTTCTAAGTGTTTCACTCACAAATATCTCTTTTGCCCCTCACCTTCGACCTGGAGGAGGCTGGACTGAGACTACCACCAACAGCCCGCCTCTCAGTCATCCCACTGAGGGGCTTTTCCTGAAACACACAGCCTGTCTGGAGCAGAGGAACATCAGAAGGTCTTGCAACATCAGGCAGCCGGGACTCTGTTGAACTTATTCATCACCACGGCCATCTCAATGAGTGTAGAGCACTGAGGAGCGAACCGAGAGTGCGGGGTTGATGGCTCAAATACAGAATCATACTACCTACTTTCAACAGGAGTAATGGTTTCTGTAGCAATAAACAAGTGGTATAGGCTGGGTTTGTGTCATTACTCACCTCAGCTTCTGTGCAGGCTGAGCTCGGTCAGTCCAGATTAGTTCTTCGGTGAATCTTTCCTTGAGCTCAAACATCAGACTAATGACGGGTGCGTGTTTTGCTTTCCGGCACTGAAGCAATGTTTACAGCTTATGTGAACAGCTGAAAAGGTCCAGAAGACCTTTAACTTCATCAGCATCTGATTATGCTTTAAATATCTGAGATTACAGCGGCACAGCTACGCTCGCTAAATGTAAACAAAGATGCTCGATGGATCAGCAGGTGGCTAGCTACTCAACCTTATCACCAAACGAGTGACAGCCAGCATTTACCTTTTCATTGAGCTGTTAATGTTTAGTATCCTAACGCTATAAAAGTAGAAAATAGGTATTTATCACTTCCACTGTAACAAAGATTACCCAATGGAAATGCAGTGAAGGAGAAGGTATCCAAAACTGTTTGTAATTCTTAGTCTCCGCCTACACCCAACAACGAACTTTGTGATTGGGCAATACTAAGCTTTCTGTGACTTGATTGGTGGAGAGGGGTTCCACTGACAATAACCGCGAACAACGGCGCGTGTGATTGCGTTTCAATTTAGCACGACTTTATAGAGGACAGAAAGTGTCACAGAAAGCACAAATAATTTCATTAATTAATAATTAACATTTGTTAAATAAGAATAAAATTTGTACTATTAAACGATTTGGTTAAAATTAATTCATCCATAAATATATTTATTAGATATATAATAGTGAAAGGAAAGGTAGTGAGATATGCTATGATGTATAGTTTGGAGGCAGAGACAGTGGTACTGACAAGAAGACTTGAGACTGAGCTGGACGTGGCAGAGCTGAAGATGTTAAGATTTCCATTGGGAGTGACCAGAGTGGACAGGATCAGAAATGAGTACATCAGCTCAGGTTGAGCAGTTTGGAGACAAAGTTAGAGAGGCAAGGCTGAGATGGTTTGGACATGTGCAGAGGAGGGATAGTGAACTGGGCAAAGGATGCTGAAGATGGAGCTGCCAGGTAGGAGGAAAAGAGGCAGACCACAGAGGAGGTTCATGGATGCAGTGAAGGAGGACAGAGGAGGATGCCAAGGATAGGGTGAGATGGGTGCAGATAATGCACTCTGGCGACCTCTAAAGGGAGCGGCCGAAAGAAGACGATATAGACGATATGTATAGACCCTTTTACAGCCTACGTCATCAAAAGATGCGTGCGCATTTTGGCAACGTAAGCGAACTGCTACCCCAT
>JAVDPK010000712.1:1242265-1279446 GCA_034780415.1 Cichlasoma orientale
GAATCTTTTAAACTTAAAAAAAAAAAAAAAAAAAAAAAACGACGTCTTATTGGTAGAGGATCAAGTTTGCGCATGCGTTCTCAACCTGCGTTTTTTTCCCAGCTTCAACTATGTTGCTTTGGTTGGAAATCAGCAGCTGCTGCAAAGAGCAGAGGCACAGGCAAAGTGTGCTGTCATACCGACTCACACCGTCAAGACAAACCGACAATCTGAGCCTGAAATCGGATAACGTGCAGTCATTTGCCACCGTGCCCGTCGTTTGATGCTGAACACGCTGTCTCCCAAGGGCTTTTGGATGATCCCCCACAGCCAGGTCCACGTATTGAGATGATCTATTTTTGTGATGGCGAAGGGTCTGTTTCCACGGGCCTGGGTGAAAAAGTCTTTCTACTTTCAGGTAAGATTGCTATCCAGTAATTGTTGTGTGAAGCCGATTGCAGGTTAAAATGAGGTGATGCTGTGGGGTTGTGTGAGCTCACCGTGGTGCCACATCACACTGACAGCTGGCAGCAAACGGGTACCTCCTCTGGCTGCTCGGTGGGGCTATCTGAAAATACCTGATGAATGCAAACTGCAAAATACCTGGTGTTTTATTTTTGACTTTAAATATGCCAAGACTTGTACGCGTAGTTCACAGTCTTTTCCTCGCCTTCAGCAGTGCCAGGGTAGCTGTAATTCCATTGGGTTGGGTAATAAGGGTTGAACCTTCTGATTTGGGGATCAGCTGCCAGCAACTTCTTCCAATGCAGTAAAGAGCTTATGCAAGTGGAAGAGGGTACAGGGTTGCGTTTGCTCTTACGAAGGGCGAACATACTGTTGCATTACAGCATATATAACTGCCAGTTTAACACAATCCTCTGAAAGGTGAAAGATGTAGATCTCAGATGTGATACATGTTGGCAAGCTCAGCTTATTTCATCTGGTAACTAATTACAGGAAGCCAGTGTCTCCTGTAGCCCCGTGGGTTAATTAAATAAGATCAGTTGCAACTAGGCAACATTTCATCCTGTACCTGGCTTCTTTTAGTCCTGAGATGATTTTGATCCAAGAAGAAAAAACAGATCTGTGTTTTCATTGTATATGGTACATGCACTGTGTATATTTTGCATGATAATTAGGCAAATGTGGCCTATTTGTGGTCTACTTTCAAATCAATTTGTCCCCTTGTACTCAAATAAACATTCAGCACACCTACAAAATACAAACTGGCTCACCAATTTCAAGAAACGCCTCTCTAAGAACTTTCTAGGAAACCTGTCAGGTTATATAGCCACAGCAAGAATGTGTTCCTCGTTTATTACATGCCACAAACATGCTTTTCCAGGTAGCAAGTTTACAGGGCAGGTTTCAGCAAAGTCACCCAGTTTACTGCAGAGCCGACGTATATCGGTCTGCTGGGTCGAACCGCGCAGTCAGAAATCATGTCGCTCAAATGTCAAACCTGCTATATTAAAAACCAGTTTAGTGAGTCTTCATTGAGCATGTAAGGACACGTTTTCAATCGGTGATCATTACCCACCCTCTGTGCATCACGCTGGATTAGAGACAAAAATTGACAAGGACAGCCAGCTCCATCCTGAGAGGGTCTGTGGATTTCACGTGAGAGGGAATGATAGTGGCCTTCATCACTCGCCCCTCCACATGATATGCGACTGTATACGAAGATGTGATACTGCAGGTCTTTTGTCTGGGTAACTTAAGCCATCTGTTGACAGATGGTGACCCTAAATTGCACTATGGATTTTGTGCTCTGTAAGTTCAGTCAGCTCTGACCACTTAGTTATTCTATTCCACTTATCTTGTTTTGTTTGTTTTATTGATTTCTACCCCGAGGGCACTATTCAGCTTGCAAAACATGTGTGCAGTACCTCTGTCGAAATGGTTAGTAATGTAGTGATAAACTGCTTCTTCACACTTTACATACATGGCACGAGTCAGGCTTATCTGATATTTTCTAGAAGAGACATTTGCTACATATTCGGTTTCACTGAAGAGGAGACACTGTAAGGGACCACAGAGTTTAATGAAGGACTAAGCTCGGCGCCGCTCAGGTTTCACACACCCTGCAGACAGTCCACACGCACACATGACTCAAAGCCCACCTTTATTTTCCGCATGTTTTGTGCACATAGAAAATGTTAATGCTCTTTGAAGTGAGCCTTCACACATACCAAAGCGTTCAGATGCGATAGTAATGTGTACTCTTTATCTTTATCCCTGTCTCTTTCCTGGAGGCCCACTGTCTATTTAATCGTGTCTTCAGGGCACACACTGTTTAAAAGCAAAGCAGTCCTGCAGAGGAGACATCTGTCCTGCTCTATCATAAAGCAGCTGCTAAAGTTTTAATAAACTCCTGCTGTTGTCAATAACACACTGATGAAACGCACCAAATAGAATGAGAGGCAGGTAATTTATCGTTTTCCTGCACCCTCGCTTTGTTTTTAAAAGTATTTCATTAGATGCCTGAAATCTCTAAAGAATCTAAATTACGAGTAATTTGACCCTCTCTGTCTGTGTCAATGTGGATCAGATGCTTTAATGTCTCCCACTGAGTGTATAAACCCATAACAGAGAGTTCTCCTGCCTTGTTTACACACTACAGTAATCACAGGACATGAAAGATAAAAAGGCTTTTGACTTGGTCCCTGCCACTCTGCCAGGATATTTTGTTGGGATTTGGAAACGGTGCTGAAACTGGATGAGAGGCACGCCAGGCTGCCAGAACACGCACAGGATAACCAGTTCCTGCCACGCGATCAAAGAGAAAAGCAAAATTACTTTATCCTCCCAAGTGCAGTTACAGTCCTTGGAGGAAAAACTAACTGCAGTTTTGTTTGGGTAAAAGTCGAGGAGTGTGGCCGACGGAGGCAGTTTGACCTAAATTCTTTGCGCTGCTCCACTCTGCCTTCCAACAGTCTACTTTGCTTCATCTTTTGCTTGCTTTTATCTAATTATTCTCTTAGTCTGTGTGCTGCTGGGAGGATCATTTCATTAACCGGCTTTAGCTGTTGCTCTGGAGCAACGTGAGGACATCACAGAAGGGTCCAGGAACTTCTAATCATAAAGGTTTAGCAATTCCAGCTCTAGACTCCCCGATAAAGCCCCAGACTTTTCCTCTGTCGCCACCATAAAGCCTAGATTTTTATTTTTTAGTGAAATGTGTTGACTGGGTTGCCACGATATGTGGTTTAGCAACCTTTGAACCCACCGATCAAAGAACAAATTAGCAAATGACTACCATATAAACTTCATGTTCCCCTGCTCGGTGACTGATCCTCTGAGTTCAGTGGCATCACATCAGTATTTACCTGCAGTAATGATGTTTCACAGGCCTCAGTTGTACTTTATGTTTTGTCTTAGCAAATATTTACGTGCTGACATACTAAACTGGGATTTCAAACGTGGTAAAAGTTTGACCTGTTAATCATCGCCATGTTATCAATTTTGTCGGCGCATGAAGTTACACTTTAACTCAAAGCGCCAGTGTTCATAAGTACAGCCTCGCAGAGATGCAAACGTTATTTTAAAGGAAGGAGACTGTGTGTAGTCAGTGGTGTCAATGAGTGCATGGGTGGAGAAACTGCGTACGCAATGCTGAAAACTAAACCACAATCCAAGAAGGTGGCACTGAGAGGAGAGCCACGCAGCAGCTTTTATAGAGCACTGGCACACTGGGCCCAGGTGTTGCCTGTGTCACTGATTGGCAACGAGCCGCGCCAACCCTCCAGTGTCTGCAGATGAGACCTGCCACACAAACAGGCCGAAAGGAAGGGAGGGCGGAGTGTGTCGTCACATAGTCGACTGCTTATCCATCTATCCGTTAGAGGTGGGAATCACAATACAGTCACGATATTATTGCAGTTTTTAACATTTTGCGATATGCTGAGTATTGCAATAGCATATATTGTGAGTTAGCCCCTTTTTTTCAACTGCAAATTATGTCCTCAAAGTTAAACTTTGTCAATATCTGTTTTACCCAGTAAGATAAAGTTATCTCACTTTAGTTTTTTTCTTCCTGCAGAATGAGATTGTCGAGCATACCAACACTGTCACTAAAACCTGCCATAAATGTTGCCTGAATGGGATCTAGCTGGCAATTGCATGCAATCTGTTTTTGACAATGCAGCAATTAACTGTGTAAATGGTCAAAAAGCACACATCTATTGCCGTCTACAGAGATTCACGTTTAACCGTCACATTTGTGCGCAGCAACCTTCCTTCACAGAATGCAACCAGCTGAGTCGAGTCCCCTCGAGTTGTGCTCATCGACAAAGACTCACTCAGACTGATGGTAACATGTTGGCCATCTGTCTGCATTTATAAATTAGACAGCGGTTATCTGCAAACCTTCAACAGTCTCTCTGAGAGTGATTGCAGTCAGTCCAAGTGAGAATGCAACTGTTTGCAGAAAGGTTGCCGCTTATCAGTCGACCCGTGCAATCACCTCTTGATCAAAGTGATCGTGAGTGTGCAACACCTTTAAGCTCTGGGCAACCGTGTAGTCGCCACGAGCTGCAATCAGTCATAGAATGTGAATAAATTCAATACGTCACCAGGCAACCACTGATATGTTTTTTTTTTTGTTGTTTTTTTGCTGTCCTATTTTCTACTCGTGTGACTGAGCCATCAGCTCGCTCTGAATGAGGGGGCATCTTTGTCAAGCTGTGTCCAGTGTTGGATGGTTTTTTGGTTGAGCCGATTTAATGTGAGTTTTCTCGGCTAACATTATGTCAGGATGGTGATGCGTGAGATGAGCCCTCTTGCTCTCAGCATTTCCAGAGTATTTTAGTTTATTTAATAAAATATCAATATTTGGTGTCCCTGTATACAATACAATATGGCCACCCCTTTTATCCATCTGTCAGTTTTCGGCCTCTAATCCGGGTCACGATGGCGAATGCAACAGTCTAAGCAGAGGTGCCCAGACTTCCCAGCCACCTCCTCCAGCTCTCCTGATTATTTGTGATGAAAATGTATCTGTCGCTGTAGAGTAATTGCTCATTAACAAGCGAAGTAAACCGACAGAAAAAAATCATCAGTTGCTGACTTTTCTGATATCAGCCTGGTTTAAAATAAGCTGTTTTGTAGATCTTAGATTTTAAGTGTTTACTTCAGGAGTTTCAGTCTGCCTGCATTTTATCACCGTGGTAAATAACTGCATTAACTTCGACGGTGTCACAGGAATAACAGGACGTCTGCACAGAGGGGCATTTTAAAACATGTGATGTGTGCATCCTGTGACTCAGGCAGTAAGCTTTTATCAGCCACACAGCTAAAATTGTATGTGGCACTGGAAGAATGGGACTTCCACTTTTAAAGGCACTTTCCAAATCATTTTCCAGCTTCATGAGCTATTGCGCATAGTCATAAACCAGAGGCCTGCACCTTGTTACTGGGCACCCGTAACTGTCACTATAATAACCTAATATGTGATCAGGGATGTTTGATTAGATCAAAACCTTGATTGTATAGCATGTTAATCCAGGCAATCATAATTCAGAGAAATGCAGGTTTACAGCCTGAATTGTCAGGGTCCAGGTAGAGTCTCAAGATCCGGATCCATCAGCGCGGTTTTGTTTCTGTTCTCCACCCGCAGGCTCGGATCTCCTTTGTGCGGGTGAACTACCTGTTCCTGACATGGCTGACTGTGCTGGTGGGGAGCTGGGTGTTCTATGTGCAATACTCCGCCTACACAGAGCTGTGCAGAGGACACGAGTGCAAGAATGCCATTGTGAGTGATTGCAGTAGCTTCGAAGAGGCTGTGGTTTGAAAATTGCAAGAATTCACCTCAAGATAATATCAGAAATTTTTGCAGTTATTAAGAAATGTTGCCTGTGTTTTCTAAAGGCCCGGAAAACTAATACAGTGTTCCCTGCTTCTGTTCAAGTGTGATAAATACAGGAGGGGGATCATCGATGGCTCTGCCTGCAGCAGTCTGTGTGACAAGGAAACACTCTACATGGGCAGATGCCTGTCAACGCTGCCAAACAACCAGGTAAGAGACCACTGTACTTTCTATTGAACTTAAAGTGACAGTGTGTAAAATATCACCGCTAGTTGTCATCAAAAACGTTACATTTAGACCCTACTTCATAACAGCTGCGGCGGCCCGGCATGTTTCTTCTGCTCTTTGTGTATAAAAAGATTTTTATACACACCATATTTTAACATATTTAAATAATATCAACAATTAGCAATAAATCTGGAATAAGATTTGTGTGTTAGTTAAATATTTTGAGGTATTTCATATTTTTACTCCCGAGTCACCTCAAAAACTCTGGCAACCAATCATCTGCAGCCAAAACCAGCCTGTTATTAAACAATAACTTTTTCTGAGTGTTACATGAAAAGCTTATTATATACGAGTCCTCACAAAAAAAGGGTAAGACCAGTAAAATGAACTGTTTCGGCTTTTCATCAGGTGTACACAGGAAGCTGGGGAGACCATGATGGGATCATCCACTGTAAGCTGGGGGAGGTTGTGCACTATGAGCTGGGCGAGGAACCGGAGCCACGGAGGGAAACTCCTGTTTTTGACAAGCCTACGAGAGGCACCTCAGTGGAGAAGTTTAAAGAGATGGTCTTTAATCACCTCAAGGTAAAAGAACACCGAATCAAGTCAGAAAAGTTCAGATGGAACCAAATCTGTGATGAACTAAAGTCTGAAACCATTAATCCTATTCTCCGTGCACCAGTCCAAGCTTGGAGAGCAGGCGAACCTTGCTAGCCTCGTCAGCCAAATCCTCTCTATCGCCGATGGCAACAGAGATGGACGGGTGTCACTGCCAGAAGCCCGCTCGACGTGGGCCCTCCTGCAAATGGATGAGGTATCATAAGTTAATAACAATATAATTAACAGTTATGAACAGTTTTCTGAAGCTTTGTGTTGAGACGGTTTTGTACTCTGTTCTTTGAGGTGCTGCTGGGACTGCTGCTCCAAGACAGAGGACACACTCCTCGTCTCATCGGCTACTGCGGGGATCTGTACATGACGGAGCGTGTTCCCTATGGGCCCCTGTATGGTTTATCTCTGCCCTGGCCCCTTGTTTCATGGGTTCCTAGTGGTTTGCAGCGCTCCATGGACCAGTGGTTCACCCCTTCCTGGCCTCGCAAAGCTAAGATCTCCATGGGCCTGCTGGAGCTTGTGGAGGACATCTTTCACGGCACCTATGGGAGCTTTTTGATCTGCGACTTCGCTGCGGTGCACTTCGGTTACACCGATCGCCATGAGCTCCGTCTGACTAACACCCAAGCAGTGGTCCCCGAGGACGAGTTCAGGCGCACCATGCGAGCACTCAAGTGTGAGACGGATGCTGACTGCGTTCACGGGGCGGACTGCCAGACGTCCTGCAATTTGTCAGAAAAACAATGCAGGGAGGAGCCAGTCAGGCCGAACTTGGCAAAGGCTTGCGGAACCCTAAAGGACTACCTCCTGCGGGGGGCGCCATCGGGGATGAGAGAGGAGCTCGAGAGGCAGCTGTACGCCTGTATGGCTCTCAAAGGTAATGCTGGACAGATGAACATGGAGCACTCACTTATCCTCAACAACCTGAAAGCTCTGCTGTGGAAACAGATCTCGCACACCAAGGACTCGTGACGAGGAGGGGGAAGTCCCTCTGAAAGAGGAACTGGGTATAAAATACGCTGTGATATAAGAGTAGCAAACTTACTGAAGTCATTTTTATCTAACACTTATGAATGGTCACACTGATGGACAAAGTTGGAGGCTGGAAAACCTTATTTTGACCTGCTTGAACGACCGCATGTTACCGTCAGTCACGCTCATCGAAACACATTGTATTGTATTGTTCACCGCAAAGGAATGTCACGAGGACACTGCTGGAAAAAAGATCCTAATAGTTTTTACTGTGAGTCTCAAAAGTTGAGAGAACGAATTGCCGTTTCTGCCGCAAAAATCATGCAGATAAACGAGGTGGCGGTGAAACGACGAGTGCAAAATGAATGACTTGGCTCTAGTTTTAACACTGATAACACAGTTCCTCTCATTTTTTTGTTAAGGTTGCTATTAAAAACAGAACGTCAGGGTTTCTATCTCGCTGGGTGGTCTTTGAACAAACCCAATGAAAGGACCAAAACCAACCTAAAAGCAGAAGTACTGTGCTAAAATCTTTAAACAAGAGTAAAGAAGGTATTTGTTGCATATGAATACTCATTTGGTGCATGATCAGTATTTCCAGAAGCATAAAGCAAAACAGAAGCAAAAGTAAACCACAGTTCTCGTGTGCAACAATGTGACGCGCGTATGCGTGTATACGACCCGCAGAAAGTCGGGCACTGTGTAAAATGTAACAAAAGCAGGTCTAAGACAACAAACCACTGTAAAAAAATGAGACACTTTGTTGTTTCATTTATAAATATATCCTTATTTTGAATTTTATGTCAGCAACGTGTTTCAAAAAAGTTGAGACGGGCTTGTTTTTCACTTCGTTCCATTAACTGTATGTTTGCTACTTTCACCTGACCCCTTATTCAAAAGGGGTCAACACAGCGGGCAGCACCACACATTTGATTTGGCAGTTTTTTTTCTTCTTTTTTTACACTAGATGCCCTTCCTGATGCAACCAGGATCAAACCAGGGATCTTTCACTTGTTAAGCAAATGTGTAAACCACTACACTATATGCGGATCAAGAACTCACAACTCACGGAGTTGAACACCATCTTCAGCTCAGGAAGGCGTAGCAGTTCTCAGATGAGGAGATTTTTATACTCTCAGTAATGTTACTGGCAGTGAGATGTTACACCAGCTGTTTGTTTTTAATGACCACGAGACAGCCTTTCCAGTCTTTTGTGGCCCGTCCTCCAACAAACACTGATATATGATCTTTGAACTGTGTTCATTTAATTACTGGGTTTAAATCATTGGCCAGTCATCTGATTCTGAATTTAATTACATTGTCCCCAGGGCCCCAACGTTTGTGTAAACAGGCCTGCGTGTTGTGGAGAGCGACGTCGATGGCACAGGGAAATAATATATTAATGCATGTGCAGTATTCTGGGTTTTGTCTGCACTGGCAGTTCAGTTGTTGATTTTGGTCTTTTCATGAGCTGAAAAATATACACTATATTGCTAAAAGTATTCACTCACCCATCCAAATCACTGAATTTGGGTGTTCCAATCGCTTCCATGGCCACACGCGTATAAAATCAACCAGTCGATCACTACACCCTTCCAAACTTCATGTGGCCTTCAGAGCTCAAGAAGAGTGTGTAGAGAGCTTCATGGAATGGGTTTTCGTTGCTGAGCAGCTACGCCCAAGCCTTACATCACCAAGCGCAATGCAAAGTGTTCCAACTTTGTGGGAACAGTTTGGGGATGGCCCCTTTCTGTTCCAACATGACTGCACACCAGTGCACAAAGCAGGTCCATAAAGACATGGATGAGCGAGTTTGGTGTGGACGAACTTGACTGGCCTGCACAGAGTCCTGACCTCAACCCGACAGAACACCTTTGGGATGAATTAGAGACTGTGAGCCAGGCCTTCTCATCCAACATCAGTGTCTGACCTCACAAATGTGCTTCTGGAAGAATGGTCAAAAATTCCCATAAACACTCCTAAACCTTGTGGAAAGCCTTCCCAGAAGAGTTGAAGCTGTTACAGCTGCAAAGGGCGACATCATATTAAACCCTATGGATTAAGAATGGGATGCCACTGAAGTTCATGTGTGTGTGTGTGAAGGCAGACGAGTGAATACTTCTGGCAGTGTAGATCACCACCAAACACAATCTAAAGGTTTAGTGATACATTCAAGTCTTTAATTAGTAGTGGATTTTTTTTAAAAAAAAGCCTTGGGGAATCTGGCTCACTCACTTATCTGCATGGTAGACTGAGGCAGGTTTCAGTGTGGATGATGTGAAAGTATCCACAGGAGTCTGTATTGGTGTGCATCTTCAAACTGTTACCCTTGTGAAATCAATGCTGCATCACTGACACAAAGAAAAAGTATTAATGTATTTAATTTGTGAATGTTAGAT
Organism: Cichlasoma orientale; assembly: GCA_034780415.1. Taxonomy (NCBI): domain Eukaryota; kingdom Metazoa; phylum Chordata; class Actinopteri; order Cichliformes; family Cichlidae; genus Cichlasoma; species Cichlasoma orientale. The sequence goes on from JAVDPK010000712.1 coordinate 1,252,262, forward strand.
GTTTGTATTTTCCACTGAAAATTGCATTTGTGCTAATGTATCGCATTATTTTTGAATTTCAGATCCACAGTGCCGTAGAGTTCATGCTGGCCATTTTATGAATGTTTACAGTTTGTGGAGAATATCAATCTTGTGATCACATCATGCTGTACAACAGAATGTTTTCCATGACCCCTTTCCACACAATGCTCAAGTGAACTTAACTACACCCTGATGTGTTGAGCCAATACAACGCAGATCAGACCACTGCTGAGTTTAGAAAATGTATAAAGAGAAAAAAAAAAAACAGCATGATTTTGCACAATTAAACTGCATACCACTTCATTGTATCCTGTTCAATATTTCAGTCCTGTCAGTTGAAATACGCACCAGTGTGGATTAAAATATCACAGTAGATTACCAGTCACGGGTGTAACTTGCAACTCATAAAACTCACGACACAGGACAGAGACAGCTTGAGTTTGAAATAAATTTATTTGTCTGTGATGTGAGCTGTATTTTCTCTGCAGAGCCCCTAACCTTCCCCCGCTTCTTGCTCTTGCGCTCGTAAGAAGCTGGCCTTTTTCTGGGTGACGCGGTCCTTCCTCTGTGCCAGAGATAACTTGGCGCGATTCCACCTGCCCGGAAAGAGGCAACAAAAACGACTCCATTAACATTCAGCTCATGAGAGAAACTGCCCAGCAGCTACTCAATACTTTGGCAGGGATTTGGCATTAAATGAGTGCAGTTATTTTCCACAGGTGTCGGGATCGCGACTCTGAACTCACCTCTTCTTCTTGACGTCTTTCTTGGGTTTCTTTTCATGTATGGGGTTCGCTCTGATGGCGGCGTGTGCTTTTTTATACATTTCTTCAACCTGAGTGAAAAAAAAAAAAAAACAAGCAAGGAGGACACGAATGACAAAGCTGTTCACTGCGTATCTGCATCGCTTTTCTTGAGAAAGACAGCAATCAGCTGATGCAAAAGAAGGACCAGCTACACTTTGATCACCAGAAAGAATAACAGGAAGCAGTCAATGATTAACATAATCTAATATGGGCTGCATGTAGAGTGAACACAAGCCTTTGTGTGATCATCAGAGTGATGCTTTTAAGTTTTCTGTCTGCATTCGATACACAAATTAGATCCAAGTTTGGAAATTTGACACGGGAGCGATATTTAAATTATGTTTGTGTACCTGTCACCATATTAAATACATAATGTGTGACTTTTTGTGCTTTCCACACTGAGCTATAGAAAATGCGGTAAAGCCATTTCTGCCTTATTGAGTTGAACACCAGGTCACGTACTGGAAACAGGAAACCATATCTTAGGTGCCTGTGAGAGACCGAGTACGTTACCAAGATTTAAGCCGACATGAAAGCAGGTGACAGAATCTGTTCTGCTGTATTCACACACACATCACAGAGCGCGCCATCTATTTCCAAATCGTGCAGAAGCGCCATCTTACTGTGTCTGGCGTGACGCCGTTCTTGATGAAGCGTGAGAACTGTTTCTTGTAGGCATCCTCGTCCTCCTCCATCAGGTAGGACATGTAGTCGGCCACATTCATGCCCAAGATGTGTTTCCGATGCACCTCTGCGTTGAACTCTTTACTCTCTGTGTCGTAACCGGGGAAGCGTTTCAGACTGGAAACAGGAAGGGTGAAGAAACAGTTAGACAACACTTCCAAAGAATCAATTTAAAAAAAACAAAAACTCCGGTCTAATGTAGTTCTATTCTCTGTTGGGCAACAATCTGTTAAAGCTGCTTTTTGTAATTAATCTCTGCAAAGTAAAGCTGTCACCATCAGGGGGCAGCATTTTAGTGCTGAGTTTCTTTGGTCCATCCTGCTTCTCTCAGCCCCGTCTTGAAAAGGACAGTGAACATCAGCTAATGCAAATGAAGGACCAACTACATTTTGCTCAGCGTGCTTTTTATCATCATCGAGAAGCAGAGATGCACCAATAAACTCAAGAGGACAAGTTTAGCTGGACAGAGGCCAGTTGCTGCAGACTGCAGCTTGCAATTTGATGCAGGGGTCTCACATCACACTAACCTGTGAGGAATTGCAATTCCGCCGTCGACTGCCCCCTTCAGCGCTCCAAACACCTTGTTCCCTGTCGTGGTTCTAGCCAGACCCGCATCCAGGTAACACGTGAAGGCACCTGGCTGTCCATCCACGCTCTCTACGTTGAACTCGTCACCCGTCACCTCCACTTGCCCCTCGTACACCTGGTCCATGCCAAACTTGTGCAGCAGCTAAGAAAAGGAGGATGAAGGTGTGTAAGAAAATGTGCAAAAACACAAATCTGCTCCATTTTATGAAGACCTGATGTTAATCCTTACGTCACAAACCTGTGCACGCATCTGTGTGTGTATGTGTGTGTGTTTACCCTGCGAGCCAGCAGCAGCCCGGTGCAGTACGCCGCAGCATAGTTTGTCAGGCCCACTGTGATGCCATACTTGGACAGCTCATGAGAGTAAGCAGCACAAACGATATGGTCTCCTTCGATCTTTGCATATGCAATCTGGACAACACAGACAGATGAGGATGAGACAGGTCAATAAAAACACAGGACCACTCAGTCTTTCAGTCACTGACCTGGCAGCAGATGTCCCTGTTGGAGAACCTGACAATCATGCGGTACTTGGGGGTGTTGTACTTGTTCTTGTCCTGCACAACGAGGCGTTTGCGGGCAAAATAGTCGGTTTTCCCCTCTGCCAAATAATGATTAAAAGCATGTGGTTTAATGATGCATGCTCAGCAGAAAGGGAATCAAAGCTGGTGTACAGTCAGTGTTGACTTTTACCTCTCCTTCTCCTGAATTTGACTTCATATCGCTTGAAGTAGGCCTTGCTCTTCACCACTTTGACGAAACCCTGAGAAGAAATGAAGCAACATATCACCAATAAATAAAAATACCAGCTGATTTAAGCTCCAAATTGTCCACAGAGTCGCATTAATGCTCTTAAACCACTAGGAGTGAGTGTCCAGGAAGAGGTCAGCTGAGGTTTCATCATCAGCCATGAATCGCCACCCTGGAGCCGAGCGGCTCGCCGGCCCGGCACAGCCCGAAAAGCCGCAAACATCCAGCTTCATCCGACCCTCAAACCACTGGAGACACTCATCTACCAACACACACACCTCCACGCACTCAAACTGTGTTCATCGGGCGTATATGAACAATATCCACTCACCATCTTTGCGTAATTTTCCTCCTTTACCTTCCTGGACTAAGAAGCGAACTCCGGGACACGGAAGCCTGAGGTTGCTATTTTTTTTTCCTAGGAGTATCACCGGTAGAGAGCGCCCCCTGCTGCACCGGAGACAAACAGCACCCCCAACATAGGACAGCAGGGTGCACTCTTAATACATCATGAGCATGTATCAAATCAGAAGGTTATAGGGCGAGAGGCAGGGCACACCTGCACAGGTCGCCAGCCTGTCGCAGGGCTAACACAGAGAGAGGCAGAGAATCATTCACACTCACTTTCACAACCATGGGTAACTTAGAATCACCAATTAACCTAACCCCAGGCAGAACGGAGAAAACATGCAAGCTCCATACAGAAAGGCCTCGGCCAAGGTGCATTCAAACCTAGGACATTCTTGCTCTGAGGCAACAGTGCTAGCCACCGTGCCACCACATATTAAATTAGATTTAGAATTTAAAAAAATAAGTGAAGATGTTGCCAAAAAATGTGTATATTGTCCATTTGAGAGTAAGAGTGATAATAAAGTGAATGAATTTAGTGTTTATTTAAAAAAGGAAAAGAGAAAACTTTAAAATGTTAAAACTGCGTTAAAAAATAATAAACATTTAAAATGACACAAAATAACGCAATAACTCGTCATTGCAAATCATAAAGTGAGTAGTGATTTAAAAATCTAGTCAGAAGTCTCAGTCCATAATAGAGGATTACACTGCAGGCATGCACACACACGTCACGGGAGTTTTTGTTGATGCATCATTCACGATGGTGAAACGAAGGCACGATGATGATTTAAGCTGGGAACAAGTCTGCAGGGTGGGTGGACTTTAAATTCTCATAGACGTCACACTATTTGACAGCTGAATCAGAATCTGAGGTAGATTTTGGGTCTGATCAGGGAGCCCAGTTTGACCTCATTTACCTCTCTGCCATTAACCTAAAACATTGTTCATGTCTTCACACCTTCCAGCTCCGTGTTGAAGCTCCTCCTGCTGGCACTCTTGTGGCCGTTGAGTCCTTCACTTGTAGTGTGTTCTAATATAAATCGTTCACTTTTTCTCGTCGGTTGCGTAACTGTTGTCCAAAATGTGAAATAAGCACTTCTGTACCTGGAAGGTGTTTAGGTTGTTGTTTTCCATTAAATTATTGGTTGCCGGAGCTTGTAAATTTTCCTCATAAGAATTGCAAAAGTAAAGAAGTGCCAAGGTGCCAGAATAATTTTCCCTCCATTATATGTGCATATGATCTGCCCCCCCCCCCCAGCTCTATCTTTTCCTTTTCTTGTATTATCACCAGTTCAGAGAATCACCTGTGCATGCTGTTCTGATCCTCACTGCCCTAACTATACTTCTTATGATAGATTCAGAAGCTCCTGAACAGCAACTATATGGACCCACTAGTGGGATTTTCTTCACCTGAACAGCTGTTTCCAGGGTCAAGACTGAACTCCCAGTCTCAGAGGAGGCAAACATGGGTGATAGCTGCTTAAAGAGCTCAGAGAAATGTAAATTTGAACATTTTTTATCTATAAGCTCTTTCTCTATGAGAATAAAGGGAGGCAGAGTCAGCTTTATGTCATGTTTTAAAAAGTAATATCAAATAAAACTGATCAGGAACTAAAATCATTTATTGATGATGACTAAAATGATAAAAAATTACGATGTTTTTGCTGCGAGGAGGGTTAGGTAATATCCTCTATATTTATAATAGCGTCATTATCTATGTTTAAATGTACAAATAAAAAAAATTACACCAGCATACCACAAGTAATGAAAACAGTAGCTATTATTTCACTTTCAGTCAAACAGATCTATTTATAACACAATCCCGGTGCAAATGTAGCCTGGAATACTACCAGTGGGGTCACTCTAACTATCAAAGTGACGACACATCGTGAGTGAGCGGACAGTCATCGGCTGAGTGGCGTTACTCTGCTGTGATCAATGTGCTGTCATTCACAGATCTCCCAAAGTTCACGGACGTGGGCAGGAATGCATTCAGGCCCGGCAAGAGCGCAGATAAGAGTGAGAACATCAGGAGCAAGCAGAGAAAATCAGCACCAGCTGCAACACTCATCAAAGCAAAGCAACCTCCCTTCTTTGTCTGTGCGTGGAAAGAAATTATCCATCCATCCTTTTTCGTCCGCGTATCCTTTTGAGGGTCGCAGGGGGGGCCGGAGCCTATCCCAGCTGTCATAGTGCGAGAGGCAGGGTACACCCTGGACAGGTCGCCAACCTGTCGCAGGGCTAACACGGAGAGACAGACAACCAGTCGCACTCACATTCACACCTATGGGCAATTTAGAATCAGCAGTTAACCTAACCTGTCTTTAGACTGTGGGAGACATTAAGAACCTTTTAAGTGAGTGCTGGATGCAGACAGGCAGCATTAATTAAGTGTTTTTCATTGGGGAGAGAATCCAAAGCTCCAGGAGAACAACCATGCGTGCATGGGGAGAGCGTGCAGTTCCACACAGAAGGGCTTGGATTTGAATCCAGGGCCTTTGCTGTGAGACGACAATGCTGTGGTATTCAAAAGAAATGATGGAAAACAATACTTTTACTCTTAGATTTTATATTTCATTACTTTATGCTAGTGAAATATAAAGTATTCAATACATTTGAAGCTGTTCTCTGTGTGTTTTGTGTATCGACAGCACGGTGGTGCAGTGGTTAGCATCACATTTCCTCTTCATCAAAAAGGCTTTGCTTTTTGTCCTTCCTGTGTCTGATGGCTGGACGTGCAGTAATATTAGAAAAGCACTAAAACCAGAGTCTATTTCCCAGAGAATGATAATAATAATATAATTTTGCACCTCTAAAAAGAAAGATGCATTTTTGTGCAATTACATTAAAATTTGTCAGCAAAACTGGTGTGTGTAAGGTACCTCCCACGAAAGGTACAAAGACACTACTTCTAGTGGTACAGTGACATACTTTTCCTGCAGTTTAACCTGTTGAATGTTCAGTGTATAAAGCAGCAGAGAACAGTAAATAAAAGGATCTGTTACAATGTCACCACAGCAGATGACCTGCCTCCACCTGTCATCTCTGTCACACCAACTCTCTGCATGTCCTCCTTCAGTGCATCCATGAAACTTCTCCGTGGTCTTCCTGCTTTCCTCCTGCCTGTTCAACATTTCCACTATCGCTCCTCGGCACGTCTAACTCTGTTCTTATTTTCAACATCTTAGCCCGATCAACAAAAACTCCAACATATTGAGTTTGCCGTTATACAAACTCACAAAACCTCACAAAGTTTGTGGGGGAAGTTGCTTTGAGTGAATTTTAGCTTTAAAATTATTTAAATATGCTCTTTATTTGAGAGCAAGCAACTGGTTTCTGGGTATCAGGTGAAGCAACCCTAAACCCCTAAATAATCGCGCTGATGCACGTCTCTGAAGTTTGCTTTATTACTGATGCAATATGAGTTATTCTCTTGTTTTCAGGCTATTGTTTCAGTATCTCAGCATATTTAAATAGTTTCAACACATAGCTCCAAATGCACATCAAAGCTGGTGTGAGCTGCAAAGCAATCAGAGATAACTGTCACAGACTGCTCAGCTTGAGGGTGTGTGCTCTAACAAGGCATTAACACCTCCACAAGTCACAGTCATGATGAACAATCAGTTAATTACAAGCAATCATGCAGAAAAACAATCACATAGAAAAATGTCTTCATAGATTCGCATACTTCTCTTTCTTATGGTAATGACACATCAGATTTTCCCTTCATTTTTTTTTTTTTTTACACGTCCTTGGATGCACAGAGCAGTGGCTGCTCGCCTGACCTCTTTCCAAAGACGGCGAAGTTTGTTCACCGAGATGTCGCTCTGCTCAGTGCGCACAGACAGCGGTGAACTTGCAGACCGTTGCCATTGTGATTAGATTTTCTATGAATTACGCAAAGCGTGACGTCCCGGTGAGTGGATTTTGTCACCTGTTCCCACAGAGGTGCCGACTGTCCCCCACAAACGCACCCACAAGCTTTGCCTCATATTCAGCTTGAATGACGTCTGGCCAGAAAGATTCCGATGCAGTGAAGAGCAAGTGTACAGAAAATAGTACTCTTTAAATGCCAGCGCTGATTCGGAGTGTGCAAAATGTTTGTTTATTTTGTGCGGTACATGTTAGTTATGTGGCTTTGCGTTTAGCAGTGCAGTATTAGAGGTCAGTGTCTCCAGTGGTACCACACGAATGGCCAACAGTCTCCTCTTGTTGCAGGAAAAAAAAATCCTGTTAAGTCTTTAATTCTATCAAACAGCTACTTAAAAAAAAAGGGAACCAAGGATCTTCTGCTTTTCTGTTCAAGTGAGATAGATAATATCTTTCACTGTCACTCTTGGTGCAGATGTCTCAGTGTTAGATAAGAAAAGTTATAGTCACTCTTGCGGACAGCTTGTTCCTAGCTGTTCAAGCTCAATTTCTCTAGAACTGATTTCGCAATTAAAAAAAGCAATTGTCCAGTCATCCTTCAGCAGTAGTAGTGGTCAGCAGTTACTAAAGGTTCACATGTGGGCCGGAGGGTGTGGTGGGCGTAAAAAGAGGTAATACGTGCAGCATGCTCATCATCTCTGAGATGAACAACCACTAGTTTTCCAAATACGAAATGTTGGCATGTCACTTTTCGGGGGTTCTGCGCTGAAGTAATAACAACAGGACAAACCTTTGTGGCGTGTTTGCGTCACCAAATTGTGTCTTCATCCCAAAAGCCAGTGCATACATTTAAGAGAAGACTTTGTGGTCGCAGTGGACTAGAAATGACTCGCAGAAATGTCACACATCAACAAATGTGTTCACAGGCACACCACAGATAAGAAGATTGCACTTTGTTGAAATGCAGCGCACTCTTTCCTGCTCGTTTTCTCACTGCTGATTGCATTTATTTTCATTTGCATACAGACACATTTAATGCCTCCCTTCCCCTCGAAGTCCACGAAGGCGAACAGGTGGAGTTGAAATCTGCAGCGTGCATGTACATCATTAACTCGGTGGCATTTTGCCCGCACGTTTCAAGATTTCTAGGGTCAGATTAAAAAAGCTTTGGCAGTGCATTGGAAAGCTGTTTGTACTGAGGTGAGCAGGCAAATAATATGATAATACACAATTGCTCCACAAAGCCAAATCAGTTCTGCTGAACCTAAATTTTTTTTTACCTTCTGCTAACTTTAACACCAGACAGAATATATCAAGAAGAGCAGAGATGGTGCTGAGATGTAGTTTCTGTGTGAAAAACAGCACCTTCAGTCTCCTCCACCCACCTGTGACCAGTGTTTTACGACCCGTGAAAATGAAAAAGGCAGCCATGCATCAGAGTGATAAACCATATACTCCAGAGCATAAGCCCAAACAACCGGGTACTTTCACTGTGCTAAAATGCCTCATAGCGCCAGTTTTTTTTTTACACGGTCTTTACCCTTGAGTTAAACTCAAAAAGGTGTAGATGCGCTTATTTCTCTGATTTGAATTCCCTGTTGAGGAAACTGCGACCTGAAAGCTTATTTAGGCTCGACCGTGCCTGTTGAACTCTGACCTCCACAGACATGCAAACAGATACAATGACCAGGAAACACCCAGCAGCTTTCTTCACATCCAGACACCAACGTCCTCAGTGGGTTTCTTGGTATCTTGAGGGGAGGGGGGAAATTTACAACCAGAAACAGTTGAAACAAGGGGAGCTGCTGAATCCAATGTGATGAATGAGGGAGGTGATTTGTGTTGGTGTTTATAGCACTGCTCCAAGGATTTGCTGAGTAGTTTCTTTTCGCTGCTTTTGCACTCTCACAGGGTTTTTGTTTCTTAGAATTTGGCACCCCTGCAGATCCTGGGTGATTTCTGTGGTACTCTAGTGTCAAATAAGAATATTAACCTAATTAGTAATTCCTTAAAACAGATAAATTAGTAAGAGAGACTCAAACCCCAGCACAGCTAAAGACTTGACTGAGAGTGCGAGAGAAAAGCAAGACATCACTAGAGTGCTTGTGTAAAAGAAGAACTGTCTTGTGGTCAGCTGCGTCCAGTAAATCATATATTGTGTTAGCGCTCTGCTCCTATCTGGTAGCTGCAGGTGGACCCAGCTGAGAGCTTGATGAGATTTGGCTGGTAATTCCCAGCGGGGTGGGGTGTGTGTGTGTGTGTGTGGTGGTGGTGGTGGTGGTGGTGGTGGGGGGGGGGGGTCGTGGAGGGGTGGAGGGGTGCATACAGTTGAAACCAAAACAAGGACTAAAATCTTATTGTCTAACTGGAGGAACAAGAATGAAGAGAGTTGAAAAGAAAGCGGAGGGGGTGCTAAATGGTGGTTAGAGCTTTGGAGCCAAAGGAACCTGTGAGGGGATGAGATAGCGTGATGTGGTTTTCATTGAGATGCCACAACAGTCCGGAGGTGCAGAGGTGAACGCTCAGACTGAGTGCATGGGACTGAAGAGGGACATAAACCAGGGAAAGTCAGTTTAGCCACAACAGGTTATTATGCCATGAATCCCACTGCCAGCAGCACAGTTAGTAAAATTAGCCTCATGCGGTTATGTACTGCAAAAGAGTGCACTGCTTGAAATGTTTCTGTTTTTCGATCAAGCAACAAAGGAAGAAAAAGAGAACCGAGTTTCTTAGAAAATAACTTTTTTTTTTTTTCTACTTTGACTTAAAGTGAGACTGCAGCTTTTTTTTTTTTCCAGGAAACAAACGCTGAATTAACGAGAAAGTAAACAAACCCCTGTCGGTGGTGTCGCTGTTTTAGTCACTTACCATTTAAAAAAATGTGACTTTTATGTTGTGCATTGGTTTGTGGCATAGACTGTATATCGAGGATGGTCGCAGCCATCGTGACGCCACCCACCAGTTAGCAAAATCCCATTTTTGCTGTCACCATCTTGATTTTAGGAGCGAGATGTGGAGCTGACCATGAAACCGAGGGCTGCTAAAAACCTATCAATCACATGGTAATGCATACCCGGGTTTATCCTCCTTTTGGACACTAATGAGGTCCAAAGTTAGGAAAATAAAATAGCGACTGAGACCATAAAGTCATTGTGAAAGTGTTTACTGAGGTCACAAAGCGAGGAAACCAAAGAACCACTTTCCAATAGACTTCCATTCAAACACACCTTTCTGCAACCCCATGCTAGCAGTTAGAAAATTATTGTAGACTCCTATTTCCAAGCCTGGATTCTAACATTTTGAGGGTCATGACCTTGATTTTCTGGAGCCAGAAGTCACTATATTTGGACAAGAAACTAGATAGCTTAGTTATAAATATGCGTCCACAGATACCCGCTAATCAGTACTAAGTAACATACTAGAATTTCACTCAGCAAAACCTGAGCACAGACTTCTTGGATAGGCTGCAAGCACATTAACCACAGAACAAGCCGTATTATTTGTCACACACTTCCAGTACGAATGCTCCAAAAGGCCACAAAGGCTGAAAGGCCATGGAAAGACCTTCAGAGCACCCTAAAGCTGAAAGTTTTTTTTATCTCTCTGGAAGAGTTCAGAGCTCGTATGATGAAATCTACAACTGCTTTTCCTAAACTGAACTTTGTATTTTGTTGCTTGTTTGCTTTAATTTGAATTGAAAGATTCAAACTTTGACTTCATCGTCAGCATCGTGACCTGATTCATTTTTGGAGCCAGCCTCGAGCAGCCTTTCAGGAACTGCTGTTTTTGGCAGTTCTTGGTGGTTTCAGTTGTCAGCCGTGCATGTTGATGGCTGGGTACTGGTGGATAATGTCAGCTTAAGCTAAGACCAATATTTCAACAGGTCAGATCAATGAAAAATCATCAAGTATTTTCTCATTGTTGCTGAAAATGGCCAGGTTTAACTATGGTTATACAGGCCTGTGTTCACCTGACATCCCCTGAGTCAAAATCAAGACATGTGACATATCACAAGTGCACTCGGCACCTCTTCTTGCTAATATTCACATGCATGCGGTACGAAAGCTGCAGCCTCAAGTATATTTAAAACCATGAGGAGTCCCCACAGTCTCTGTCTATCCTCCCTATAGGGCCAAAAAAAGCCAAAAGGGGGTTCGAGGTTCAGCTTGAAAAAAAAAACAAAAACCTCATGGCTCAGCAGCACAAGTCTTTATTTAACCCCGTGCGACTGTGAAGCGCACCTTTGACAAGGTAGACAAGTGCGACTGAAGCAAAAAAGCAAAGCAAAATATAAGACCCCCCCTCCTCCCCTCCTCCCCTCCTCCCCGCTCTGTGATCGCTGCGATTGAGCTTCTATTTCAATCACATACTTGCTGTAAGACTAAAAGAGCAAGAATCAAGGCCCGTGGGGGGAGGGAGGGGGAGACACACGAGAGGAGCTGTGGCAGACCTGATAGCGTCTTTTCACTGCATGGTTTCCTGTTCTGAGTCAGTGCTAACCCTGTGTTTGACTGTTGTCACTCGGCTCTGTCCCTCAGCCTGGGTCTCTCTCACTTCAGCTTTAAGAATAATCAGAGCGACTGATAGTCAGGCAGGGCAATTTAAAGGTGCGACTGAACTGAATGTTTTTAGGGTGTAATAGGAGCTGTAATTAAGCAGCCATGAAGCAGAAACAAACGGTGAGTTTGAGGACAGGTCTTTTTTTTTTTTTTTTTTTTTTTTTTTTTGGTGATTTCACAGCTGAACTTTTTTTTTTAAGATGCATTTCAGTGAGCGCAACTTTGAGAAATCAACCGCAATAATGAAAGTAAACGTTGGCATCTTATCAGAAAAATGGCAATCTCAGAAATGAAACGTGGACTAAAGTTTGTGACGTAGATTTTGGTCTCATATCACAAAGAAACTGAGTGTGAACGCAAATAATGAGAAGGAAATCGGCTCTGAAAGGCGACTGGATTTATTTTTGTAGAATGCAAATGTAGAACTATTTTGGCAGGGTTGGGATGCGTCTCTTATCAAAACATGAATCAGTGTTTTTGTTTGATCGTCATGGTTGACTAACATTAAAATTAATTTCTGAGGGAGGGGGCGAGGTCGAGTGAAAGAGCTCGCGCACGCGTGGGTGCACGTGTTAATGTGTTGAGACAGTACGAGAAGCAGGTCTGAGGTGGCTTTCTGGCAGTCAGACTCAATGTGGACCGAGATCTGGACACTGCGTGTTCTCGGAGTTTGGGATATAGTGCCTGCAGTGTGAGTATGGGACATGTGCGTTCAGCTTCATGCCTCGGCTATCTGCGCTTTGCTTGCAGGTCTCTAACTTGCTGCAGCTGCATCAAACAAAGTCTGTTCCCACAAACGGATAAAATCGATACCGCTTTGCTTTAGTCCGACCTTGAACCCAAATCTTCGCAATGATTTGCATTTTGAGCCTGACAGATTTCTGCTTAAAAAACTTTTTGCGTATGTGATTTACTTCTTTTATTATTATCACTATTATTCATATGTGTGTATTATCCTCTCCAGCTGGCACTCACGTGTGTCTTTTCCTGCACTTTTGTTCAGTGGACAGCCTAATTGGTCCTGTCTATTGGCCTGGACGGGGTTTTAATGATGTAAAACAATAAGGCTGAAGTCAGTGCGGGTAAGCTGAAGCAGAGTAACTGTAAAGGGATACTCCGGCTCCACACCGGCAGGCTGTTGTGCATAGCGGCCTTGCGCCGGCTCATTAACGAGATCACTTTACAACCAGTCAAATAGGTCATTATCCATCACTGCCTGCTCTGCCTGTATTGGCCAGTCTCAGACCCACAAGTCTCATGTCTCCGCTTAGCCAAATTATATAATAATAATAATTATTATTTTTGTGTCAGAATATTCTCAATTAGTTTATGCTTAGAAGAGAAAAATCTCAACCACGTTAAAGTGCCCGGCACACAAATCCAATCTCGGTTTTCAATGCATTTTAATGTCTTTGCGATACAAAAACTTGGTATCATTATACTTTAAATATGCTACAATCTTGGAAATATCTTTTAATGTATTTAATTAAAAAAAAACAGTAAATAATATTACACTACCATCACACCACACTACCACCATTATATGTTTTTAATTTAGATTGTAAATATGTAGTTTAAGACGACATTACAGTCTATAAACTACAAAATATACATACAAACTTCCTCTTCTGTGATTCAGCTGACGTCCGTTTGGGGTAAACTGGATGGAAGCGCAATAGCTGGTCTTCAAACACATATCTACCCTTTAAGGGGAAGGTGGGTCCGCTTTTGGTCACCTGCCCGGCGTCACCTGGTAAACGATACTGCTTCTCTGCGCATGCGTAATAGCCTGCCAAAAATCCTAACAGCATATCGCCTGACAACCAATAGTGTTCCAATCTTTCCAGAGATAAAGTCAGAGCAGCGCTGAGGGGACAGAAGTGGACGATTTCAGATCCGAAGAGCGCTGAGCTTTAGGCTGAAGAAGAGTTCTGCAACATGCCGAGGTCTTTCCTGGTGAAAAGTAAAAGGGCCCACAGTTACCACCAGCACCGGTACTTCGATGATGACTACAGTAGACTGGACACTATTCTGGCTCATGTGTGCGCAGGTGGGTGCATTTGTGCGTAATTACGCACGTAATCTGGTAAAGAAGGAGTCGTCCTATAGTGGGAATCCTGAGTATTAAAGTGCATAAATCTCTAAATCCGGCACTCAGAATAACTCCTTTTATTATCTTCTTTTGTCAATATAGAAAACAAATCTCAAGTCGAGTTGGACTCCAACCTGGAGCAGGAAGATGTGAGCACCGGCGCTGAAAGATTGTCCCCCGGATCTCGGCTCCGGTCGCCAGGGTCGCTGTCCTCCAGCTCCCCGCTGAGCTGCGGAGGTAGTGCGTGTGACCGTTCCTCAGACTGTGACTTCTGGCGGCCCCCGTCGCCCTCTTCCTCACCAGGTCTGTTCAAACTAATTATTATCGAGACAAAAGCTCAGCAAAGTTTGTTTGCGTTATTTAAAGGGTGAGGGCAGCAAGGATTTTTTTATCCTTCGTTTCAGTTTGTGTTGGCTCCCTGAGTTGTCAAGACTTTTAAACAATTTCAACATGAAATGATGTCTAAATAATGCAAAATAAATTTATTATTATTATTATTATTATTATTATTATTATTATTATAGAAAGCAGAAATTATTTGGGACACAAAATAAGCATTAAGGGGCGTATTCAGGACTGAAAGGTTTTTGAAGTCTGTGATGAAGATACAAATACTGATATTTTACGTCTGTTTTTGCTTCTTTTTTAGTTTTTCACCTTTAATAAAAAGTATATTATAGATGATGAAATAATTACAAGGACACGTGTGATTAATGAACGGACACGCAACTCAATTACGGTTTCTGTTTTGTTTTGTTTTGATTTTTACGCACGATATGGGCTCATGTCCTATAAAATCCAGCGCATTTTCCAAATGTCCAAATTTAATGCAGGCCATTAATTGCAAATGTCGATCTTCAGCATTTAAAAGAAAGCCTAATTAACTTTCAGATTCAGAGAAATGCTCCACTCCAGCAACGGAGGACGGTCACTTGAACATGCCAATCTTTCCGTACCCATGGTCAGCATACTCCGGCTCCGAGCTGAGGCATCTGGTCCAGGGGCCTTATCACCACCACCTCCAGAGCCACAGGGAGTCCCAGTCACCCGTCAGCATATACAAGGGAGAGGACAGCGGCAGTGAGTCGCTTTATGCGCAGCGGGGACTCTCGTCCGAATGTTACCAGGGATATTCTTCAACTCCCCACCAAATCTGCAGGATGCGGGACAGAGACGAGCTGTATCTGGACGTGAAGCAGCAGGCCCGCGTAGCGGAAATCAAGTCTGAGAACGATTTCATTCACGGTCACCTCGAATCAAGTGGATCATATAAGTGTATTAAATGTTGTAAGGTAGGTGTTTACTTAGTTTCACTTAAAAATTACATTTGCTGTTTTATTTATGATCTTATGTTTTGTCTTCTTTGCCATTATCATTTCAATTTAAATCAGACATCAACAACGTCTTTAAAAGTGACGTCTGCCACTGACGTTTGAGAATATTGTGGTATCACATCGTGTATCTTTATTGTGGCTTTGATTTGAATCTCAAAGAGTCATCCGTGTGTTTTCTAAAGGTGTTCTCCACACCTCACGGGTTGGAGGTTCACGTGCGACGGTCGCACAGCGGGACGCGGCCGTTTGAGTGCGGGATATGCGGGAAAACCTTCGGGCACGCAGTGAGCCTGGATCAGCACAGAGCGGTTCACTCGCAGGTATGGGCCTCAAAACCGGAAATTAAGTGGGCCTGCTGCACAGGTCGCTGAAGTCGTTTTGGGTCCACATCCTTGACGCAAAGGCCTCAGGCGACATTTTTCCCACCACAAACGTCTCTGAGTTGCATTCACACGGCATTTCTGCTGTGAAATCTGATATTTTAAGTATTTCCAACACTGACGGAATGTTATCTTTAACAGGAGAGGAGCTTCAGCTGTAAAATCTGCGGCAAAAGCTTCAAGCGCTCCTCCACCCTCTCCACGCACCTGCTCATCCATTCCGACACACGGCCTTACCCGTGCCAGTACTGCGGGAAGAGGTTCCACCAAAAGTCAGACATGAAAAAACACACTTTTATTCACACAGGTGAGACGCTTTATGAAGTGAAAATATTTATCAAATGCGCAAAAAAAAAAAAAAAAAGTCCCTGTACCACAAAAAAAAGACCTAACATTTGCCCAATTGTTCTCCTGCTGCAGGTGAGAAGCCGCACAAGTGCCAGGTGTGCGGGAAGGCCTTCAGTCAGAGCTCCAACCTCATCACGCACAGCAGGAAACACACGGGCTTCAAGCCTTTCGGCTGTGACCTCTGCGGGAAAGGTTTCCAGAGGAAAGTGGACCTGAGGAGACACAAAGAGACGCAGCACGGACTGAAATAAGCGATCAATGAAAGCTGTTACGCTTTATGTTTGCTGTAATGGTCTTTTTCCCACTGTTAAACTATTTAGCCTAAAATATGCTTATTATTTATCTGTTGTGTTTTTATTATTATGAAAAAGCTAAATAATTTCATAAGCTTATGCTGTTTTAGCCTTTTTATTGGATTAAATATTAACTTAAGGAGCGAAGTTGTCAGTTTTTTTGAATCAGTTAGTAGTTAATCACATTTCTACAGTTAATTGTTGCTTTAAATCACTCGCATGGAGTTTTAATCCACCACATCTACTCCAGGTTGGAGTCACCAGTCGAACGCATCAGTCAAATCTTTGTGCGTCGGTCCGCTGACTTGACTTGAGAAAAACGAGAAGCTGTGCGCTAAGCCGTGCGGACCATCAATCACGTCTCCAATCTGCACGACGGCCCCAAGTCATATCTGAAACATTAAATAGCAAAAACGTTTTGCTGCGTGCGCCACCTGGTCAAAACCAAATATTTTCAGACAAGCGCATTGCTGGCATACCCATATAATAAATTACATTATGGCGCCATAAAACGTCCATGTAAAGGAAGTCGGGAGAAATAGCGCAACTTTTATTACAGGAGGAGCAGCGTGTCCACATGGCGTTTTCACTGGGAAAAGCTGGGTGTGATTTATTTAGCCCTGCGAGGTTAAACATCCAACAGCTTTAAAACCTCAAGGAATCTGATTTGGGCATATCTCACCACAGATTGTGTACACAACATCAACAGCCTCCCAGCACTGCAGGATAGAACACACAAGTTCTTGTTATTGTTAATACAGCCAAATTTATTTGTGGAAACAGACAGTCCAAAAAATGCCCCAGGGGACCCATTTGTTGCACAGTCACAGATCTTGAGTGCAGTTGTGTTGCTTTGTCCATATCAGTGTCAGTGTGCTGAGGATTTAAACAGCCGGACCAAGCTGAGAAGGTCCTGCTCCTGCAGACTGAGCACCGCCATCAACGTGCTCAAATACTCAACGGATGCTGAAGTCTCCAGGGCTTCTCGCACCAGCGGAGACACTTCTGACAACCTGAAATACAAAAAAAACAAAAACAAATTTAAAAAAACTCCACGGTCATCAGACGGCTTATCTTCCCACACATCAGACACAAAAAAAAAAAAAAAAAAAATCAATAAACACATGTTCATAAAAGCAATTCAATATTTAGGATTTACATAACTGAACTGTAAGAATGACAAGGACTGCCCTAAAAGGTCACAGCTTCAACCTTCAGTGACAGGCTGTAAAGTTAGCAGTGAGTTCTTAATTAAGGCATGCGAGTGCTATGAGAAAGCAGGGTTGCTGACTCATATGGATATTTGCTGAATAAAACAAGATCGAAAGAGTTTTTACTCAGCAAAGTTATCAGATTAACTCTGCTTATTGCAGACTTCAGGCCAAGGACAGAATTTTTTTATTTTTTTTTTAATTTATGAAATTGTTTACATAAAGTATCCAAAATCTGGTCATTGATATCTCTGGATAAGCCTATCAGTGCAGTGCTTATTCACATGCCGCAAGCTCATTCAGTCCAATACGGCCGTGTGGTTCATCCTGCTGTCAAGAAAATAATAATGCTCAGTCTCTGCTGAGTCCCTTTAAAAGGAGTGTATACTCAGCTTCACTGAAGTGTGGGGGCTGCTGAGAGGTATACTCAAAATGCTCATCAATGTCTATTCCATTCATATAAATGAGGATTAAAATAATAAAATACAGCCCCATTTCCAAAAATGGGGCTGTCAATCATTTCAGTTTAAACTCTACCATACAAGAAGGAAAAAAGAAAAAAAAAAACTACACAAACAAGATTCATATAAACACGTGTGCCCTCCCTGAGATGGACAGAGGTGAAGATTAAAGCTGTCCTGTGCTCTGATGGTTCAACTTAGACTTATTTTGAAAATAAAAAAGGTGCATTTTTAAGGCTAAAGGGGAGCAGAGCCATCCAATTATAAGCACACAATTCAAAAGCATGCGCATGGCAGGGTTAACCTGTACATGCTGAGTGATATATACACAGGTATGCCGACATCAAGGTGGCATCTTTCCCCGAGAAGGCCAAACCATACACTGATCAAGCATAACATTATGACCACTGAGAGGTGAAGTGAATATCACGAATTATCTCCTCATCATGGCACCTGTTATATATCAGGGAGCAAGTGAATGTGTTAGAAGCAGGAAAAATGGGCCAAAAAAAAGTTCATGCCGGTTCTGATAGAAAAGTGTCAGAAAACACAGAGCATCACAGTTTGTTGCGTATGGGGCTGCATAGCCACAGACCAGTCAGGGTGTCCATACTGACCCCTGTTCACTGAAACAATGAGCACGTGAGCATCAGAACTGGACCCCAGAGCAATGGAAGAAGGTGGCCTGATCTGATGAATAACACTTTCTTCATCACGTGGATGGCCGGGTGCATTTACATCTGGATCTGCTACACAGTTCATGAAAGCACCTTTGTCTGAAGCCACTCATCAAGCCTGTGACCCACTGACATCATACTTTTGCATTATTCTTTTGTGGTGCTTTTCCAGGCTTTCACCTCAGCCTCTTTCAGTTGTTTGTTTTGGGGGGTTACTCCTCTTTACAAGATAAAATACTCTATAGGGTTTAAGTGTGAAGATCGACGAGGCCAGTCTAAAACCTTCCACTTCCTGCTCCTGATGAACTCCTTTGTAGTGCTGATGATCAGTTTGGTTGCATCTTTCTTGAAATTGACAGATAAAATGTTTCTGTAGACTTCTGAGGTCATTGTGCTGCTGCCGTCATGTGTGACATCATCAATGATGATGAGCAGATTCTTTCTTTCTCCAGACTTTAGCCTTTCCATCACCTTGGTAAAGGTTCATCTTTGTCTCATCAGTCCATAAAACTTTGTCCCAGAATTTGGGCCTGTCTCTGTACTTCTTGGCAAATTCTATTCATTCCATTTCATGTTGGTTATTCCTCTTACTACAAATGCAGTCTGCACAGGCAAAACCCAAATCTGAAACTGAGCGTAGACATTAAGCACTATTTATTGTTTGAATAATCAATGTAACAGGATACACCCGGGCAACAAAACACACCTGTCAGTCACATGGTCCAATACTTTTGCTCACAAGAAAATTGGGTGGCTTGAGACAAAAGCTGTGAATCAGATCCAGATGTAAATACCTGGAAATAAAAGCTGAGATGTTGATCTTTCGTCTCATATTGATTTTTCTGAACCCAAATGTTTTCACTCTATAGCAAAAATAAAAGGATTTGGATCACCGTTCCAATACTTTTCTTCCATTACTGAAGGTGTATACATATGTAATGAATATGCCTTCACATACATACATGGAAAATTACACTTATGAGCTTCATCCTTTATCAGGATAAACAGACGAAAGGGTTCCGCCTATTTAAATGAGATGGACTTTATCTGTTCACCCACTTGCCCTATCTTAAGACCACAGCTTTGTCAAGTCATGGTTGACATAAATCCAGATTCACAATATCAAAAACTTTGTGAATATTTGTCAAGTTAGCACACCCCAAGTAAAGAATATTTGCCTCTAACACTAAAGCCACCTTCTAGCTACTCTCCGTCATCTCTCTCCAACACCATCCCCATCCCCCACCTGTGCTTCTCTACCTGTCCTACCAACGGAGAAGGTACACTCCTGGTCAATCTCCGGTTCAGCCCAGGGTCTAATGTTGCAGGGGAGGCATACATTATTCAGCTGGGCTGAACAATAGAGGCCAGACTAGCTCCACAGCTGCCATGCAGCAGATAGATAAGACAGCACACCAAATTATTCATGATGGAGGAATGGAAGGATGGAGTGGACGTTAAATGGAAACCGATGAAATCATACCGTACCAGCGTCACATCTGAGTGAGTGAAATGGTTGATACGTACAAATAAGAGTTAACTGTCAAGAAGTGGAGTTATTACTTTCTTGAAATCTAATCTGAAAAGTTGAGCTTTGAAAATTTTTAATCACACCAACTGCTAACATTACAGACAGCTACAGTCCCACCTCCACCTCCACCTCCACCTCCAAAGAAACCTCTGTGAACCCTTTGAATTACCAGGATTTCTGCACTGATTACTCATAAAATGTGGTCTGAGCTTCATATGTCACAATCTGACAGACACACTTTGTGATTAATCAGTGCAGAAATCCTGATAATTCCAAAGGATTTTCCAACCTTTTTGACTTTTTTTTTTTTTCCCTTTTTGCAAGAGCACAATCACTTCAGGCCTCAGATGAGAAATCCTGCTTCTGTTTTAAGATCAGAATTTTATTCCCTTTATCTCCCTGAAAATGACAAAATTTCTCTCAAGCAGGTTTTAGGGGCCTCTCGCCTCTTCAGTGGCAGCAGATTTGTATTACCTATTGCACCTAAAGCTGCACAATCCTTCTGTTAAGGCCAAGACAACGCACAGTGTGCTATGATGTTAAAGCAAAGGCCAGGAACCACTGAGGGAGTCATAAATCAGAATCAGCCGGGCATCAGGTGAAAGTTTTCCCAGCCGGGGGCAATATAAAGTATTCATTTTGCTTGAATGGATACACAGAAACTGTGTGCCGTCTGTAATGCATCACGGATCTAGACAGAGGTAATCAGGTGGAGATAAGGCCATGATGTGTCTGTGTGTACTTAGACGGGAGCAGCACGGAACTGTCCATGAACTGCCAACTACATACACCACACACACGCACACACACCATATGGCACAGGCCAAACAATGCCAAAGCATATAACAGCCTGTCAAATGCACCATGAAGATTTCTTGTTCTTTTCTTTGAATTTTAAACAGTGCAGCACGTTGTTGCGTCTCTGATTTCAGCACCTCTTAATGCAGCAGAATGGCAAGAACCATTTTCTTCTGCTTATCCTTTTCAGGATCACGGAGGGGCTGAAGCCTGTCCTGGATGTCACGTACCCTACCAGAGAGACAGACAACTATTCGCACTCACATTCGCACCTATGCGCAATCACCAATTAACCTAACTCCACTAAGTGTATGTCTTTAAACTGTGGGAGCAACCTGGAGAAAACCCATGGGGAGGCCGTACAAACTCCACACAGAAAGGCCAAGGTGGATTCAAACCTTCTTGCTGTGAGGCAGCAATGCTAACCACAGCTAGCCACTGTTCTGCAATATCATAATGTTAAATCCAATACGTGCACATCTGGATCATCTTCACTCAGTCATATGTTAAAATGTTCATTTATGGGCTCTGAAATGTGGTTGCTGCTTGTTTTACAAAAAAAATAAAAATAAATTAGCTTATCATACATAACTACAGTGAGTATAAAATAGACACATTTTTCTCATTGTCCTGACACAAACAGTTGCACACACAGGTAGAGACGGCTGACAGGGTCTATTTCCTGGGAAACAATGGTCCTTAATTTTCTTGCAACATCTTTTCCATCTAATGTGCAGCTGGGCTTTCTGAGGAGCAGGCTATCCAGCTGTGCATGATGCACACTCTAAACACACACACACACACACACACACACACACACACACACACACACACATTGTAGATTAACTTACAGATGCAGAAGCACCACAGCTATAAGGGTCCACTCTGGAGTTTTATGGATGATGTTTTTGTTGGTGAACCTGTGAACAAAAAGCACCACTGCTACATTACAGGTACAGGCAATAACCTAAACACCTTAAAGAGCGAGTGTGTGTTGGATAGAATGCATATACAGTAAATAGGCTGGTTTTTATACAGCACATTTTTAATAGTGGATGCATGGCGGTTTCAGTTACTTTGGCCCGCTGCACGTCCTGGGCAACAGCCACCATATAACTATGAGTCTCTCTACAGATAGTGGGGAAAAAAATGCTCCATTCTAGTTATACATAAACTAGAAAAATACATTTTCCTGCAGGCCGAGAGCAACAACCAAAACACACTGCATGCAGTAATGATTTATGCCTTTCTGACAGCACTGTGTATATTCTTTGGTTTGAGCCTCTTGTTAGCAGGGCCTCTTGACAGCACAAAGACAATTCCCGGAAGCAGGACTCTGGCACTGTTACTCTGCAGCCTGATGTGCTTTTAAATCACAGACACAGTGATTTAACAGCAGGCCCGTTGAAAACATTCTAACCAGCCAATGGGAATCCACAGTGTGTCTAAGGCAGGAAATGCTCAATTCTGGCACAAGACTTTTTTTTTTTTTTTTTTTTTTTTAAAAACAGCTATATCATTCTTGTAGGCTTTTTAACTGAAGACACACTGATATGTTGCAGCAGTAAAAGGAGCCAGCATATAATAACATGCTTCACTATCCCGGCATCATGCGTGCTGGCTCAGTGTCCCTTCATGTAGGTACACTTGAAGGAGGACTGTTGCCGTTATCAGTAACAGCCTTTTCCTATCAACCACCTATAGATATACAGGTGTTACAGTATGAAATACATGATATTATGTAACAGTTATATTTCTGTGCAGCAGATTAAACAATTTAAAAAAAAAATAGCCACAGGGCTCTTTAAAGCAGACACTTTGACCCATCGTATGAAAAAGGTACAGATGTCATCAGATTTTAAACGTTTGCAGGAAGCCAATAAAATGACTGCTCTTGTCGTACTTCATGTCTGCCTGCAGGGGGAAGCAGAGCTCATCAAAAAAAGTGCTGTGGAATTTAGATCAAATCCATTCATCAATAATTACATATTTTACTCATTTCTCTGGTGATCCCAATCAGGTGGTTTCCTGTTCTATGCAGCTTGGTTTATCAGTGTTTTTCAGTCCATCTAATGCTTTGATAACAGTTATCGATTATAAATTAAGTTTAAAAAAGTTGGTCCACTGGGTAAAATGTTAATTAAAACAGAATGTAATGATACTGCTCTAAAGCCTGTATGCATCTTTCAGCACTGATGGTGCCTTTCCAGATGTGCAAGCTGCCGGTTCCATAGGCACTAATGCCCTCCGCCCCATCACAGATGCAGGCTTTTGAACTGAGCACTGATAAGAAGCTGGAAGGTCCCTCTCTTCTGAGACATTCAGTCTTCACAATTTTTCCCTAAGGAACATTATTCTGAAATTGTTTCACAATTTATTCAGTTTTTTGCAGACTGATGAACCTCCACCCATCTTTACATCTGAGAAACTCTGCCTCTCTAAGATGCTCTTTTATACCCAATCATGTTACTGACCTGTTGCCAATTAACCTAATTAGTTCCAATATGTTCCTCCAGCTGTTTCTTTTCAGTGCCACTTACTTTTCCAGCCTTTTGTTCTCTCTGTTCCAACTCTGAGATGTGTTGCTGCCACCAAAATTCAAGATGAGCTCACATTTTTTCATAAAATTGTAAAATGTCTCAGTTTAAGCATGTTTTCTATGTTCTATTGTGAATAAAATGTCAGTATACGAGATTTGCAAATCATCGCATTCTTTTTTTAAATCTAGATTTTTCACAGCATCCCAGCTTTTTGCAGCTGGAGTTGTTGTGCATGGATATAACAAATTAAGAAAGGAACATTTAAGAAAGGCTGACACATCCCATGTTGTGAGACAGTTCATTCATTTGCAAAAGTGAAAAACAGTTTCTGAAGGTAGCGGGACAGGTCTGCACGCCACAGCAGCAGAGCAGTAAACTGCCATTCAGTTACATAGTAACAGTCGAGTTTCACTATTATGCCTCTGAACCTTATATGAACTCACATGAACCATGGCCCAGTTTCAACATTACATTTTCTCTCCTTCAGAGGATTAAAATTAAAAGCATTTTTGATACATTTCTAGAGCTGATCTGCTAAAATTAAACCACCCACCACAAAACTAAGTATAAGAGTGTGTGTTTGTGTGTCCTTTCTGGTGGCAGACTATCAGAGAGTGCGCATGGGAGCTTGTGTGTAGCGTACTCACCTGAACGTCCTCACCAGGTTGATCAGGTCGGTAGAGATGTCGCTCATGTTGAGATGCAGTGGACCTACAATGTTTCTGAGACTGCACAGCACACAGCCGCAAAACAAGACAGAGACCAAAGAAGATTAATGGATTTCAAATGTGCTTATTGATACTGTGAGTTATTTCCAAACTGTGTTTCAGTCACACAGGTGTAACAGATAAGAGAACATAGGGATTCACCTGTGGGTTTATGCATTGTTTATTAAACCAACACAGTCTTGTAACTGTATACATCAGAGGGAAGAAAATTATTTTAACAAAAGCGCTTTAACATTACCTCTGCCGAGTCACAGGATCCAGATATCTGATGATGATCTGGATTCATTTGTGATATTTTCTTGAGAACATCACGATGTCTCCCTTTTTTTCTTATTTCGATTAAACATGTATTTGTAAAGAAATAATCAAAAATGTCCCAATTTGACCCAGAATTAAAGCTTCATCTCATGTAAAGAAACTAATGAGGCTCTGTGTGCCATGTCCATACAATAAAAAACAAAAACGCACCAGCTGGAGAGCTTCTCCACTGTGATTCGTTTCTGGATAAGGTGCTGAGCATGAGAGTCAACGAGCGGCAGGACTGGATCCTTGATGCTTTCCTGGACTGTCACCTGGTGTGGGGAGGGTACGAGAACAAACCTCACTACATAAAATCAGCTATTTCGAAGTGTTTGTATGTGAACTTTTTACTGAAGCGCCCCCGTGAGGACACAAACTTTTAAAGCAAGTCCTTTTAATTTCCACGCACCTGGTTTCCATTCGGCCCCTCTTCCTCTTCAGGCAGAATCCACGTGCCCTTATAAAACTCCCTGACCCTGAGCTCCAGCTGCTGGGTCTCCCTCCGCAGCCGCCCATAGTCTGGAGCTGCAGCTGACGGCCTCTTCTGCTCCGCAGCATTGTCCACAGTCACCTCGTCCTCGAGGTCATCTTCATCCAACTCCTCCTCTTCCTCTTTTCCTTCTTCTCTTACCTCAGCATAGGGAGAACCCAGCGAATGATCGGAGCCATACAGGAACGTTAGCGTCTCATTGGTACACCACTCTTTTAATGTTTTTTTCAAGCACTCGAGAAGATTCAGCCGTACCGAGTCAGGTTTGGCTTCGGCGCGGTTCTTCAGTAGATCTCGCAGGCCTGCTGCCCCCCTTTTGCTCATACCCACCTGGGTGATGTTGAGGCCTTGCTGGCTGTGGCTGTTCTGATTAGTGGCATTCAGAGCAGAAGCAGGCAGATGTTTGCTTTCTGCTGGACGGTTTGAGTGAGGAGTGTTGCGAGTGACTGCCTCTGATAAACTGCACAAACTCATCTTAGCTGTAGTCTCTTCCACATCAAGGAGCTCAGATAACTCTCTCTCTTGTGGCACTGCCCGGTCAGTGTGTGTTCTCTGCAGCTCTGTGGGTTTCTCCACATCAATTCTCACTTCAGTTTTACACACAAGTGACTCTTTTCTTTCCTCATCTTCTCTCATACTTCTCCGCTCCTCTGTATTGTGACTTTGAGGATGTTCGGTCTTCTCTTCGTGTCCCTCTCTGGTGCGTTTCTTTCTCCTCTCAGACATCCTTTGTTGCCCTTTCTCGTCCTCATCTGAGCGTTTAGGCAGGTCACCCCAGTGCACCTGGGGTCTCTGCTGCTTGGAGCCCACGCTGGAGACAAAGTCCTGCTCCTGTTCGCCGTCACTGATGTCGCTGTGGCTGCCTCCTGCAGGAGGCTCCTGAGAGCCGCAAAGGTCCTCATGCTGAGCAGCCAACGGGTTCTCGATGTCCTCCTCTTTTAGACGTCTCTGAGACAGCATCACCTCCTCACCAGAGCTCCCACTGGATGCACATATGTAACCTTGGATCAGTCTTTTTATGAAATAGGCTAAATTTGGAAAACTGGAAACAGTGATGCTAGTACGTACCCATCTCCTTGCTTCAACAACTTAATTTCAGGAGGACTGAGAGAGACAGGGAGCAAAGACATTATAGAGAACATCACTATATTGAATGACTTGATCACTCAGGTGATTTAGGACAGACATGAGAAGCAGCACACACACCTTTCATGTTGCCGAAGCCAAAGAGGCGTCTTTGGTATTTGTAGCTCCAACGCTTTGGAGGCTTTGTAGCAGAAATTACTGCAAAAGCACTAAAAACAAAAGAAGACCCGAAATGTTTCTTTAAGCAGCTTTTGGTTAGTGTCAAAAATGTTTTTTACAAAAGCTTCAGGTAGAAACACTCACCTTGCGTTCTGTGATGTCGTACACCTTATTCGTCTTAGTAGAAATTTTGTATTGTTGAGTTGGGATCTAGAAAGTGAACAGCAGCATGGACTCAAGCATGACATATGAGACACGAGGATGTTTATTATTTGCAAAGAACTGCAATGTCAGTGGTCTTACATGGCCCAGTTTGTTAGGACAGATGGGATAACCGCACAGTTTAGCAATGCATCTCTCCTCCACAGCATCTCTGTAATTAGCTGGGGTGATCATCTTGGCCTGTGAAGAAGAGAGAACTTGGTTACTTTGACTTTGCAGCTTTTTTTCTACTTTGAATTTGTGCAAAGTGAATATTTTGGGATTAACTGGAAATCGTATTATGCGATTGCATCTAATATGTGTCACAATCATATAACCTGCAGGTTATTACAGGTAATCCTGTATTAAATGTCCATCCAGCCATCCTCTTATCCAGTTCAGGGTGTTGCTGGAGTCTATCCCAAATGTTATAGCGTGAGAGGGAGAGTCCACCCTGGACAGTTCGCCAGTCCATCACAAGGCTAACACACAGACACACACATCCATTCACACCTCCAGCCAATCTGGAATCAACAATTAATCTAACAGGCAAGAAAGCCTGGCTATGGTGAACTTCCTTCAGACTATACCCATCAGGTCCTTCTTGCTGTGAGGTGATGCTGCTAACTTCTGCCAACAGTAATGCAGTGTCATAATAATTCTAAATAACACACTATAAAGCCAAGCCAGGTATACACTGTATTGCCAAAAGTATTCACTTGTCTGCCTTCATATGCACATGAACTTGAGTCACATTCCATTCTTAATCCATAGGGTTTAATATGATGTCATCCTTTGCAGCTATAACAGCTTCAACTCTTCTGGGAAGGCTTTCCACAAGGTTTAGGACTGTTTATGGGAATTTTTGACCATTCTTCCAGAAGCACATTTGTGAGGTCAGACACTGATGTTGGATGAGAAGGCCTG
>JAVDPK010000712.1:1280508-1298607 GCA_034780415.1 Cichlasoma orientale
CGATAAATAAAAATAGTCTACCTCATTTTAAGTTATCGTACGATTAATTGATTTATTGTTTATCGCGACAGGCCTACTGGTGTGCAGTCATGTTGGAACAGGAAGGGGCCAATCCCAAACTGTTCCCATAAAGTTGAGAGCATGAAATTGTCCAAAATGTCTTGGTATGCTGAAGCATTAAGAGTTCCTGGAACTAAGGGGCCGAGCCCAACTCCTGAAAAACAGCCCCACACCATAATGCCCCCTCCACCACACTTTATGCTTGGGACAGTGCAGTCCCAAGCATAAAGTACTGTTCTCCTGGCAACCACCAAATCCAGACTCATCCATCGGATTGCTAGACAGAGAAGTGTGATTCATCACTCCAGAAAACACGTCTCTGTTGCTCTAGAGTCCAGTGGCGGCGTGCTTTACACCACTGCATCTGACGCTTTGGATTATGTCAGGTGATTTAAGGGTTGGATGCAGCTGCTCAGCCATGGAAACCCATTCCATGAAGCTCTCTATACACTGTTCTTGAAGGCCATATGAAGTTTGGAGGTCTGTAGCGACTGACTGCAGAAAGTTGGTGACCTCTGTGAACTAAGCACCTCAGCATCCGCTGACCCCGCTCTGTGATTTTTACATGGTCTACCACTTCATGGCTGAGCTGTTGTTGTTCCCAATCACTTCCACTTTGTTATAATCCCACTAACAGCTCACTGTGGAATATTTAGTAATGAGGAAACTTCACGACTGAACTTGTTGCACAGGTGGCATCCTATCACGGTACCACTCTGGAATTCACTGAGCTCCTGAGAGTGACCCATTCTTTCACAAATGTTTGTAGAAGTAGTCTGCATGCCTAGGTGCTGGGTTTATACACCAGTGGCCATGGAAGTGATTGGAACACCTGAATTCAATGATTTGGATGAATGAATGAATACTTTTGGGAATATAGTGTAGGTTATGTGAGCCCAATCTAAAAGCCCCAATCACACAGATCTCATGGCTATTATACCACTGTAAACTGCAGATGGAGCTATATTCAGAGACTGTAAGCATCTAGTCAAATCATGGCAGAAAGAGACAGGATTAGTGTGACAGAGACTTGGCAGTGATGTAAGGGTGAGAGGACCAGTGTCTGGAAGGCAGAAAAAAGAAAGTTTGTGACAATATCTAAATTCGCCTGTGATACATACACAGTCAGCTAGAAAGTCCTCAGCCACACTGTCGTCCAGGAGGCGCTCCACCACCTTCAGAGCTCTCCTCTCCAGCTCCAGCTTCTCCCTCAGCTTCTCCTTCAGCTCCTCTCTCCTGACACAAAGCACACATTTGAATAAGTGTTTGTGTTTACTCCACAACCAAGCAGTTAATGGTTAATGTGTAAAGCCAGCAGGGCATTAGCACTGATACTAGCTGAAGTATCCAAGCCTCGGGTTTCGCACCTTCTTGCTTCTTCCTCAGCGGTCAGCGCTTTGACTCGTTTCCCACCTGCCACACAAACAGTAAAAGTACTGAATCTCTGACATGCTCAACCAGCCACTGAGCAACTACACAAACCAGCTGCGGGATAACAGAAAACACGTGTGGCTGCCCCAGTGCTGCAAACACGTCTCTAAAACCTGACACATAAATGACCAAAATGACCACCACTATTAACGAACCTTTGTTGGAAGCTCTTTTGGAGCCCCCACTCCTTCTCCTCTCCTCCGTCTCCATGTTGCTTCTGTTTTCTGTGTATTCAACTTTGACCTGTGACGTGTTTCACGCTACGGCAAGCCCGGGCGGTCAATCGCAGCCTTCAGCGTGCTTTGGTTAGTTTTCACCGGGCTGTTCGCGGAAGGGAAACGGAGGTGGAGGGTCTACTTCAGCGCCGTCCTGCCTGCATCCACAGCGGCGATCACTGTGTTCGGCTGGCCAGGATATCAGTGACTGTCCCGCTAATTCAGAGGAGGATCAGCATCCGTCCTGCTCTGCTGTGTTTACAGCCACACGGGCACCTGACCTCTGACACCTGTGAACGAGCAGCTCTTTGATTATCAGCTAACATTGCGGGCAGTATTTGAAGTGTCCCAGTCTGAGGATAAAACCCGTATGAAGACAGCAGGGATGGCTCTGGAGCAGCTGAGTGAGGTGGTCCAAAGATGCGTGAGTATTCAACACATCCCCTCCTTGAGACTGATATTCACCCCCTAAACAGCATGTTAGCACTGACCTGGATTTCATACAGGTGTACCCACTGCGCAAATGTGCATAAGTCCCTTTCAATACGGGAAGCAACACAAAATAATCATAGACCGTGCTGATGTGATCTGGAGCTGTTTTGTGTCTCCCAACAGAACATCTTCCAGATGTTTTCTATCATTTTATAAATTGTTTGTCTCATTTTCATTGTTGTGCTGCTATTTGTTGCCTTGAGGTGACTGTGTGTTGTGATTTGGCGCTATATAAATAAAACTGAATTGAACTGAATTGAATTTTATGGCCATTTTATCTCTTTTAACTTTATTTCTCTTCATTTCTGTTTCTTTTGCATCCTGTTTTGGTTGTTTTGTGTCTCTCTGTATGGCATGCATTCAGTTCAGTTCATATAACAGCAGTTTGAAACATCAGTCACCTCAAGATGCTTTATATGGTAAGGTAAAGACCCTGCAGTATTTGACAGAAACCCCAACAGTCTGAGGATCACCTATGAACTTGGTGATGGTGGGAAAGAAAAACTCCCCTTTAGCAGGAAGAAACCTCAGGCAGAACCAGGCTCATGGAGGGGGTAGCCCTCTGCTGAGACCGGATGTGGGGTGAAACAAGACACTGTGGGAGTGGGAAGATAAAATGTAATGACATGCAGCAGTGGTATATAAATGCGCTGGGAGTGAAGAGGGGAGTAGAGGAGAGGTGTTCAGTGCATCATGGGAAATCTTCCAGCAGCCTGATCCAGCCCGAACTATAAGCTTTATCAAAAAAACCTGATCCTAAAAGTAGAGAAGGTGTCTGCCACCTCTCTGGGGTTTAGTTGCACCTTAACATCCGGTCTCTAGCCTGCGTGGTCTTTTAAGTGGAATGATTTTCCAGTGATAGGGGAGGGAGAGGATTTTGTCAAGAAAGGATAAAATGCAAAAAGTTAGCGCGCATAACATTTATACAAGCACACAACACCTGCAAGCAGAGCCATGCAGCTGAATTCCAGTCTGATCCTACTGTCCATGAGAGCCTTCGATGTATCTTAAATGAGTTTAAAAATTGCATCTGGACCATGTAAATGAAAGTTTATCCAATGATCACACCGAAAGGCCACATTCAGGAGAAAAACTGTTACTAAATTAAGACTGATTTGAGACCGATTTGTCGTCCAGCTTACCTGTTTGGCTGCACTTTAGGTTAACATTGAATTCTTCTTGTGAAATGTTGTGAGAAGTGCTTACCGGATGCGAGAAAAAGTAATCGGATTACTTGGTGGTTTTTAATTTACAGCGATGTAAAAAAAAAAATATTAACAATGCATTTTCTGTAAATTAATAATCAGTCCGAACTGTTTAACAGCTGTTTTAAAATGTCTGTTTTCTCTATTCTTACCCATTCATTTGTTTCTCTCTCATGCAGCAGGCACTTGCAGATGACAGCTACACCTCCGAGGATCATGACATCTTCACGATTGCTGGGCGGACCTGCATTGAGGAGGGAAACACCGCGCAGGTTCTCAGTATTGTGCTGGATGAAAAGAATCAGGTACACTCTTAAAGCTGACACCAGTCGCTGCTTCGTAAGCGTGTTGCACGTTGAACTGCGTAACAGTCGTTCCTCTGTGTAGGACATGGTGAGGTGCATGGGTTGGAACCTGCTGCCTCCACTGATCCAGGTCTTGCTGAAGAAAGAAGACAAGAACCTTCCTCAGTGTCTGGCCATTTTTAACCACCTGCTGGAGGTCTGTTAATGTATAGTTAATATCAATGACACACATCTGATCCACAGTGCACTACCCAGAGTTACAGGACTCGATATAAGATAAAAACTTCAGTTATAAATGCTGCATTTAAAGGGTGAGCTTTGATTTTCCAGACGTGCAGACCCAAAGAGCTGCTGATTGGCCTTTTGGAGCTACTGGAGCAGGATGCTCCTGATACGATAGCAGAGAGTCTCCATCTGCTGTTGAAGCCTCTACAGAAAGGTAAAGAATTTTTTTTAATGATCTTTGTTGTGGGTGTGCACTCTAAAATAGTTGCATTTTTCCAACTAGGTGTGGAAAAAAAATGTTTGCATTGCTTCATCTTGCACTGCATTATCGATACATCGTACTGCTTTTTATGATAGCTTCCTTGCAATGTGTCAGTTTTGATGCCATCGTTATTGTGACGCATTCTCTGATTCCCACCTCAGTGCTGCTGTGCCTGGGCATCCGTAAGGCGTCGTCCTTGGGCATGGTGCTCTCCTCCGTGCTGGACCAGGTGGCCAAACTGCCTCTCCCTCACACCAAGGAGCAAGAGGAGGACGACGTCTTTTCATTTTGCCGTTGCTGCACTGACATGATAGATTTCGTCAGGCCTTTTGTTCAAGAAGTCAGGCATAACCTGCTGAATAATAAGATGCAGAGTGAGACCACAAAAAAGACTGCGGGCGGGCAGGAGAAGGATAAAGAAGATGAGCTGCAGACAGAACTTCTGAAGTTGTGAGTGAAAAAATCTGATAGTTTGATTGCTAGTTCGGCATGATGTCATAGGCCCCCGATGATGATGTCGAGGCTGACCCTGTATTTGTCGCTTCTGCAGCTGTATGAAGTGTCTGAGTCATCCTCTGTTGGAGGTACAGCTCAAGGATCCTGACACGCTGGCTCTGTCACCCCTCCGGACTTTCGCCTCTGAGATTTTGGTAAAACCATTTTTCAAAAGCGCACATGGTGTAATAACTGGTTTCATGTACTCACACCTGGCAGATGTTGTGGCAGATATTTGTTAGACGTTGTGTTTCCATCTGTGTGTCATACAGAACATCCTCAGTTCTATTGGGGAGTCCCTCGCCGGTCTCGTGCACCGGCCTCTCCTGAAGAGAAAGCAGGTTCCCGGCTTTCTCGAGGAGGAGGTGCGTTATCCTAAAGAGTCTTTGGCCAGCTTGGCTCATCTGGTGTTTGTCCATCATCTGGCTGCAAGCACTTTTCCCACTGTTTTCAGGTATTTTGAGGACATATTTTTGACCGGGGATGCACAATACGGGATTACTCACACTTGGCTTGAAATGATCAACTCTAAGAACAATGATGGAAACATTAAAATAGATTTTTAATCCTCTCAAAACTCTGTATTTCTCTACAGTCCAGTGTTCAGTCTTCGATGTAACATAGAGCACGCCTCTCTCCTCCTGTCCAGGTAAACACATGATCTAATAATATATATTATTATAAACTTTGTTGGTTTTTTACAAAAGAAGAAGCTACTTTTGGCCACTCCCTCATTCACAGCGAGGAGCTCCACATGTTTGATTTGTGTCGCCTCCCAGAATACGACCAGAGATCTTTCGCTTGTTAGGCAAATGTGTAAACCGCTGCATTACAGAGCCACATGTAAATGTTTGGTGTGTGTAATGACTTTGACTTGAGCCCCTTAAACATTTTTATAACTTTTTTTTTTAATAGAACTGAGGAGTCCAAGCTTCAGAAAGGACTGGTAAGTGATGTTTTCACTGTTGCAACATTCTGGAGATTTTATATTTATTTATTTTACATAAATTTAAATAATCCTAATCACAAAAGCAATAGGTGCTCATAGCATAACTTGTATGACTTGAATTTGATGCTATATCCTTCCACGGTGATATTTTATAACACACAGCAGGTTTAAAAGTTTAAAGGGACCTATTTTTTTTTCTATTCAACCCCATCAGAAGAAGCCAAACAGAAGAAAGGATGAACATTGTAATTCATGTAGAACTCTTCAAATAGAGTCCCAAAATGTACTCAAGCTGAAATGAACATCTTGAGTCTCCTTTACTGACACACAATATAAAACCAGTGACAGGCTCAGGAGGCTGTAAGGGCTCAGACCCACCAGGAAAATGGCCGAGCAGATAAAAAGTGGAAAGATCTTTCCTAATCCTTCCTGCTGATGGATGTTACTTAAATCTTCTTCTGCACATTAAAATAAATCTTCAGTCCAAGTTTCATTAGTGTATGATGGATGTGCGTCACACAGGAGCTGTATGAGAAAAGTTTGGTGCGGGTGGAAGACGGCAGTCTGCCTGCAGATCTGCTGGAGATTAAAGCCGTCCTCACGGTCCCTCAGGTGAACGCAGCCGTGTTATTATAGAGCTTTAACTGTGTGGTGGTTCTCCTGTTGTGTGTTGTGTTGTGTTATTAATGCCAGTGTTTGATTTCAGAACTTAATAAAGGTCATGACGATATGTCCAAAGCATGAATTGGTAAGTCTTTAACTGAGCGACTGAGTGACTTTCATATTCATTAACTTGCATTTGTGTCGACTTCATCTAGTTTTTGTAATCTAGAATGAAACTTTTTATATTGAGAAGAGATTTTGACACGACTTCTTTCGGTCTACAGAGAACTAAAGGGCTGAAGGTTTTCCAGCTGAGCATTGATAAGTTTAACACCGAAGCCAAGTACAGATTCTTCCAGTGAGTTCCATCTTTCCTCCTTAAAAAAAAAAAATAAAATCAGAAACGCGTCCCTCTGTGACCTGCGTTCTTGTTTCAGGTACATGCTGAAGACGAGTAATCACTCAGGAGTTGAAGGCTACATCATTAAAAACATCAAGAATCAGATAGACATTGCCCTGCAGGTGAAGATCTGTCTGTTAGCTTGGTTGTCAGTGTGAGTTGTGTTTAAAATTTCCCCGAGGGCCTAAAAGAAAAGCCTGTCTCTGTTTCTCTGTTCCCAGCCGGGTAACGGTAACGCCTGGTTTGAAGGGGTTCAACTCCTGCCTCTGCTGCGTAAGGTTCTTAGTCTTCCAGACGGCCCAGAGACTGACCTCCTGCAGTACCTGGACAGGTGTGTGCACACACTGTAATGCACTGTTATAAAGCCGGTGCATAATATGTTTAAACTAAAATGTAATTAGTCAAAAAGTTAATTAGACATTTCTGTGTAATCAAGAGGACATTTCATGAGGTAATTACAGATAATAACATAGTAATATTTCAATGCAGAAAATGCCGAGGAATAAATCATGTTTTATAAAGTTTTTCCCTTAATGGTAATTGTGCAGTAAGTATAAACAAGTAGCATTTCTGTTAGGTTTTGAGTATGATGCTGATGTTTAGGAGTTTTAAATAAGCCAATAAACTATACACTCACTGGCCACTTCATTAGGCACATCTTGCTAGGGTACCATTTGGACCTCCTTTTGCCTTCAGAGCTGAAAAATTTACCTTCAATATATAAAATAATTATTATTATATATTTTTTTTCAAAGTCACTTAAATCACCTTTCTTCCCCTTTCTGATTGAGTTGCTGCCATGTGATTGGCTGATTAGATATTTGCATTTATTAGCAGTTGAAACAGTGTAGTCGGTGAGTGTATACATGAGCCTGATCATTTAACATGCAAAAAGCAACAATCTTGGTCCTTCTGGATGAGTACTTTAAAGTTTTGGAGATTTCTAGGAAGTGGACAATGGTCAAGAAATATTGTGTGTTGATCTCTACAGAGTCATGGAGTCTCTAAACCTGCTGCGTTACCTGGTCATCAGAGACAAAGTGACAGAGAACCAGGTGAGCGCAGTGTGAAAAAATCTAAGGTTTTGAATTAAGTTTCTTGAGTGCTGTGGAAACCACCAAAAATGGCATTTTAAATCAAAACCCCATTCACCTTCATGTTGGCCTCTAAGGGTATATAAAGCCTCATCTCCATTCTCTGCTGCTGTTGCAGACCGGCATCTGGACAGAACTGTATAAAATAGAAGATGCGTTCATGAAGCCCCTGCGTGTTGGGCTGAACATGTCCAGGGCCCACTACGAGAGGGAGCTGCAGAAGACGATGGAGACTAAGAAGAGCAAAGCCAAAGGTCAGATGAGGGACACTTATTTTAATTTCCCCTTTCTAAGTACAACATAGAAGCGCTGAGCATAAACAGGAGTCCAAAGAAATACCAAGGTACTGTAGGTACCCTGGCTTCCTTATCCCAGGCTTCTTGTGACTTATCCGTACTCCAGTACTTCATGAACGGCCATTTTTTTTCCCAACATGCATCATCAAAAATATTCAGGTGAGGCTTTCTGACGGCATTTGTTTTTCCACAGAAGAGTCTGTACTTTCCGTGTCTGTTGGTGACGAGATGCTGCCGAACATGACACCAGAGTCACAGGTTCAGGTGAGTAACTCAATCAAATGGCATCATATTGTTTTTATGTGAGCGTTGAGATGGACTGACTGAATTTTCACGGGTCCTGCCAGGCTCTGCACTCAGCCCTGCACACATTTGACATGATAGAGAGCGTGCTGGCGCGGATAGAGGAACTCATCGAGGTGAAAGACGATCTATAACCTGACTGCAGCTGCCAGAGATCCTCATCATCTCAGGGCCTAACAAGCTTATTTGTTGCAAAAGAACATGGTTGTATCATTGCAGCGGACAAACTCTGCACTGATAGTCTGTTTGTTTTACAGTGTAACTCTAAAATGTTGTGTCAGCTCTGTGATACTTTTGTACACACAGGTTAAATCAATGTTTTCATTCCTGATGTAAGTGCAGTATTTTCTAAGTAAACAAAAAAAATTTCATTTGTAACCTTTGGCAGCGCAGTGGTTTTGTCCGGCTTCTCCCGCCATCACAGAACATGTTAGGTTAATGCTGCATGTGGCATCACATGTAACAGAATCACTTAACAGCAAGTCTAATTTTGCTACGTATCCTGGGGCCAGACACGGGCGAGCGTTAAAGGTTATCAGTAAAATCTTATCGGTTCTAAAACATGCAGGCAGCCAGATGCAAAGATCGGGCTGATGTGATGCCGTCTGCTAAAATCTCAAGGAAGCCAAGCCGCTCTGTTCTCAACAAGTTGAATGTGACACACTTTGCATTGATGCCAGAGGAAGCTGTAATCATCCAGTCCTGAGAAAATAAATGTGTATGATCTTCTCCAGATATGACCAAACGTGACCTTGAGCACCATTTGGTTGAAGACCCCATTAAGGTGATTATTATGTTTAAGTTTT
The DNA here is from genome assembly GCA_034780415.1 of Cichlasoma orientale. Classification (NCBI taxonomy): domain Eukaryota; kingdom Metazoa; phylum Chordata; class Actinopteri; order Cichliformes; family Cichlidae; genus Cichlasoma; species Cichlasoma orientale. The sequence continues at coordinate 1,289,650 of JAVDPK010000712.1, forward strand.
ATTTAATTCTGACCAATACCGTGAAATGACAGATGTCTCGCCACAGCATCGACGGGCTGAGCTAAAAACTCTAATTTATTTAAACAGTTTATGAAGCAGGTTGTTGTTTCAACCAGTTAAAACCTTTACTTATTAAAGCTGTAATAACTTTTTCATTATTAAATTCTCAATATTTTTAAATGGCTTTGCAAAATTTACTCATATACACAATAAATACATGACTACAACCCACTTTACAGAATTTTTACCCCAGGTTATTAAAAAATGCTGAGCTTTTTCCTGACTTGAATGAATATAACCACGCAGAGTAAATGGGAGACGTGATTTTGTTTTTGCCTTTATTATGAATCTGAACTGGGGCAGACTGTTGAGTTTTCAGTGTTTTAAATAAATAAACTGGGATCATACACACGTTCTCATGCAGCAACTTTCATACAAACACAGACGGCGTTTATGTGCACCTTCAAATTAAAAGCCTTTTTGTATTTAAGGAACAGTCATCTCTTATGGCAGTGACTCAGGAGTGATTACTGTAAACAACACATGGATTATTCCCTCTTTAAAAGGTTAAGAGTTGGAACAAGAATACGTAACACATTTAAACCATGTGCAAGATTTTTAAAATGCATTTCTTTACAGTTCTGTAGTCGATGCCATAGCTGCCATGAATATAGATCATTTTAACTCTGAAGTGCACTGTCAACCATGAAGCCAAACCTGATTCACAAACATTTACATTTAAGTATGATTGTTTTTTTAAAGAAATCTGATTGGATGGGAAAAACTGCACCACATCACAAGGATCAAAAGTTCTCTCTAATGCCCCATTATGACGTTTCTACATAACTGCAGAACCACTACACGACAGCCTGGGACGTCATAGTTTTACTGGCAGACGTCTGGTGCTCTGACCGCAGTTTCACAGATCTTTGAACAGCGGGTGCTGTAGAGCCTGAGTAGCTGTGATCCTGGTGGAAGGGTTCAGATCCAGCAGCTTATCTAGCAGGTCGTAGGCATCATCAGGAACTCTGTCCCAGCCACCCTCATCCTCCTCCACCTTCCTCTGTTTTGGAAGGCGAGCTGTGGCGTTTTTACCGCTTGAATCTTTCTGGTTGTTTGGATGACTACACAGGAGTGCTGCAGGAGTTTCACCTGCTTCCTCTTTGTGTGGTTTGAATGCTGCTTCAGTGGGACGGTGTGTGGGCGTATCATCTTGGATCTTGTGATGATGGGTCTCAGAGGAATTTCTTGTAGCTTCGGGAAGTGGTGTGACTTCATTATCTGGTGATGGCCTCCGTCCTCTGAGCGTCTCACACAGGGTCCTGAGGTCCTGTCGAGGGAGCTCCCGACTGCACACCACCGCTTTACCTGAATGAGAGTCAACCCCAAAACACAAGTTTAACACACGTAACTGAGGTACAGTCTTGTTTCTGAACATGTGGGACACAGTTTAAAAACAGAACACAGTGATTTGTAATATCATTTAAACCCTCTAATGACTCAATTGGTTGTTGGGGTTTTTTTGCTCATTTTAAATTTTATGCCAGCAACACTTTCCAAAGCAGCTGGACCGAACTGTGAAATACTTTAGTATTTAAGTTAGTGGAGCTAAAAGAGCATCCTAGATAGGGCAGACCGGCTACAATTTAAAAATAACTTCACTTAAAATTAAAAGATTTGGGGTATTTAATCATCTACATTACATAATATCAAAGGATTCAGAGTGTTTGGGGAAGTTTTTGTACACTTTAAACTACTGTTGAATGGCTGAGATACAGACACAGTCCTGTAGAGGAAAACGCCAGCATCTGCGATGGGAGACACGGAGATTAACCACATTAATAAAACAACTATAATCACCATGCTAAACTAAAATGTCTCCAGATCTGTCGCCCCCTGAATATTTGGAGCATTATGAAATATAAAGGAAGCCCTGAACTGTTAAGCTGCTGAAATCCTACATCACATGAGGAAAGGGCAGCATTAATGTCATGTGTTATGGACCATTTTCAACTCAATACATGCTTTAAATAGTTTGTAAATCGATGTTTTGTTTTTTTTTAAAACATTTTATACAGCACACCAACTTTGGAAACTGTTCGTTGCACTGCAAAATTACAGCGACTGATCTATGGCGATGAAAAGCCTGCAGGATTAGTCACAATGCAGAAGCAGAAGATTGTTTGTGGTGGGGAAAAAACAATATTGATACGCACCAAATGACTTGGCAGCTTTGATGGTCTCTCTGGAGCCTCGTATGGTCATGATCTGAGCGAGCGCAATGAGGTCATCGCTGGCTTTAAAGAATGGGTAACGGCCACTGAGTAATGAGAGCAGGATCACACCAGCTGACCACATGTCTATGGCTGCAGTGCAGGATGACAGGACAGGGGAGAGTACAAGAGTACAGATTAGCAACAGTAGCAACTCAGTTCATTAAGATATGCGGACATGGTTAAGATGATCTGCTGAAGTTCAAACCAAGCATCAGAATGGGGAAGAAAGGTGATTTAAGTGACTCTGAACGTGGCGTGGTTCTTGATGGTTTGAGTATATATACACAACCAAGGTATACAGAAGAGCATTTCCACCCATAACATGTCACAAAGCAGATGGGCTACAGCAGCAGAAAGTGGCAGGCAAGTATATGTATTTGCATTGTTTTTAATCATGTATATCAATAACGATTTGAGATACCCACCTGTGCCTTGGTTGGGACACTTTGTGAGGACTTCTGGCGCTCTAAACCCTGGAGTTCCAGCCCTGGGCGCCACCTGCGGCTTTCTTCAGTCAAAAATAAGGACAGTAATGAGGTATTAGATTGGAAGTGGCACAAAACAGAAACAAAAAAAAAAATCAATCAAGTTCTCAGTTTAGTGCAGGAACAAGAATTTTTTTTAAATAAAAATTAAATAAAAAGCCTGTATGGCTGAAACTAAAACTTCATCAAGTCATATTTGTGATGAGAACACACAGGTGTTTCACTGTCTACAATGCTGCCCAAAATATGTCCCACTGGTAAAAATGAATGTACTATGTTTTGTTACCTGGACAAGCAGATGTTGCAGACGCGGTCAGTAAGGTAGCAGTTACAGGTTAGGCCTTGTTGTACCGGTTTCTGACTGCTGTTCTGGGTCCTGACGGGCAGGGGAGCCCGGGTGGCTGAAGGGTACTTTTGCCTGGCTGCATCCTCTATTCTCCTTGGTTTTACCACCTAAAAAGTAATAATAATAATTCATTTTAATGGCACCTCCATGACACTCAGTCACCTTACATCATTTAATGACATATGAGACTCAACAGTAAAAGTAGCAGTAGGGAACAGAGTGTAGCTCTGTAATGAGATAAAATTAGAATTGTAGAATAAAACTCCTAAAATGCAGCTGATGGTATCAAAGTGAATAAACTTGTTTAAAAAGGTTTTAAAGGTAGTTTTGAATGCTGTGAAGAAGCCGTGTGTGTGGATGTGAGGGCAAAGAGTTCCAGAGTTTTGGTGCAGCATGAGAGAAGGCTCTAACAGCCATAGCGTTCAGGCTGATGAAAGGTAGTGAAAGTAAGCCTGTTGATGAAACCTCCACAGGGAGCAGAAGGGAATGTAAGTCTGGAGGTTAATGAGATACTCCCTGCTATACAGGGAAGAAATGTAGAAAGGCTGTGACATGTGCAGCGGAGTGGCAATAATCCATGTGGCAGAACTGCAGATGAGTTGATTAAGTTTGTTGGAGATTTGTTTGTGAGTGGTGCCAGCACTGCACTGTCGTCAAACCGAAAAAGAAGGAAAAAAAAAATCTGCGATGCAAGTCAGACGACTCAAATATCAAAGACCAACAGTGAAAAAGTCTTCTCATTCACTGACAATTTATAAAAACATTTCCAGTATTGTGCAGTAGTCTTGAGCCTTTTCTTTATGTTTTGCTTGGAAAAAAGTGCACAAATTTACTGAAACATGTGAACAGTCAATATTTGGTGTGATCGCCTTTATTCTTACACACAGTCTGAACTCTCTGAGGCAGCTTTCTTCTCATTCCTTTCAGCAGTCTTCAGGAATAGTTCTCCAGGCTTCTTGAAGGACATTCAAAGCTCTTCTTTGGATGTTGGCTGCTTTTTGTTGTCGAGATGATCCCACACTGCTTCAATAATCTTGATTGGACTGGAGGCTGATAAATGACTGATGGTATTCAATTGTGTGTTTTTCTATCTGGGTATGCTTTTACTGCATTGGCAGTGTGTTCAGGATCATTGTTGTGCTGAAAAATACCAGTTTATTCCTGTTTTGTAGAACCAGTTAAAGAAAAGTAAACAAATGTGTTTTTGTGACAGGCTGCTAGTAACAAGTGCCTAAAGATACAATTTACAGCTGGTTCTTTTCTCAGTTGTCTGTTATGCATAGACACAACACTGGTTCATCCCTTGAGTTAGATGCCTTTTGTAATGCTTGAGTGGTTCATAGGTCAGTGTTAGGTCACTTAAACAAAAACACACTCCTCTAAAAATGGTCAGGTACAAGAACTGGACTGAAAATATGTGAAAAAGCAGCCAATGATCAAAGAACAGCTTTAAAAGAGCTTCAGAAAGTCTGGAGAACTGCTGCTCAAGAGCACTTTAAAAATTACAAGAAAGTCTGGCTCCTTGGAAGCAAAATATAAACAAATGAAGGGAGGCTCAAGATTTTTGCGCAATCCTGTATTTTTCCCCATTGCTTACTTCTGTCTTAATGTCAGCTTGTTTGGTGTTGGTGGGAGCTTGTGTGCAGCTGTTCAGGTTCCTCTCTCCAAACACAGGCCGCGATGTTTTGCGTAGTCCTGTCAACTCCTAAAGAAAACAAACATGGATGACATGTGAGCAAAACCCAACAATGTGCAGAAAAAGGAAGCACAGATGCTTTTATAGCTATCCGCGAACAGCTTCTGTTCTCACTGGATAATCAAGACCGAAAAACTTAAGATAATGAATGAATAAATAAATAAAACGGAAAAAGTGCAGACACCTTTGTGTGTTTTGTGCGAGAGGCGGTGACAGTGGTGGTAACAGAACGTGCTTTTTTAACCAGTGCTTTTCGAGAGGCTGAAGGAGATGGGGTGGTGGAGGAAGAAGAGGAGGAACATGGTACTTGCTGCCGTGCAGGCAGCGGAAGAGAGACTGAGACTGTGTTGGTTTTTGAAGAGAGTTTAGCTGGTGCTTTGCTCCGCTGTGTGGCCTCTTGTTTCCCTGTGGACCCTCCACCTTTCTGTGATGACCTCTGTCTCACCACCTTCAGTAGCTCAATCTGGGTGCCAGATGTACCCTGAGCAAGGCCGAAATCCACCAGTGCATACCTGCGTATACAGTTACACACACACACACACACACACACACACACACACACACACACAAAGTAATGATTAGACATTTTTTAAATAAACTACTGCACTGCTGGAATGTGGATAACAGAAGTTCCCAATTAATGGCGAAGTGAGAAGACTCTTTTCTCATCAGATCATCAGCACTACATCAGAAGCATCAGAATTAACAACTAAACAGATAAAACACTTCAAATGTACTGCAGCTACTTACGTTTTACTCTTTCTGTTGTAGAGAAAATTGTTTGGTTTGATGTCTCGATGAATGATGCCAAACTGGTGGATATGTTTGAGGGCCTTTAACAGGTGGTAGATGTACAGGCGAACCTCTTCAAAACTTAGTGACCCAATGATGTCCTGGTAAATAAATTTTGGTTAAACCAGAAGTTTTAAAAGACATTTTAACCAACATCAACATAAGCGCACAATCACGAGCAACAGATTGATTTATGAGCTCAGACTGGGTTCATGAAAAAGGAAAAAAAAAAAAAACAGAACAAAAAATATATATCTATATATCAGTTCCATATACCAATGCATGTCGCCAAATGGAACATGTAGTATCGTGTGACAAAGTACATACCACAATGGCTTGATGCTCCATGTAAGGCATTACAATCACCACATGGTCCTCCTTCCTGAAGCAGTATGTCACCCCCACCACATTCTCTCGGCCTCTGCAAAGTGGATTAAGGCCACAGTTCAGATAACAGGCGTCATGCCATTATAACATGTTACGTCTGCAAGAGACGCCAGACTTGGACGTTCACCTCCAGAAGCACTCAAACATAAATGCACACTCGTTTATATAAAATGGTGTGCTTGATGCTGCACGTCCTGCCAACCCAGCCATCAGAGTACCAAGACGCGTAGGTTAAACTGAGTCATAAGACATCAGACCAATGAGAAGCCCACGCATCGATTTGTTATGGCATAAAAATAACCTTAAAAGCAAGAAATACAACAAATGTGTTTTTTTTTCTGATTTTACATTTTTTGGGGGTACTGGGTTCTTTCACAAACACAGTAATACAACAAAAGAAAAGTCACTAAAGGTGTGCACCCAAATCCACATGGAATTACAGGGAAATTAAATCCTAATCCAATGAAATCCCTGCATTATCTGTTGAATAATAAAAAATACACTCACCACCCACTTTATTAGGTACACCTGTTTAGTTGCTTGTTAATGCAAATATCTAATCAGCCAGTCATGTGGCAGCAAGTCAAGACAACCTGTTGAATTTTAAAGTTTCCATCAGAATGAGGAAGAAAGGTGATTTAAGAGATTTTGAATGTGGCATGGTTGCTGGTGCCAGATGGGCTGATCTGAGTATTTTAGAAACTGCTGATTTACTGAGATTTTCCCACATAACCATCTCTATAATTTACAGAGAACGGTCTGAAAAAGAGAAAATAACCAGTGAGCGGCAGTTCTCTGGGTGAAAATACCTTGTTGATGTAGACAGCTTCAGGCTAATAGGAAGGCAACATTAACACAAATAGCCACTGAAGTAGAAAGGCTACAGCAGAAGATCACACAGGTGCCACTCCTGTCAGCTAATAACAGGAAACTGAGGCTACAGTTCACATGGTGTCATGGTGTGGAGGATAAGTTTCTGGCACACTTTGAGCCCCTAGGTACCAACTGAGCATTGTTTCAACACCACAGCCCACTTGAGAATTTGACCATCTTGTGTTGCCTGCCTCCAGCAGGATAATGCACCATGTCAAAAAGCTCCAATCATCTCAAACCGTTTTCTTTAACATGATTTCAGTGTACTCAAATGGCCTCCACAGTCACTAGATCTCAATCCAATAGAGCACCTTTGGGATGTGGTAGAAGAGGAGATTTGTATCATCCATGTGCAGCTGACAAATCTGCAGCAACTGTGTGATGCTATCATGAAAATATGGACCAAAATCTGAGGAATGTTTCCAGCACCTTGTTGAATTCATGCTACAAAAGAATGAGGGCAGTTCAAGTTTCCAGACAGCATATACAATGTTTCTATCCTTTAGCCCGTAAGATTATGAATAAAGAAAAAAATTAAGGCAAGAAAAGTTTAGTGGTGACTAGAAAAAACAGGGTTATAGTCCCAAAAAACCTAATGTAACAAACAGTGTCAGTGTAATAAAGTTACTGTGTTGGACTCACCCTGCAACCGTGAGACACTGAAGCTCAGCAGCAATGCGTGTAGGATGGCTAGTTGGGATGAGGTGCTTCAGTGCAAACATTTCTCTCGTCCCATCTCGCATCTGTGCCTCACCCAAGTATACTGAGCTGAACGTACCTGATGAAAAGACACAAATGTCATCAGCACTTCTCCTCTTCCTCTCCAATAAATCTCATGAGTTTAATGAGTGAATCAGTATACAAACTCCAAAAGTTGCAAAGAAACTTAAGTCGACCATGTACCTTCTCCAATTTTGTCTATGATGCGGAAAACCTTGGCGAGCTGAGGAACAGCTTTGTAAAGAAACTCAATGTCCATCTCCACGTCCCCTGGAAGCAAACAAGAAAAATAATGCTACTGTCTTGCACAACATTTATAATTTGCCGGTAACATAATAGAATAACGTGAGAATGAAGGTGCAAGTACCAGACAATTACTTTGATACTGAGTGCAAGCCCTAAGCTACAGTGACAAACACTATGCTTTGCTGCACCAGCTATAATATGATTACAATATAATGATGCATCTCTACGCAAATATTTCTTTCTTATCACAGGTGTCCAACTCACGGGAAACTTTCCGCTTCCTGCGACCTTTGTCAGGTTTGATAATGCATCCGTCTGTGCTGATGTCCTCAGGAGTGCAAACAGGAGAAAACTCCATCTGAAAACCAGCAAAGAGGAAATCTTCAGAGAAACTTACAGAGGGAGGAAAGACCCGCGATCTAAGGTTAGTAAACATCTTATTCAACTTATTCTGTCGCTATGCAGTCACGGTCGAATTACTGTCTATAAAGTAAAAAGATATGTTGGAGATAGTATAGAGACTTCTATCCATTAGACAATCTACCTGATTAAACTGGCAGATGGATGGAAATCTCTGAGGTGATCGTTACTGAAGAGCGCTGTCTGACTTCCTAATACAACTAGCATTGTTAGCTCGCTAACCGCAGCCGCTAGATCCAAAACACAAAGAAACTTACCGCCTCAGCTGGCTGTAAAGTCCAGAAGTATCTCAGATGAATGCTTTAAAAAGTCACCATGTAGTCCCGACCAATATCTCTACCGGTAAAACATTAATTCTAGACATGTATTCCGCACGGACCGTAGCTGAATAACTTTGTACGGACTTTCGGACTCGAGCTTCTCCGCCAACAACAAACTCCGCGCTAAAAGTGACGTCAAAGAAATCTCGCGTTACAGCAGCAGAAATCACGTGATATCCCGACCACGCACTGAATGATGTGAAAACTGGTGTAAACTACACGTGATATTACACTGCCAAATTACAATTTTGTATTTTCTCATTAGTTTTCGTTTTATTGCGTTTTGAGTTGTTCGTTTGAATTTACTTTAGTTTCTGTACACGTAACTGTGTGTCCGCTATATTGGAGGAGGCAAAGCTGCGCTGTGAACTAATACAAGTGAATGGACTGAACTTCA
>JAVDPK010000712.1:1299296-1319412 GCA_034780415.1 Cichlasoma orientale
TTTGCCCCCTCCAATATGGCGGTGACGTAGGCATACGAGTCAGCGATCAATGCGGTATCTATGTATATATATCTATGCTGTATATCTCTCGGCTGCTCTGGGAACGCCTAGGTGTCCCACCGGAGGAGATGACTGGTGAGAGAGAGGTCTGGGCTTCTATGCTTAGGTTGCTGCTCCCACGGATAAGTAGAAGAAAATGCATGGATGGATGGCCACTTTTTTTTAATCTGCCTTTGGTACATGCTGTGCAGGGGCCTGTCCTTCCATGATGGTTCCTGTTCTTGCACCTCCTCTTTCTCAGGTTTCTGCTGCCTGAGGTATTCACTTCCATCTTCCTGATGTACTCATGGATCTTTATTGTTTCATCCTGGACAGTGGTTCTGACACTCACTGATCCTCAGCCTTCTTCCTGCCGCTTAGCATACAGTCTCAGGGTGCTGGATTTGGGGCGAAACCCTCCATGCAGGCAGCACGGTGGCAAGGTGGTTAGCACTGCTGCCTCACAGAATAACATCTGGAAGGCCTGGGTTCGATTCCAACTTGGCCCAGGCCTCTCTCTCTCTCTCTGCATGTTTCCTCCCACAATCTAAAGACATGCATCGCATTGGGGGTTAGGTTTGCTTACTGGGGCTAGGTTAATTGGCCACTCTAAATTACCCATAGGTGTGAATGTGACACACCTATGGGACAGGCTGGTGGCCTGTAAAGGGTGTACTCTGCCTCTTGCCCTATGTCAGCTGGGATAGGCTAGTGCAATCCCCTCTTTGTTACCATACAGCAATGCTTCTCCAGTCTGAATGACATTCCAATGTCGTTGCTGCAGTGGTGTGGATCAGTGAATTGATGTCTCGTTCACTCCTGGCATACAGCTTGATGTAATCCATGTAGAGGAGGTGGCTGATTTTTGCTCCTGTGGTACAAGAGGCTCAAAACAAGAGTCAACAGCAGAATAAGCTGTTTGGCATTGGCAGAGGTCTTATTACACAGCTACAAATCAGTTTACATGTTGAAAGATTTCTCCAAGACTGCACTGAATCATCCAGTGAACGCAAACTTTATTCTGTAAATAAATATGTAAATACAATCACATCGAAAACACTTTTGACATAACTTGTTTTGTTTACAATATGAAATAAGAATTCATTTACAACATCCTACAACTCCTGGTTTAAATCTCACAGGAAACAGAAAGCACGTATGCTAACAACATGTTTATATCCCGAGTGCGTCCAGCAGTACTTCTAAAAGATGCCATCAAATATGCCAACAAAAGCTTCCTCCTCTTTGCTGTTAGTGTTGAATATATGTAAAAGAAAAGAAAAAGAGTATTCTTTAATTATGTGAAGAAATATACCTATTGTATATGTGCAGCATATAGGGTTATTTTTATTATTTGCAGAGGAAATGTGCAATAGGTCTGAATGAAGGTCATTTCCTTTACCTTCTATTGAGAGATGAGCTGGCACTGGGTGGGGCACTCACAGCTGAAAAGAAATCCAACCTTCTGGTCACTTTTGCCTCCTGAGGCTGTTTTAGGAGTTCTGATGGTGGTTCTACTCTGATTTCCTCACTGAAAATGTTTGGTCTCTGCACAAAGAAAATTAGAGCCGTGATTCACATTTGCACATTAGCTTGACTGCTGGCTGTTACATTTGAGAAAGGTGAAGTTAGAAACTTTGCTGTTTAATATAGAAAAACTGCATCAGTACTGAATAAATAGATAAATAAAAGAAGTCGCAAATATATTGACTAATTCTGCACAAACACACATGCAGATCCTCACGTGCGCACATACATGTACTTTCGGATTCCAGCTGAGTGTGAGTCTCTTCTGTGGTGTGAATGTCTGACTCACCGATGGGGGTCCCACTTTTCTGATTTCAGGACTCACATTTGTTAAGATTGACCTGAAATAAGTTTGAAAAATATTCCATTCAATTCAGTTTTATTTATATATTTTTATTTATATAACGGCAAATCACAACAACAGCCACCTCAAGGCTTTTTATACTGTAAGGTGAAGCCCAGGCCTTATTGTGGACAACCCCCCCCCCCCCCCCCCAAAAAAAAAAAAAAAACACAGGGAGACAGGCCAAAACACAGACTAAGGGTGTATATAGGGAGTGAAAAGAGGGTAGTGGGTCTACAGCAGCATAACTAAGGGATGCTTCATGGGCACCTGATCCAGCCCTAACTATAAGCTTTTTTCAAAAAGGAAAGTTTTGAATCTAATCTTAAAAGTAGAGAAGGTGTCTGCCTCCCGAATCCAAATTGGGAGCTGGTTCACACAGGAGAGGGGCCTGATAGATGAAGCCTCTGAATCCTATTCTACTTTTAGAAACTCTAAGAACCACAAGCAAGTCTGCAAATATGACAAATTTGGAATGATCAATGGTATTTCCTGATTGCACCCACAGTATTTTACACAGTTTCTGATTCCTGGTTACATCTTAAATGGTGGTTAATATTTGCATAATTTTGTGGTCTTACCTCAGTGGTGTAGTGACAGTGGTTGCAGAGGGTTTGGCTTTGGAGTGGCTGAGTAATATTGGTGCTGAAACCGCAACATAGCCTACACAAAAAACATATGCATGTTAATTAAACTGTAAGAATGTCCATGTTATAATCCCACATAGGCATGTGTGTTTAAGGGTATGAAATGATAATAAAACGTTACTGTGTTTGTGTCACAATGAAGTCCTAATGACTGAAATGTGTGAAAAGCTGATTTCCCTCTGGTAAAGGCACTACAGTTAACTCTACCTGGCAGGCTGTTCTCATCACACTGCTGGATCTGAGGTTTAGCATTAGTTGTACATGAGGTCAGTGCTGTCTCGCTGGCATGCACCAAGTTCTCATCATCGAAATCACCCCAGTCATCCCACTCATTTCCAAGGTCAAAGCTGACAGTCGGTAGCTGGAGGGATGAAGTATTTTTGCAGAGAGCTCTCTGTTCTGGTACTGCGGTGGACCTCTTTGAGTAAATTGTGCTGGTTGTATTGACCGGGTTTAGATACTGTTTAGAGTTCTGACTCCCAGCACTCATATCTGTGGTCATCCACGCTGAGGAACCTCAACACAGAGGAAAATAATGAAATGAAATTAGGAGCACATTAAAAGTAACAATTCATGGTACGCTAAAGAATCATGACAATCACATAATATTCTTTCCATTTGAAATGCTCTCATTATTATCAATACACTAATCACAACTGGTTCCTTTCATAACAAAGCTGACCATGGTTGGGTGACGCTGTTTAAGTCCACTATTTAATCTTGGTTACACTGAATAAAACTGCTCCTGAGTAGGTCTGAATTTATTCGAGGGTGGCTGTAGCTCAGGAGGTAGAGCAGTAGCAGCAATCACAAGGTTGCTGCTACTGACTCTGAAGTTATTTAACAATACCTTGATGGTGAGGATGAGCTGCAGCAGTGGTTTGGGAAGGCTCTCCCATCACCATGTTCATGTCATCCAGATCACAGTCATCATAATCTCAAAAAAAAGAGAGAGAATAGCTGATGATGATGATATACAACAGATCATATGATAGAGGTGACATTCAAATGCTAGGATATCTGAAGCTTAGTCATCTTGTTTATGCCACTTGTTTACCTCTGTCAAGGCCACTCAGACTTTCTCTGTCTAGTAGTTGAGCACAGTCTTCACCTGTCAGGTCCGAGTGAGGGCTCCCTGAAGCTTTACAGAGATTTCCTCCATACCTTCAGATCAAATAAAAGAGGATATGAAAGTAATGCAGGCCATCACATTTCACTGGGACCAAGTGCATTTTTGGTCATGATCCTTGAGAATTTAATGTTCAGTTGTTGTTTTTTTAAGGAAGCTATTAAAACCTTTGCACTTAGGAATCAAGATAAACTTATAATTTCAGTGTAGCTGTGTATACCAGGAAGCAGGGGGAAGCATCTCTTTGGGTTTGTATGCAAACTTTTGCATGCTGAGTGACACAGACTCCTCAGTCATTTTCATCTAAGGAAATAGAACATCAAACATATTATATTTGGCTTAGAAATACAGACAATGGGTGCAGAAGATGGGTTTCTTCATAAAAATATACTTGTCATTTTCTATTATCACTTACTTTAGTGCAAAATATGTACAGACACAGGGGGCCAACGGCAAAGCCCCCAGCCCCAAGGACTCCCATATGCCGGAATGCCCCACAAGTCATGCGGCCCCTATTCTAGTGGGTATCACCCAAACCCCATTTGTTTTTTTTCTTCCTCATATATCCAATTAAATTCAGTGTTATTTATATAGAACCAAATCACAATAACAGCTGCCTCAAGGTACTTTTTATTGTAAGTTAAAGACCCCACAGCAATACAGGTTGAAGGGTGTTTTTGCCATCTCTTCTTTACCTTCTTAATTTTCATTTATCAGCCATTATAAATGCTGACAGATCGGCAAATTGTTAATATCAGCAGATAATATCGACCTCCAAATAGATTGTTTGGGCCCTACCAAAATTTCTCCACAATGATGTGAGAAACTGATAAAGTCATACAGAAAATAATTACAGATATTGCTGCTAAAGGTGGCTCTACAAGTTACTGAATGATGGGGCGGACTTAGATTTTTACAGGACTGCAGAGATTCCTGTGAAGACTTTCTTTTTTACATGACTTTATTTTCTGTATGCTAAGCACAACCCTAATAAATATACTATATGTTTAACACATTTAAAAGCATAGATAAAGCTGCTAAAAGTATGCAGTGCAGGCTTAGACACGTTATTCTTGCTCACCTTGAGTCGTTTAACAGGGGTCGGCACAAATGTGTCACAACGACTCCTCAGGTCTTTCAAATATGAAGAGAAACTGGTTTCTTGGTTTGCTGACCTCTTTTTCCCCACAACAACACCTACTTTACCTTGGAAGGACATGCATGAACACTCTCACTGACACGCTGCAGCAGGAAGGAGCTCTGCACAGGCAGATTCATCCAATGCGTCATACTTACAACAGTCGTGGCCACAGAGATCCTTATTCTTGCAGAAGTGGTTGCATTGTCTTTTACTGCCTAAATCAGATTGCAAAGCCACATTTAAAAAGAGGAAAAAAATGTATATCTATGTAAAATATGAATTTGCCTCTGAGAAAATACAATATGTATAAACAAATATTTCATATTAAAAACATAAACAAAGTAATTTGTGCCAAAACTATAACTGCCTTCTTCTTCAGCAGATGTGACATTTTCCCTCTGAGTTGCAGCCTGATTTGTTGATAGTGGTTTCAGCGCAGATTGTGGTCTGCTGGGAGCCTGCGCAATGCTGTGTGGATTGTCAGTCCCAAGTCTTCGGGCTACAGAGTAGTACACTGTGAAATTCTGCTGGATGTCCAGGCCCACTACAGCAGAAGAAAAGCACAGTAAATGCTCTCCTTAAACAGCATTGATATGCAGTCCAGTATAAGCGTCTGTAGCAGGGATGTACAAAGTGTGACAACTTTGAATTCTCTGGTTTGATTTCAGCCTGAAATTAGACTTTAAGTTTCAATTTTTCAATAAATGATATTATTTAGCTTCATAAAAATATAATTACAACAGAACTGCTTGCATAAATTATGAAGAAGGCACAACATTTTGCTGTTTTCCTCATGCAGCAGATACATTTCTGTTGCAATGTAAATGTGTTTCCATGGTTTACCATATTCTGAGCTGATAAGATGCACACTGATCTCCTCTCCTTTCGCAGCCTTTGCCACATCAATCTTCTTTGACCACCTACCACACTTCAGCAGCACCAAGTCCCTGGAAAACAAACATTATATGTTACCATATCACAGTTTGCCTTCTTTTTAAAAAAGGTCAAAGTCTATGTTCTGGTGTAGTGACAGAGAAAAGGTGTAAAACAGTAGAAATTCACATTTGTTTGGAGCACAGGACACAATATTTTTTTCTCACGTGAGTTTCTGCAGAAAGATGACATTGTTGTCAGAGTCTCCGATGATGATGGAGACATAATGGTGGTCCTGAGCTGTTCTCTTGGTCAGCAGCGGCGCTTGGTTTTTGAGGCTCACTTTCAGCACGATCTCCGCTGTGGCACTGCTATACCTTGGAAGCTATAAATCACAATAGCTTTAAAGAAACATGAGTCAGACCCCTGCCTCTAGTTCACAGCTGATGTGGAAATGAGCACTTAAATATTTTGATATAGATGAAATCAGCTAAAATTTTGAAAAGGCTTTTAAATGACATGCTTTACACCTAGAAAATATCAATAATTTAGAGGCTGGGCCTTCAGTGAGCTAACAGTATCCCGTTCCATTTTACATACCAATAAATAAGATAAGCGGTTATGTTGGCTAAAACACATTAAAGAGAGAACTGAGGTTAACAGAAAGCTCTCCGCCTCAGAGAGAGTTTAGCTTTAGTCATTTGTTTTTTGGCGCTCTCGTGGGAGCATCGCACAAATTGTCAAAAGCAAACTATGTAAACTTTGTTTAGACATCCAACACAAAAATCACATTTAAGTGCATTTGTTTTGTTTTCATTGCATTTCTGTTGTTTTTTTCCTTTCATGTCTGAAAAGCCATCAGGCTGATGCTGTGATTCTCCTTTATTTGTAAACAAAAGTCACTAAAAAGAGAATTACAGAAAAGAATAGCAAGCCTACCTAATTATTTCAAATAACCAAAAACAAAATGGAACGATATACAACAAATACAAAGTGCTTTTTCCTTTGATAACAAAGATCTGCAATGCCATTTACCTGCTCCAGAGTAACTTCATACTTTGGCAGATGTATGACAGATTCTCTGATTTGGTTTCCAAATGGCGGATGCCTATTTAGAATCTGTACAAGGACATAAAGTTAGCAAAAGAGACACACAAACAGTTTGTCACCTGTTTCACTTAGTGCTTAACTTAATATTAACTGAGAGGTTTTGAATAAGCAGAATTAAACCTCCACATTTAGTTGTTGATATTTAATATCTAGTGAGGTAAGAACAGTGTCAAGGAGGTAGTGGCATAGCCTGGAGGTAAAAATTTCTTCTAACAGAGGTGTAGGGTGGTACTTCTTCCTCATGAACCGCCCTAAGTTTGTAGTCACACACATGAAAACCAAAATGTGCCGCGTCAGCCATTGAATAGCCAACTGACCAGACATATTAAAAGGTTTAGGTTATTTAGATTAGATTAATACTATTAGATTATCCTTAGACTATAAAGTGTTTTTCCTTTAAATATTACACTGACTGACCAGCTCAAGCTCGCGGGCGTTGGTTTGCTCTATTTTGCTGAAAGTGGTGAGTCCGGCATTCACCATGGCAGCTGACAGAGTTTGACCTAAAACAGAACCCATGTTATTAATGAATGACTATAAACTGTAAGTACAATATACATTTACATGTCATTTTATTAGGTACACCTGTTCAACTGCTTGTTAATGCAAACATCTAATCAGCCAGTCTTTGAAGGTGGCATGGTTGTTGGTGGAAGACGGGCTGGTCTGAGCATTTCGGAAACTGCTGATCTACTGGGATTTTCCCACACAACCGTCTCTATGGTTTACAGAGAACGGTCCAAAAAAGAAAAAAAAACATCCAGCAGGTGGCGGCCTCTGGGTTAAAGGGCTAGAGTTCAGAAGAGAATGAGTAGACTGTTTCAAGCTGATAGGAAGGCACCAGTAACACAAATGACAACTTGTTACAGCCAGAGATGCAAAAGAGCATCTCTCAGACTCATCGAACCTTGAAGCAGATGGGTTACTGCAGCAGAAAACTACACCGGGTGCTACTCCTGTCAACAAACTGAGGCCACGGTTCAAAGGGACTCAACAAAAATTGAAAATAGAAGACTGGAAAAACGTCTGGTCTGATGAGTCTGATTTCTCCTGCAACATTCAGATGGTAGGGTCAGAAATTTGGTGTAAACAACATGAAAGCATGGCTCCATCCTGCCTTGCATTAATGGTTCAGTGAAGTTGGGGGATATTTTCTTGGCACTTTGGGACTGATGAACGGACATTCTTTAAATACCACAGCCCACCTGAGTATTTTTGCTGACCATGTCCATCCCTTTATGACCCTTCTCTGATGGCTGCTTCCAGCAGGATAACACACTATGCCAAAAAGCTCAAATCATCTCAAACTGGTTTCTTGAACATGAGTTCACTGCTCTCAATCCACAGTCACTAGATTTCAATATAGTACTCAATAGAGCACCTTTGGCATGTGGATTCTTAACATCAACCTGCAGCAGACAAATCTGCAGCAACTGTGTGATCCTGTCATGTTAACCAAAATCTCTGATGAATGTTTCCAGCACCTTGTTGAATCTATGCTATGAAGAATTAAGGCAGTTCTGAAGGCAAAAGTGGGTCCAACCCAGTACTAGCAAGGTGTACCTAATAAAGTGCCCAGTGAGTGTGCATCTAACACAAAGGATATTTGTATTGTAATTGTGGCATGGTGATTTATTTTGTCTGAAATACACAATAATGAGTCTAAAACCCTACACAACTATTAGTACTACTGCTTAGAGCAAATGACCTGCTATCAATATGTATTGTTAAAAAAAACTTGGACACAGAAAGGCATCCACCTATCTTCTCTAGCTGTTTGGAAACATAGGGCGAGTTTTCCCAAAGCTTGGCTCTGAAGCACTTCGCCAGGATCAGGGAGTTGAGCACAGCAGAAAAGCCAGCCTTTGATCTCTGACTCAGAAACTCAGACAGACCTGATTGGGATCGAAACACAATCAAAGTTTAAAAATATGAAGACAGAGAACTCGTCTTTTTGTGATTTTCTTATTCACTGAACGTACATCTGCTGATGCGCATGCCGTTCCTGAAGATCTTTGCTGTGTCCTGTGTAAGTCCAAAGTCTTGAATGGAGAGGGAGCCTAACTGAGCCTGAATCAAACTACAAAACACAACATTTATGTACAGTCAGTCACACTGTAAATTCTGCAAAATAAATAAATAAACATTCTTTTTATTCAGCACTGATATTTTTCACGAGTAACACACTTAAAGACTAGACCTACCAGTTTACTTTCATCTCACTGGTTTTGATCTTTCCCTCAAAGGGAAACCTGGAAAAATATGTAACGATCTCATTTTCACTGGCTTGTGTCTATTTCATCTCCTCCATTATGTATTTCTAGTTTAAAAACTAAAAACACAAGTTATGATGATACATTTGTTGAGCTTATAAATGTGTCTGACCTGATTGTGAACCTGTTCTTGTCCCTGTTCAAAGCATTCAAGGGCCTCTTCTCATTCACTCTCAGCTGAATGTCGCTGAACTCTCTGCTCTTTGACAGCAGCTTAATCTGTACACACAGTACAAACACTGGGAATATTTATAATGGGTTTTTTTTCTATATGAGTTCAGTTTAGTTTAGTTGATACAGCGAGCGAGAGAAACGACCCCAATGTCAGGTGTACAATGTCAAGGATAACACTGCATAGAGTTAATTTTTAGTAAATGGATTTACATCAAATACATAGTACAGAAAGCCTACCAGATCAGACAGGTTTTCAGTGCCAGATACTTTATTGAACTGTTTCATGGTGTCAAAGGCAACACAGTATCTAGCCATCAACCTGCCCGCTTCTGTGAGGGACAAAAATAAACTGCTTAACAGTTTCATATTAGTATTAGACCCGGCTAAAAAAAAGAAGGCATTTCAAAAATGAAAACAGCTCAAATTACCTACCTTTTGGTTTAATATTGATGTCCTCATCCACAGAGATCAGACCAATAGAGGACAGAGAGTTCAGGTTCCTCAGACACAGTTCTAATGAGGACGACAGAAACCGAAGACAGCTTAAATTTCAATAAGGGAACAGGTGCAGCAGTTTGTTGCATGAAAGCATACAGTTAGGTACATTATGGCATTAGTCTGTCACTTCAAACCTCTTTAATTAGTTTTAATTTAATTTTTTGTATTTTCCTATTAGCAACCTGGAGTTTCAGAAAGGAACAGCTGTGGCCCACCTTGCAATTTTGCTTCGATTCCACATCTGTCTAAGTCAGCAGAGAATCCTGAAATGAAAGTGTAGACAGATTGACACTCACTGGTTTTTACATAAGGAACTGACCTCACACCTAACAATGAAGCTGAGCAGAAGGTAGATTATTTGTGTTTGGGGCTCTGACCATAGTATGTGGGGTTCTTGAGGGCTCTGATGTAAAGAAAGGTGGAGCGAATCCAGTCAAGTGCCATGTTGACATCACTGATAGTCTGGAGAACAATCTCAGCATTCAAGTGCTCCACCAGGTGGCTGTGTAAGCTGAGGAAACAGTGTACTCTTACCTCATGATCTTTCACCTGAGTGTATTTGTGAGAGAGTGATATGAAGAAAAAGAGGACAGAGCTGCTAGTGTTCATACCTGCTCTCAATGACTTCTATCCCATTCATTAGCTTCATGTACTTCTCTCTGAATTGAATCTTGGTCATGATTACAGCAGTGGCAGATGTGTCAAACTAGAGTTGGAAAGAATGAAAGCGAATACATATCATAAAGACCAAATATATATATATAATGCATCCATTGCTGTTATATTCTGTTATACTCATGTTATTACCTGTGGTCTTCCAGCACGGCCTATCATCTGGAGAAGATCAGCCTCGCTGTACTCCTCACAGGAGCCTGCGACATACTGCATGGTGGATTTGATCACTACCAGGTGAGCTGGTAGGTTTACCCCCATGGATAAAGTCCTGGTGGTAACTAGGGGAGTTGAAATCAGACAGCAAACACAACTTCAGCCACTATACAATAAAACAGAATACTGCTTAAATTATACTGCTAAGTCTCATACTTATACACAGACCATAACAATATAGTCTATGGATTCTGTTGGGTTACTTTATAGTTGTTTTTTGTTACTGCTACTCTTAAGAGTTTTTGATTTTTCACCATTCTAGAGCTCTATTCAATTCAATTCAATTTTATTTATATAGCATCACATCACAACAACTGTCACCTCAAAATGCTTTATACTGCAGGATAAAGACCCTACAATATTAGAGAAAAACTTCAACAATCAGATGACCTCCTATGAGCACTTGGTGACAGTGGGAGCTTTTTGATGTTTAATTTTAATATTGTTGGGCTGAGGTTTCCATATTTATTTCAGTGTTTTCAATTTTCTAGTTTAGGATTCATGGAGTTTGTTACGTCCACCAAGGAGGTTATGTTTTTGATAGTGTTTGCATGTGTGTGTGTGCGTGTCGTTCTGTCGTAAACACGATAGCTTAAAAAGTTTTGAATGAATTCTGATAAAACTTTGTAGGAGTGTAGAGTGGGATCATGTTAACAATCCATTAAAATTTGGCTTACATCCACCACGGTCTTCAAGGTCAACTTAATGGTTTATTGGTTGAAAATTGACAAGGAGCCTTATAACTTAGAAACTATGATTCTTACAAGCGTGGTGTGTTTTGTCAACATATAGAACGTGCTGTATAAAGATTTAAAATATCATGTCACCTCTGACCTCTCCTTCAAGGTCGATAGATTGATCTGAAGGTCAAAATGATAATAATGTTATATTCAAAACTATGTTTCTTCTTGCCTTTGTTTGTATTGACAGCATATAGGCATATGGGGTATGATATATGGGGGTTCTAAATATCAGGTTACATTGGACCTCTGACCTCTTCTTCAAGGTCAATAAGGTCAAACTTTCATAAAATGTCTTATCTTTAAAATTCTGCTGCCTTTGTTTGTATTGGCAACCTTTAGGAAATGATACTGATATGTGGGGATTCTAAATCTCACATTATAGTTTGCATCCAAAAATATATCACATTTGACCTCTGACCTCACTGACATTTCACATCTGCTTTTCGTTCATTTTGACCCCAAAATGTGTTATATCTTTAAAGAAAGTATCATCAAGAGAAAGAGAATGAGCTGCATAGTTAGTTAGAGATATACTGCAGTATAATATTATACAATAAGCTCAAGTTATTCAAGTCCAGATTTTCTGGTTATTATTTCCTGTGTTTACCTTAACAGCTAGTGTCTCATATATCTTGACTTTGAGTTTGATTTCCTCCACCATGATTTTCTTATTGTCTTCACCTGCACACCAGTTTACCCCAGCTGTGTCCACTCTTCCTGAGGCTAATCAGGTGTGTGTATAGTCCTGTCTCCCTTTTGTCTTGTGTCCTCTCTGTTCTTTGAGTTTCTGGAATACAGTTTGTTTCCCCTTTTTATGGATGTTTGCACTTGTTTTGGATTTGCAGTCTGCATTTGGGTCCTAATTACATAACACACAACACAATTATTTGTTCTAGTGTTGGATACATTTCAAGCTTTTTCTGATCAGAGATGAACCAAAAAGTTGCAATGTAAAAAGAGAGAGTGAGGTACCCTGGTGGAGGTTTATGCTTCTTGTTATCACTGTTGTTATTGTTATTATATAATTGATATACATTATAAATTAGTACAGACATTTAAGCTATTTTTTACACAACCCTGTGATTTCAAAGCTTGGGTTAAATACTTGATGCGTGAAAACAATTACTGTTGTAACCTGTGATACTTGTCCTTCCTGTTTATGGCAGCAGTGTGACAGAGAGAAAAAAAAACAGGATCATGTTGCACATTTGTGTGGTTACATATTACTTTACACCACAGGATAAAACTGTGCCTTACAGAGGACAGGCAGATCTCCCAGAATGAAGGCCTCTTCTATCAACTTCCGATCAGACAAGTCAACTCCTGCATGATGGTAACCAACTCCTAACAACACCAGATCTGGACCGCAAACACAACACACAGTGATGTTATACATTTGGCTAACTTTGCTATCTCAGGTACACATCAAAACACAAACCTTTCAATAAATGGGGTTACACATAAGTTAAGCATGATCGGTCCATGTGCCATAAAGGCCAGTGTGTTGCCACCTTATTTAAATCAAACTGAATTTTCTTGTTTTTAACAATTTCATAAACAAAAGTCTCTATTATACTTTGACATATGAAACCCCGATTAACAAAAGTAGTTAAAATATTGTCTCAAACCTCTTTATGAAAGAAAAGTCTGAACACTGATAAGCATGGAATCATCACGGAAACCTGGCTGAAGGGATTTGCTCCCATTCAGTCACTAGAATTAAAATCCGACAAACAAAATTTGGTTGGGGCAGTACAGAAGGAATGTCCTCTCTCTGTCTCTTACACCTAACATTTTAATAACATAATATTAACATATAAACCTAAGAAGGGGCACCATCTCAGCAACATTACCTCAATAAATTCATATTTACATTAGTAAAATACACTGTACTTGTGTCTGCACTGCAGAAGTGTCTTTGTGGTCTTGTTATTTTGAGACTGTAGAGCAATGTGTCACAACATTGCCAGTTAGTAATGCTGCAAGTGACCAACTTATGACCAAATGCAACATTTGCTTTAACACATGCTTTTGTAGGGAAGTCAGTGATGTTGGCCAACAGGTGCTAGCCTGCAACAATTGTTCCAATTCACCCTACATGAGTTGGATGGGATTGTGATCGGGGTTCTGTGCAGGCCAGTTGAGTTCTTCAACATCAAACTAATTTCTTTAGACCTTACTTTGTGCCAGGAGGCACAGGATGTTGAAACAGAAACTATAACTTTAAAATTTACCTAAAAGGAAGCCCCAAGGTCATTTGTTTTTTTAAAAAAAGGACCTGTGATAACATTTTTCAGATATATTACCTCTCAGTTTTGAATCCAGAATCGAGTTTGCATGTTTCATCAACCTGCAGAGTCAAGCAGATCACAGAAGTCCATCAGAAGAGCCTGTACTGTAAAGCTGCATATGCACGTGTCGCTATGGACGATTAAGCATCAAAACCTTTGCTTGTGTTCAACGCTCATGATGAATCGAGCATCCTTAGCCAGAACTGCAGCTGACTGCTGAGCTCCTTTTCTTGTAGAGCAAAACTACAAGACACAATTTTCAGATGAGACAAAAAAAAAAAATCCTCATCTCCTATCATGTTCAGAAAGAAAGCATAAACATCCATTCTGCTTTAATTTTACAACCCACCACAAGTGCAGGCTTCTGTTCAGAGTAAGTCTGTATGATGTTGGCTATCTTGTAGTTAAGTGACAAGTCAAACTTGAACTCAGTTTGATTTGGACCGCAGGGGAATCCCAGCACCACCTTCCTTAGCCTCACCGGACGGTGGCTCTCATCCATATCCAGATATGTGGCCGGGCCGTTCTCATTTGACAGCCAGTCTGCTATCTAAAAACAGGCAGGAAGTTCAAGAATTATTCACAAGCTACTGATTTACATAAACGATACAGTGCAAACAGCAGGCGCTTACATCAGATACATTTGGTATGGTAGCAGACACGGCCACAAATCTCATAGAGAGGCCGGCCTCTGGATTCTGTGAAGTCCTGTAGGTGTGTACTGCCTTCATCCTGCTCACCACCACCTCCAAGGTGGCACCACGGGTCGCGTCCTTCACCACGTGCACCTGGAAGAAAAATATTTTTCATCTACATTATGTAAACACTCAAAAGGTTCAATGGGGATATTTGTATGCAGGTAAAATATAAAACCAATGCCTGTGTTTTATTATTACCATAAATGAGTACAAGTCTGAAAGAACAAGGCCAGT
Organism: Cichlasoma orientale; assembly: GCA_034780415.1. Taxonomy (NCBI): domain Eukaryota; kingdom Metazoa; phylum Chordata; class Actinopteri; order Cichliformes; family Cichlidae; genus Cichlasoma; species Cichlasoma orientale. The sequence continues at coordinate 1,313,905 of JAVDPK010000712.1, forward strand.
GTCTGTATGCTCCCATAATACAGATGCCAGGAACAAGATGTTCTATCATTTTTAATGGATAACCTCAAGTAAAATAAAGTGCTGAGGGCAGAGGCTAATTGTGTGCATGCAACGTTCCATAATAAGACACAAAGTAGCTAGTGTTTTCACCATTGTGCAGCCAAATCAAGAGGCATTAGTAACATTAAAAAATGTTTCTGTGTGCAAAATATCTGCCAAACACACTGACCTCATCAATAAGGAAGAGCCTGACTAGCTGCAGCAAACAATTATCCTTCCACTTTCTGGTCATGCTGTCCCACTTTTCCTTAAAAATACATATTACAATGTATGAATATATTAACATAGCAGTATAACAATATTTATTTAAATAAGACATTAGATCTTATCTTTTATTCCCCCTCCCTTTCTACCCTTTCTTTAGCATTTGCCTAATTAGGGTGCTGTATATTGTCACACACAGGCGTGGTCAGGATGATCTGGGAGTCCTGAATTTCAAAAAAGTCATCGATCTCTGTGTCACCAGTCAGCTCCTTGCAGGTCAGCCCCAGAGGACCAAACTTCTTCTTCCAGCTCTCAAAGCACTGACTACAGAGAGCTTTGATAGGGGCCACTGATGGGAACAAACAGTGAGTCTTTATACAACGTCTTTATAATTCAAAAATCCCAAAAAAAATCATAAGATACTGGAAATAACACACATATACAACTAAATGTTCAAAGCCCCTGTGTGTGATTATAATTTGGGGTACCACATTAAAGCACTGAATAGATGTAACAACTCAAGCTGGTGGGATTTAAAAGCTTGTACTCAATAATACTGCATGCTCACTATATACAGCTTTGACATCTCTCCAGGGCTCTGGTGTCTCCATTAGCAGACGAATGATTGCCAGCTCAAACAGCACTGTTTTACCAGATCCAGTAGGAGCACAGGCCACAAAGTTCTTATTTGTGTAAAGAACCTGCAGACAAACCAAACACACGTATACTGACGGAGTCACTCCCAGGCATAGTTTATATTTTGTCAATTATACTCCAGACCTGCATTCTGTCTATACAGATTTACAAAAATGCTTACATCATCCAGGGCTTTGGACTGAACGTAATTGAAAAAGGGGAACTCGCTGAAGACGGATCTGAACTTAGCTGCTGTGTAATAGGTTTTAGGAAACGTGACTTCTAAAAACGTATTTCAAGCATCTGCAAAAATTCAGACACTAACAGCTTCAAATTGTGTTGATCTGCACAAGAAAAAGGATACGTATTTCCGAAACTGGACGCAAAACTCCAGACCCAGAAGACCCTAAAATGACAATAAATCAAAGATACTGTGACCTTTTTTTAAATTTATGTAACCTTTTCACAGACAAATTCCACCTTGAATTTAATATGGAGCATTTGGCAGGTTGTACATTTACAGCATTAATGGATTCTGCTGATTCTTTGTAGACTACAGTGGGTTAAAATGGCCTCTATTGTTCCTGTCTGCTGCTTCTACTATTCACCACCTAGTGACCAGTATGTTTCATTACACTGGAGCAGTCAATGGGGCGAGCCAACCTCATTTCACCCCATCACATCCAAATACACTATACCAGCTGCTGCCATTGCCAGACACGGGCATGTTGATGAGCTGCAACACTTTACAGAATCTATATGAACTGTATTTAAAGAGCTCCAAGACAGTGAGCACGGTGATTGGCTGCCAGTGTATCAGTGCAGTGTAACACCTTGTATGAGGAGCGGCCGAGGCGTCATGGGCGGAACGAAAGCTTTCTTTGTGCCCTTGTCCTGCGTCTCTGCGTGTGGCGCCTGCTGCGGGGGTCGGCCACTCGCTGCAGATGAACCCATAGGAGGGGGTGAGGGGGTGGGCTTGGAGGGGAAAGGAGGAGCTGCGCGGCCAACTGTCGCCTGTGGCAGCTGAAGAGGAGGAGGAGGAGGAGGAGGAGGAGGAGGAGGAGGCGCTGTCGTCATGGTAACCCGACTGAGAAAAGTTTGAGGTCCGGATGTTGCCTGACTGCTGCCGCCACCGCTACTGAGGTCACCTGTGTTTAAAGAGTCACCTCCACTGGTCAACACGTGAATATTGAGCAAGCTGTTGTGAGAGGGAGATGGGAATAAAGAAATGAAAGAGAAGGAAGGCGGAAGCAGATTAGACTGTTGTTGCGGTCTTGGAGGTTTTTTGAAAAGAAGGCTGCACAATCAGGCAACAATGGAGGACGGCCTAGCATCGTCTCATTTTCTTATCAACTCTCTACTGTGAAAATATTTAGAGATTAAAGAATAAATCACCAGTATATTACAGATGTGAAAAAACTAGAAATGTGTGAACCCTGTTAGTTTAAGCATCCTTAAATAGTATTTAGCACATGCCCACATAAAAAGCAGATCAACAAAGAGTTTAACTGCTTTTTATGGCCTCACATGATCACATATCAACGATCTGCAGTTAAAATCCCTCGAAATCAGGGAACTATTACTGACCCTAAGTGAAGATTTCCTTTCATTGTTCAAAATATGCACCACAGTAAAAATATCTGAAAACAATTTGCACATAATTAAGACTTTCCTTCTTTGTAGAGGTGGGCTTTTGCTGAAGTCCTGAGACAAACATCTGCTGAGGCCCGCATGACCAGAGTCCTGCAGGGTTTCATCTCCACCTCTGCCACTCTGACAGCCACCCTGAGAGTAATCCCTGAACCTTTCACCTCCCCAGAGGCCATTGCATTGGCTGGTGCTGCTGCTGCTACCTCCCTGAGTCCCCTCAGTCTCTTTCTTATCACTGCTAAAACTGCAACAACTGCTGAGTATTGAAGGCAACACCTTAAGGCCAACAGATCCTTTAAAAAGAGGTTGAAAATTCTTGGGTGTCTGTGAGAAACCTGCAAGTAACAATGAAAAAGGAGAAAGAGTTTAATCACAGCTGTGATGCTTTTTACTCTAAAAATTAAGGTTCGTTGTTTTGATGAGATTAAGCAAAGTTAACAGCAGGAAATGTACCTTTCCATCTGTACCTGAATATATCATAAGACCCAGATTCAGATTTGTTTGCACAAGTCATAGAAAACTGGGAACGCTTTCAAGCCTATTCAAGCCACTGAGTCAGTGAGTCACACAGTTAAATTTAGTAGGGCTTCAATGGGCCTGATACTGAGCAGTTTACTCAAGTCAAGTGAAAAGGAATTCAACCTAATCCAGAGCACAACATACTGTATAGGGTACAGAGAGATTCAGCCTCTTCTTGCATGTCCTGAGTGGCTGGAATATGAGTAAAAGATGGAGGCTCTTCCAGCTGCCATGGACTGGCCTCTTGGTGCAGTGGTTTTCTGTCAAACAGAAAATAACTCAGCTGAAAAGAGAAAAGACAAAAAGGAAGATGTGGGGCACCTCTTTGTACTTACACTTCGTGGACAATGGGTTTGTCAAAAAACAGATCATCCAGGGACAAGGCGCAGTCATCAGAGTCCAACATCTCATCAGATTATACAGGAATGTATGCACTGAATTTTAATACAAACTGGTTAAAAGAAAAAAAATAGAGAGTCAACAAATACAGATTTACAACAAACACGTTTACTATAAAACCTAAATTAGAGAAAGAGAGGAAACTGCTATTGTTGCTGCTAACCTAGGGACTTTGGTCTGTGGTAAAGATTAACGCAGCGCTAACAGGTTTATCTTCATTTTTCCGTCATGACCTCAGAGGCTCAATCAAGCCTCTTAATGATGTAGTTACACCATTATTATTCCTGTATGGATTCAAATACTCTGAAGCATTAAAGAGAGAATATATCAAAGCTGTGTGGACAGATTAAAAATGGGAGCAAGTCAGCTTTTATATACAGTACCATGCAAAAGTCTTGAGCCACTTCTCATTTCTTTTTATGTTTTTTTTTCCAAGGCACCAGATTTTTTTGTAATTTTTAAAGTGGTCCTGAGCAATAGTTCTCCAGGCTTTCTGAAGCTCTTTCAACGTTTTTCTTTGGACATTGGCTGCTTTTTCACTTATTTTTAGCCCAGTCCTTATACACGAACATTTTCAGAGGAATGTTTTTTGTTTGTTAAGCCACTTAACACTGATCTATGAATCAATCAAACACAAAGGTATACCAGTGACATGTCTACATATAACAGACAATTTAGAAAATAACCAATTTTAAATTCTATCTTCAGGCACTTTGTTACTATAGCAGCCTGTCACAAAATAATTTCTTTAGTACAAAAAAAATTTCCAAAGGTTACAAAATGTGACAGGCATAAAATATCAAGGTCATTCACAAAGCACTAGTAGCTGAAATTTTTGTGGAGTGATGAATCCAAATGTGAAATTTTTGGTTCAAATCAGTGGTGTGTACGGAGAAGGTCATGTAAGAAATATGCCATTGAGTGTCTGCAGCAGCCTTCTGTAAAACATTGTGGAGGCTCTGTCATGGTTTGGAGCTGCATTTCAGCCAGTGGTGTTGGAGATCTTGTGAAAACTGATGGAACAATAAATGCAGAAAAGTACCATCAGATTTTTATCCACCATGCAATAAAATGCAGCCAACATCCAAAGAAGAGCTTTGAATGTCCTTTTTAGAAACCTGGAAAACTATTCCTGAAGACTACTTAAAGAAATGACAAGAAAGCTGCCTAAGAGAGTTCAGGCTGTGCTGAAGAATAAAGGTGGTCACAGCAAATATTGACTTTCAAGCTTGTTAGAACAGTATAAACTAATTTTTGCCTAATAAATTTTTGCACCTATTTCCTATTTTCCTAGCAAAATATAAAGAAATGAGGGGTGGCTCAAGCCTTTTGACAGTACTGTAGTTAGCCATAATCCTGCTGATATGGCTTTAGCATTTAAGCTAATGTACTTTGTCAACTCATTTCTTGAAAATGCTTACAACATGACAGCTCACCTGCTGAACAAAGCCACATGAAGCATACATACATCATGAAGGTGATTTAAATGAAGGTGTTTCAGAGCAAAATAATGAATTTCCTAGGCTGTTACTGTGAGGACAGCTGAGCCTCGGTAGCTTTAGCTTAGTTAACATGTAAGAACCAGCTAATAACAGTAAAATATGAAGACATTTTAACTGTTCACCGCACAGGTGAGTCAAAAAGGAATGTAACTTTCAAAATTATGACTGTGTACCCACCTGTGATAACCAAAACGTTACAGATATGAAGACACTTTGTAGTCAGGCCTGAGTTTAACCCCTGACCTCGCTCCACAGTGAAGGCCAGTAGTTGCAAAGTTTTATTAGTACGTTTTCCTTTCGGCAGCGCTGAATCCAGCTGTAGTTAAATGATGAATTAAATAAAAAATATAAACAATTGAGGGCAGCTATTACAGTGGTTACAGGATTTATTTGTATATTTTGTTGCGTATGTTAAAAGACTGTCTTTACTCCTTAAAACGCCCAGGTAGAGAGTAACTGAATCGGCTAATAACTGGCTACAAACGCAACAAAGACCCGAGAGAAGGCAACCATAGGGGGGGGGGGGGGGACGACTGTG
>JAVDPK010000712.1:1321151-1338344 GCA_034780415.1 Cichlasoma orientale
CGGATCTGTGTTGTTCAGACTGTCATGAAAAGATCGGATACAGGTCGCATGAGGGCAAAAAAATCGGAATTGGGTCATTTCAGGCTGCAGTGTGAACGTAGCCTTAAAGATGTCATATTCAGTTTTTTTTAATAACTGAACATAGTTGTGATTTCTCACCAAAGCACATTGAGGTGTCAAAAATTTTTCCCTCATCTTGGCTTGTGACCAACTATCAGTCAGTGGAAGAGCATTAAACCATCACACATAATCTTCACAGATCACATTATCATCAAAATATTGGTTTTCATATGCACCTGATACAAAGTGGGCACCCGCTCATAAAAAATTGCTCTGCTGCTAGATAAAACCTACAGATGACACAACTGAGTAGTACCTTTTAGAATTGTTTATTTTTGCATAAATGTAACCAAAAACAACTTCAAATGATCCAATATTATCTGTGCTGCTCACAGATGATATTGGAGTCAGATGTTTTTAATCAGCGGGATGAGAATCAGGTGTGAGTGGGTGTCCTGTTGTAATTTAAGAACAGACATCTGTCAGAATCCGATCATGTTGTCGGGCATCATGACAAGAACAAAGGAGCTCTCTGAGGAACTCAGGAAGAGGGTTGTTGATGCTCATGAGGCTGGAAAGGGTTACAAAATCATCTCTAAAGAGTTTGGACTCCACCGTTCCACAATCAGACAGATTGTGTACAAATAGAGGATATTCAAGACCACTGTTACCCTCCCCAGGAGTGGTCGACCCACAAAGATCACCCAAGAGCAAGGTGTGTAGTTCATGTGATCACAAAGGAACCCAGGGTGATGCCGTTTTCACACTGGCAAGTGTTCATGAGACTGTTATGAGAACGCCAAACAACAAGGCTGTGCATGGCAGGGAAAGGAGCAGATGGTCGTATCATGGTCTGGCCCTAGCTTGCTGCATCTAGGCCAAGATGACTCTCCATCACAGATGGAACAATGACTTCTGAGTTATACCAGCAAATTCTAAAGGAAAACCGGGACATCTGTCTGCACATGAATCTCTAGAGAGAAAGTGGGTCATGCAGCAATACAATGACCTTCACACTAGTATTTCTGCCTTAAGGTTAAAGAAGAATGAAGGCAATGCAGCCAAGTCAGAGTCCTAACCCTAATCCAGCAGTAATGTTGCAGCAGTTACTAAAGGCAAAGGGCACATATTTTTACCCCTCACAGATATTTAATGTTGGATTGCTAAATAAAAAATGACAATGTAATTTTTTTTAAAATCTTGTTTAACTGGATTCTCTTATTCTGACAATGTTTTAGGTCATATTTCTGCAAAGGGTTCACAAACTTTCAAGCTTCACTTTAGATACAGCAGCTGAAATCTCAGCCTGATAAAACTGCGTAGCTGGAAACCAAAAGGAGCTGTGATGTCCAAATCTTAGTTATATTTAGTGCACCAGTGGTTATTTGTGTCCTCCCCGAGGTAGGAATGTAGGAGGGCATCAGCTTTTCAGACTCTGCAAGGATTTTAATTGCAGAGCGACCTCTTGATGGCTTCAAGCTGTCAGGACCCGCTTTTCCTGCAGGCGCAGATCATCACGCTTTGATCGAGGCCCCCGTCTTAGCCTCACTCGACCATGCATAATAAAGCAGAAGTCAGAAATGTCCACGCAGTCAAAGCCATTCACAGACCTACTGCTGGAACATCAATGGACAGTTTTCCAGCAGTCGAAGAGTTTTCTCCATTACACTGTTAAATATGCTGTAATGTAAAATGTTGGGCTGTAAATGAAATTGTGTCTTTCAGCAATTGACTGTAAAGCAGTCAGGACACGCTCGAGGCCTGGCTCGAAAAAGAAGACACTGCCCTTAACTCAAACACCAGAGGAAATGTACAGGCTCACCTGCAGGTGATTTCTTTTTTTCTTACTCCAATTCAATTGTTTCCCAGTCTCATGCTGCCAGATAACAGGTGGTCTGATTGTGTATTTATTCTGGTTTTCTTCTCATCTTTCCAGGTTCTGTGATCTGGTCTTCCAGGGTCCCTTGTCAGTTCAGGAGGACTGGATTAAACATTTACAGAGACACATAATGAACACTAGCGTCCCTCACACTGGGCTAGGCATGGTAGAGGTCACCTCATTGCCCACAGACACCCCAACCTTCAAGACTGACCAAGACAGCTCTTTGACAGTGACACATGCTGCCTCATGAGGCCAGTGGGGACCTTTTTAGATTTCACTAGACTGTATGTGTATGTATACTGGATGTTCTTTCACTTTTTTTTTTAAGTCAACAAATTACTGGCCAAAAGTACAATATTGCTCAATGTCTGAGATATTGTATATGTTTGGACATTTGGACAGATGAAAAAAAATCAATTATTTTGGATATTGTTACCTTTTGTCTGTTTTTACATGGTCCATTTTTTTGGAATACAGTTCCAAGTGGACAGACTGTTTTGTTTTATGCAGTAATGTAGTGTGGAATCCATTTCTAATGAAGACAACTTTTACCTCAGATTTCTCATGGTTTGAGTCAGTTTCTGGGAGCACTTCTGTATCAATATTCACATAAATCATGTTTCCTATGTACTGCAACACGGTCAAATCAAAGCCCACAGTCTCTTTTCAGGCCAGAGTTACTGAGAGAAATATTTTGAATGAAAGTACAAAAAGGAAAAAAAAAAATGTCTGCAAACTTGTCATGCATAGAAAAAGTGTTTTATAGTATTTCAGTAACTGCGTCGTTTCTAACAAGATTTAAACTGAAGGTGGTTGAGGAAGAAAAAAAAAGAGAGAGAGACCTAACACGCGCAACCCGTGCTGACCAAGCCCTTCATACATGTCACCTATATTTAATGTTTAAATATACTGTTTTGAAATAATTTAATTTTAAATGTACTATATCACACAGATACAATGCTTAAAACATTTGTGTTGTTCTAAATAAAAGAAAGAAACAAGCTGACTTTTTTTCAAATTATTGTTGCATTTATGTTTTTAAAAATAGGTAGCACATGTGTAAATTACAAAGCATTAATGTCAACGGAACTGCAAACGTAATCTTCTGCGGGCGACCAGATGGAGATTGTCTGGAAGTGGGTGGAGTCAACGTAACATGAGGCAGCTGTGAAATGGAAAAGTATATATAAACAAAGAAAAGCTGTATTGCGTTCACAGACCCACAACAGCGTGTCTGTTAGCATTACACATGAGTACTGGGACAGCAGCTATGCGTGTTAATGAACGGTAAAGTTGGCTGCCCCTTCATCCGACGCGTACAGCACCTCCGTGTGAACAACGGTACGACAGCATCCGGTGAGTTCTGTCATTCAAATGGGCTGCCACCCTGAAAGAAATGAATTAGTTTAGTTACATCTCTAGAGCTCCAGGCACGCTGAGTGCATCCACTTTAATTACTAGTAATTACTACTAGCTGCGCAGGCTATCATTTGCTTGTGCTACTAATCAAGCAGAGAGTGGAAACAAATGCATTATTAAGTTTTTTTTTACTCTAATAACTTTAGATCTAGAAATATTTGCTGTTTGACATTTATGTACAATGTAGCTTTTAAATTTGGCTGTGACATCTCACTTCATAAAACAATTTAAGTTAGAATTCAAGAGAGAACTTTACTTCCCGTGTACTTACCTACACATTACACACACTAATAAAATATATTTTACTAGTGAAATATGAATCTTTTTAATATAAAGTATTCTGCATTTGAACTGTCATTTACAGAAGATTTTTATTTGCATTTGAAAATGGCTAAATCATAACTATTTAGTGAATTTAAAAAAATCATTTATGTCCACATAATGGTCTCATGTTAGTTAAAACAGTCAGGATACATCATACAGTAGGTAACGTGTTGTGAAAAGTATACGTCTCAGTAAAACTGAATAGGATCCAAGTAGCCCAAAGATCCATGATAAAAGTATACAAAGAAAGGAGGCCATAGTCAGGGCCATGTGTGTTTGGATGGTGACAATTTGTGTTTTTTCCTCTGTATATCACCACAGTGGATCTTAAACAATCGAAGTGTGACTGAAGTGCGCTTTCAGCTTTAATTCAAGGGATTTTGCGTTGATTCAGGAGTTAAAGCCATTTATATACACAGTCCCCCTCAAAGGTAATTGGACAAATTAACATAATTTTAAATATAAGGACTGTTTTTAATACCTGGATGAAAATCCTTTGCACTCAGTGACTGCCTGTAGACCAGAGCGCATGGACATCACCGAATTCTGTCCCAGATCGTTGATTTGGCCACCCCTAAAGGTTTTACGGTCTCTATGAAAGGTCTATTTTGGTTTTGCAACTTAATGATGGCCTCCATCACCTGCACTGGCACCTCTTTGGATCTCATATTGAGAGTACCAGTGAACAGGTACAAAAAGCGGTGCTTGGAATCAAGTCCAGGTCTTTCACCCAGTTAAATTGTCATGAAATAATGAGGGAACAGGCCTCAACTGGCCATGAAACTGCTTGTAAGTCAATTGTCCAATTACTTTTGGGCTCTTGAAAATGAGAGACTGTGTATAAACATGGCTGTAATTCCTGAAAAGTTAACAATACTTTTGTTAAAACTTTTGAATCAAATCTGCAATTCAGTCACATCTTGATTGTACAGAGGCAAAATTACCAACATGGCATCACTGTCCGAACATGTATGGATCTAACTGGATGGCTTCAGGTACTTCTTTTATAAACACTGTTTAGGAGCATTAACTATGAGTACACTCATATTTTTTAACTTCCATCAGTCCATTCATTCATTCATTTTCTTCTACTTATCCTTCTCAGGGTCGAGGGGTGGGGAGCTGGAGCCTATCCCAGCTGTCGTAGGGCGAGAGGTGGGGTACACCCTGGACAGGCCACTAGTCTGTCGCAGGGCTAACACAGAGACAGACAACCATTCACACTCACATTCACACCTATGGGCAATTTAGAATCACCAATTAACCTGACCCCACTAACTGCATGTGTTCCCATTTCAAAAGGCCAAAATGACCATTTTGTAAAAATGACTTATTAAACATTAAAGCCCCAGCTGTTTTGGGCTTTGTACTATTATGCTAAGCAGCTTTTCCAGTACAGTGAACACTTTGGAAATCTCTTGCAAAATACCTTCAGGAAGTGTTCAAACTGTGGTTTTAGCTCCTTCATCATGGCTTCTGCTTTGCTGAGGCAGGCATGTCTCTGATACACTTCAAACTCCTTCAGGAAAGTCAAACAAGCATAATAAATAGCAGATGAAGACAGTTCAAGAAAACACATCTGAGTGATTAGGCTGTAGGACAGCAGCGTTACCTTCGTGCAAGAGATGTGTTCCTCAGAGGTGATGTGAGCCTGCACCTCAGCTACAGATGTGGATATGTATACTTTGCAAGCAGCACAATGAAACATTTCCACCTTTGTCAAGTAGTCATTTTCCTGCAGAGCTGACAACACAATCAGATCCAAGTTAGCTGCAAGTATTTCTTTTTAGTTCGGCAGGAACAGAAGGCACGCCTCTTTCAGTTTCTGACTTTTCATTTTAACAAATGTATTTACTTTGAAGTGCGCTGTCCTCTACTGCTTGGCTGCAATGGTGGCTTTTATACAGCATCACTTCCTACAGAAATATTTAAAAAAAAAACTATCACAATCCAGACATCTGTTTATGCATCTCTGGTACATGAAGAATGCAAACTTGGGGAAAAAGAAGGCAGTAGAATAGATTTATGGGAAATACATTTCACCGTAGGGTCGATGATCATACCTGAAGGAACGCTATCGTTAAATCATCGTATTTATTATTCTGCTGAATGTGCTCCAGTGTGTCCCAGTGACACTTGCTGTCCAAGTGATCCTGCAGCTCCTGCCCACTGGCAAGATCAACCTCACAAAAGTCACAAAAGATGGGCGTCCTAGAAGAAAAATGATTTGGGTAATTTAAAATATTAACTAATTAACTAATCCAGACTGCCCCAGTAACAGTCAAAAGGTCAAACCTGCCAAATATGTTACAGAACTGGATTTGAAACAAACTTCCATATCCGGACAGTGCTTCAGTCGTACTCTTTAAGTAAGAGTTACCTTAGGCAATGTGACTGTGTTGCCTCCTGAACGTATACAAAAGAGGAAACATTAAAACGGCCGTAACGCAATAGAACAAAACAAACTCGGCACAGGTCTGTGTAATGAGGCTTATATTCAGGGCTCTGCAGATGCTGTATTTAACCATTCTACTACCAAAAAGCAGAGCCAGCACAGCTGTAACCAAGCCACTATGGAAATTGTTTTAGTTTGCATGAGCCTAACTGTGTGTGCTTTTATCTGGAATGGCTGATACACGCGTGCCCTCATTTTTGTTGACATTTTATTCGATTAAACCCAACTGTTTACACAAGAGCTGCAGAGTTTAGCCCGTTTAGTCTAACACATTAACACCTCGTGGCAGCCTTCAGGCATGAAAGAGGAAGCCAAGGTGGAAGTGCCAAACTGCAGTTCCAACTTCAGCAATAAAACAAATGTTTACGATGTGGTACGAAACCAGAATGTCAACGACGCAGCTCTTCGAGCTCACGACGCATCACGAGTCACAGGTTCTTGTAACGCGTGAAGTACAAAAAGAAAGAGACGTTTTCCTGCCACTGGCTGATTGTGTTACACAAGCTAATACAAATGAAAGTCCAATGAGAACAACAAATGTGGCCTTGACTTTGTGACTGACAGATTATTAACACTGGCTTTGCTTCAGCGCCAACAAGCAGCAAAGTTTAACGATTGACCTGCGATACTTAAATTGTATCAGGGGACACTGTGAGAGAAAATGTGAGCATATGCATCTTTGTTCTTCCTATGGTCGTTTCACTTTATCAACTTGACACCAGTAGGTTCAGTGCTTACTTGTCCATGATTACAGTCTTGCGCGCATTCCTTGTCACCTTTGTGGAAGGTAGGTCTTGGCCCAGGCCTGTAGAGCAATATAATACAGAGAATTACTCAGACTCGTGACATGGTTAAAACATGATTCATTGATTTCTTGCTGTTTATTTGAAATCGTGAGACAAACAAGGTAAACCAACTGCCATTACCTTTTTTCATATAGCCCACCTTATGCTGATAGCCCTGTAACCTCGGTGGGGATAATCTAATGGTCTAAAGAGGAGAGAAAGAATCAGTTATAACACCTTAATTATTAATGATACCTATATTATCACATGATCTAACAAGAAAACAGTAACTCTTTAATCAGATAGAAAAATCTAAGTGTATTTTGGAGACACCGAATCCTGTTGAAGTGCACAACTTCAGAACCACAGTAGCCAAACTGCATAAAAAGACCTACAAAAACTGATGTGATACCTCTCTCTTATATTCTGGTAGTGTTATCTTCTCCCCGTTGGTTCTCTGTCCAAAAGGTGTAGGATATGTGGAGGAGCCATGAATAAGCCTGTCAGGGCTGCCACCTCTCTGGTCCACTGGTTCACCCATGGAGCCAAAACTTGGACAATGAAGCGATTCATCTTCTGGGTTATAAATCTGTTCTTCAGGACTGAGACCTCGACTTTCTGCGGGTCTGGTTCCAGTGCTAAATTCTCTGTCCAAGGATCCGATTCTTGGTTTAGAGTAGGATGAATCCCAGTGTCGGCCGTCGGGACAGCCTCTCGCTGGAGAAAAACACTGATGCTCCACACTGTTATCATCAGTGGGCGGGGAGAGATTGTGGTCTTGATCTTGTGGCATATCAGATTCAGAGTCTGACGACAGAGGATCGTAAGGGTCGTAAAGTCCAGTCCTAAGACCAGGGGGAGATGGATTTCTCTTTTAGCTACAATGACTGAACATTCACACATTAAACCCAAGTTTTCGCCTTTGTTTAGACAGATTTTTGACTTTTTAAGCCACTACATAAAAACTATAAAGGCTCAAATATGGACCAAGACTACAGGAGATTTGACTCACTTTTCTGTGCAACTTGTGCTTTTGTCCTGAGAGTCTCCATCTTCATCACCAATTGGTTTGAATGAAGACTTCCATTTATCAACTGGGGATGGAGCTAGAAGATAAAAAAAAAAGACAAAAAAATGAAGACAACATACATGTTCATGGAATGCATACCTCCAGATATGCAATCTAGTTATGCTGAGTTCACTGTACTCAAACGGCCTCCACAGTCACCAGATCTCAGTCCAGCAGAGCTCCTTTGGGATGTGGTGGAATGGGAAATTCACATCATGGATGTGCCACCAACAAATCTGCAGCAAGTGTGTGATGCTATCATGTCAATATGGACCAAAATCTCTGAGCAATGTTTCCAGCACTTTGTTGAATCTGTGCCATGAAGAATCAAGACAGCTCTGAAGGGAAAAGTACTATCAAGGTGTACCTAATAAAGAGCCCAGTGAGAACATACTAACCATAAGAGACTCAGCGTTGTCACCTTAGTTATGAACCTCATGAGAGGATTCATGTTTGCTAATACTGTTTCACTGCACTGTCCTATTTCCTGACATCTATCTCATCATAACTTAATATCATGATAAATTACTGCAGAAATGGATCAAGTCTGGCAATTAAAGGTAAACAAAATCATCAGTAATTATTTGCAGAGTGGATATCTGTGATGTACAGAAAAAGTAGGTTTAAAGAAATGACCTAAAACAAGACAAAGCACTGCTGTGGCAGACATGCTTCCACAGAGGTTACCTGCACCTTTCTGGGCTGGTTGAGTCTGAGCAGTCAAGTCTGATGCCCCCGCTATACGTCTCATAGCATCTATGAAGTGTTGGGGTACTCTGCTCACCACATGAAAGAGAAGTAACCATAAAACATGTAGTCATGTAAACAGTGACCATGATTATAGCAGCAAAGGCAGAGAGGTGTTTATGTCCACAAACTTGGCTAGCTTAGCCATTTTTGCTATTAGCTTTAGCTGCACAGCTAAACTCACAACAGTGCGTTGAAAACAAAGCTTTGTGCGACGTTTGCATCTAAGTCTCAAGACATGATTTTACCTCTAGCATGCAGTCAACAAAAAGACAGTCAGAAAGTAAACGAACGGTCACTTTAAGCGAGGTTGTTACGTCCCCAAATAACATTAGCCCCGTTTTGAGACTGCACAAAGTACAGACTTTACATACCGTGTAGTCGGGATTTTTGAAATAGCCTCTTTGCCTCTTCCCCGGGGCTGTAACGGGCTCGCAAGGTAGCGTTTCATTATTTCAAAAAGAGCGGATAGGCTTTGTTGACAAAGCTAAAGCTGGCTCGCCTGCAAAAAAAAAAAAAAAAAGCTGGTTCGATTATATTTTCTCCAACCGACAGAGGGCAGCAAAGTGCAGCAGATAATGGATAATGGACATGGAAGCGACTCACGTAGACATGAGCAGGACGACTTGCTGAAGTTCAAATGGTGCTCTCTAGGGTTTACAGAGAATAAAAAGAGGAAATAACCAGAGTGGCAGTAATGTTAGAGAAGATGTCTTGTCAGAGCTGAGCTGATAGAAAGACGGCAGCAACTCGAATGACCACTGGTTACACCCCAAGGTATGCAGAAGAGCATCTCTGAATGCACTATATGACACATCTTGAAGCAGATGGGTTATAACCGCGGAAGCGCACACTGGATGCCACTCCTGTCAGCTAAGAACAGGAAATCGGGGCTACAGCTGACATGAGCGCATCAAAATTCGACAATAGAAGATTGGAAAAATGTTGCCTGGTCTGATGAGTTTTGATTTCTGCTGATGGCAGGGTCAGAATGTGGTGTAAACAACATGAAAACAGATCTCAATCCAATAGAGCACCTTTGGGATGTGGTGGAATGGGAGATTCATTATAGATGTTTAGCCAACAGATCTGCAGCAACTGTGTGATGCTATCATGTCAATATGGACCAAAATCTCTGAGGAATGTTTCCAGCAGCTTGTTGAATCTGTGACATGAAGAATGAAGGCTGTTCTGAAGGTAAAAGGAGAGCCAAACTGGTACTACCAAGGTGTATCTAAAAAAGTGACCAGTGAGTGTATATAAACTTTCTGAGGTCCTGCATTCTCATATGGGGACATTATGTTTTAGTTGAGGTCTTTAGAAAATTACTTTCTGTTCATAGATGATGCTTTGTTTCACATTCATCAGGTCCAGCAGTCCCAAATAGCTAGGGGAAATTACAAATTCACCTCAAAGAAGATCTCAGTTTTAACTCAATTTTGTTTTTAAATCTAAAGAAGTGCAGTTACATTGTGAAGACATTCACCTGGACCACAGCCAGCCAAGTGAAAGACACCTTTTACCCCACACATCTGAAATTTGACAGAGAACACAAAGTGTTGTAAGATTACTTTTGTCATTTATAGCAGGCTATTCATAAAACAGATGATAAGGGGCTGATGTCTTTATAAACATAAGTGCAATTTTTAAAAATATCTGTTTTTCCACATTAATCACATGCACATTACAGCTGACAAATCACAGCAGAAAGGCACAGAACCTTCGGATGTAGTTTTTGTGGCTGAAAATGTAACTTTTTTATGATTCAGTTTGTCTGGATTTAAAAATACTTCCATTCATTTCCATCCATTAGTAAGGCTAGTATCCATCACCACACCGCACACAGCAGTGCAATTGATTGAACAATTGGAGCTGTTAACGACTTCACTGCAATTTTCACACTCTGCAAAGCCACGCAGTGGGCCAAAGTGGACCCACTGCGTGTCTGATGGCCCAGTTCTGATATTAATGTACAGCACAGACGGTATAATGCAATGGCTAAATGTCATTATTAGGAATTTCAGTGTCACAGAGTTTTTGTATTGTGTACTAAACATGTAACCTACTGTGTGCAACAAGTACATCCAGCAAGTTTTCTCTATGCATGTTAATTTTATGTAATTTTAACAAACACAGCTTTTTTGATTTGTTTAAAAATGTGCCTCCTGTATGTTTCCAAAGTAACTGTTTTTAGGTCTATTACAACAGCGGTTTAGAAGGGGCTTGTAGACCGCTGGGTTCATCTGATTGTTTATAAATGAAGGTACACCCATGAATCCTATGAGTATATTTAACATATGAAGTGACTTGCAGATAAGAATAGGGGGTTAAGGAGACAGGAATGTGAAAACTGAAAGAAGAACAAGTCTAAGAATGAATGCGTTTCAGGACAGGCAAACAGAAACATGACACTACATGTTGGCACTCCAGAGCAGGATATCTCAAGGACAGGTGTGTTCTTATAATTTGCAGAAAAGGACTCACACACATTGTTACTTGTCTGCAGGATACTACCACCATCTGATAGGAATTACAGTTGCAACAGAAAATATCTGCTGTTGGACAATATTATGGAGGAACTCAAGACATTTCCTGTATCAGTCATTAACTTTAGCCATCTGATGAGTAGAAACACATTATGTGGACTCATTTGACTTCAGTGGAGAGCACACTGTGATCATCCCACTTCTTGGGAACTGTTGGGGTCAATGTAACATTGTCGTTTGTCTCCTGGCAACATTAACAAAAAGAACCTTGGCACAGAGGCCTTTGTACTGATGGCCTTAAGGGACGCGTAAAATATTTTTCTCAGGTTTCTGGTGCAGGCAGGAAGCAGAAAAGGGTGGAGGGGACAAAAAGTGTTTTTCCAGAAGGGAAAATGTCATGTAACAAACGCAAACATGATAAACTGCTGCATTGGAGTACTTACTGAGAAGAAGCAATCCTTAATTTATTTATTTTTAGTTCCACCAGTATATTTTCTGCTGTCCACATGCCCAATTTTCAGCCTAGCCTAGCTTTCACACGGTGAAAGATGGGTACATTGTGAACAGATTACCCATCCACACTTTGACACAGTGCGTGGAAGGTGACTGTGTGGCATGTGAAAGGTGAGAACCCAAATGCAGGACTCCGATGCAGGCAGATGGAGTGAAGCAAAGGCCAGCCTTTATTGTGGCTGATAACACAAGCAGGAAACAAGGTAGGCACAAAACTAAGAAAACCTAAACTGGGGAACTAACTAAAGGACCTTGGAGACACGGGGAACAGAGGAACGACACACTGTCATTACGACAACGAGACTCCGACAAATGACAAGGGGAAGACTGAGACACAGAGGGAACAAGGGGAGAGTGGAAACAGCTGGGGCAGAACAAGTGAACAAAATGACACTAATGAGACTCAGGGAAGTAAAGCAGAACACAAAGCACATGGGACACGGGATGGCAAAATAAAACAGGAAGCGAGAGGACAAAAAACTGCAGACTAAACACAACACGGGGAGACAGACACACTGAAGAAAACAGACACAAAAGACTCCACACAATAGAGAGGAACACTAAGGGGAAAAAACAGGGAGAACTAAAGTCTAAAGCCACTGGGACTAATACATAAGGAGAACACGGGAAACAATAGCAACAATAATGTGAACCATAGACTACAAAGGCAGATGACCAAAAGTCCATCAAATTAAGAAGCACAGGGTCACAGACCCGGGACCACCACACACTATTTTAGAATCATTAACCTGAACTGCATGACTGTGGGAGCAAATCCATGTAGGCGCGGGGAAAACATGCAGACTCCAAACAGAAAGGCTCCAGAGAACCAGGAGGTTTGCACCCATGATCTTTTTTCTGTTGACTCATGAAAATGGATTTCACTAAAGCACTTAAGGGGGGGGGGGGGGGCTGACATTTTTCTGCTTCCAGCCGTTACAAGGCAACAAATAACTTTAGGAACTACTTTATAACTTTACAGTGGACCCATTTTGCTTTTCCTTCATATACACACACACACACTCACTGGCCACTTTGTTAGGTACACTGTTCAACTTCTCGTTAATACAAATGTCTAATCAGCAACTCAGTGCATTTTGGGCATGTAGACATGGCTGAGATGACGTGCGGAAGTTCAAACCAAGCAACCCGAATGAGGAAGAAAGAAAGATTTAAGTGACTCGGAATGTGGTGTGGTTGTTGGTGTCAGACGGACTGGTCTGAGTGTTGATGTGTTGTGTTGATGTGCTGATGTGAGAGATCAGAAGAGAATGGCAGACTGCTTCGAGCTGATGGGAAAGAACCAGTGACTCAAATAACCACTCATTACAACCAAAGTATACAGAAAAGCATCTGTGGATGCACATGTGTGAAACAGATGGGCTGCAGCAACAGAAGACCACACCTGCGAGCAAAGAACAAGAAACTGAGGCCACAATTTGAGCAGGCTCATCAAAACTGAAAACCAGTGCCTGGTCTGGCGAGTCTTGATTTCTGCCGCCACATTTAGATGGCGGGGTCAGAATTTGGCGTGAACATCATTAAAAGCGCCATCCAGCCTTGTAGCAACAGTTCAGGTGGTGGTGGTGGTGTAAGGGTGTGGGTGTTATTTTCCTGGCACACTGCATGTAGTCCCTGTGAGCCAAAAGCTTAGGCTTCATATTGATCTAAACGCTGCCAGACTGAAGGTTTGAACAACAATCGGAAGAAGTTTTGTCTTAAAGGGTGGGGGAGAGTACCAGCACATGCCAAATAAAGATTTGTTTGAACTGTGAATCATGTCCAAGAATAACACAATGGAGGTGGAAATGAGCAAAACAGGTCCATTTTGAAAGCAAATCCACTGATTTTCCAGTGACACATCCTTTTAAATATTATTTAATTCACTAAAAAAAAAGATATTTACAAATAATTCCAAAATAATGGATTTCACTGCATTCTCACTGCACAACAGCAGCAAGCGAAGTGTATCTGAAGGAGATGAACAATGATTGGACATCAATCGAGAGGTTTATTGTACCATAAAAATGAACTTTGAGCACAGGCTCGACCAAGGTGGTACAGCAGCTCTGAAGAACACATATCAGGCCTACACAGCAGTACATTGAGAAGAATGAAGGCAGATATTACATGATTGGGACATGTAGGACCATCAGTTCAGCAGAACAGGCTTGATCACACATTTCAAAAAGTGATTCCAAAAGCCAGTCGACTGATTTCCCTTTCATCAGCTCAGATTTCTCCGAACAGGTTATTACAAAGGACATTCACCAATCTTTACATCATCAGGGTTTCCATGTGCAAATGAATTACTACAGGCCTTCGTATACAATCTCCACTAAAGTAAGGTAAAGGTTCATTTCTGCTGCTCAGTCTCTACCTGAGTTTACAACTCTGGTTCTTTCAGCTAAACGAGTATGCATGAAGAAAAATAAAATACGTAGGTTACACAATTTCAACACAATTTCAACAAGTTAAACTACCAAAAAAAAAAGAAAAGGAAAAAATGACAAGAAATTATGACATTTTTGGCTTGTTCTTTGTGAAAGCCCTCACCTAAAAAAAAAAAAAAAAAAAAAGGAAAAAAAAAAAGCAGCAGTTAAGGCAAAAAGACTGTTCCCATGGTTACATTTATACCTGAGTACCTAAAACAATAATGATCTACATAATGTGTCATTGGAGCAGTTTTGGTCTATAGAAGCTGGATTTTTATTTTCTATTACTTAAAGCTAGAAAAAAAAAGCATAATAATACATTCTCTGCAACTACAGAAGCTATCCTTTTCATGCTGTATTTAAATAGAAGCAACTAAGACAGCCTTAAAAAAAAAAAAAAAAAAAAAAATCAGGAAATGTATGCATATTACAAAAATAATGGTTACAGCCAGCCACCTTACTCCGAGTGGCTTTTGTGCTAAAAGGTTTCTCGACTGATACTTTCCTTAACGTCCACAGGAAGTGTGTCGAAAAGATGTTCCTCCACGACGAGGCAGTTTTTGCGCAGCAGGCGACAGTTTCCTAACTGGGCGGGCAGTCTGTCAAGACAGTTTCCTTTGAGCTCCAGCTGAGTGAGCTGGACCAGCTGGCCCACAGCCTCTGGCAGCGTGGTGAGCGCGTTGTGCCCCAGACACAGCACCTTAAGCTTGGTGCATCTGAATAAAGTCTTGGGCAGCAGCTCCAGCTTGTTGGAGTTGATGGCCAAGTGCTGGAGGTTGTGGAGGAGACCCACATCTGGAGGAAGCACCGAGATGGAGTTATGGCCCACATCCAAGTGTCGCAGTTTAGGCAGGGTGAACAGGGCGGGAGGCAGGGCCTCCAGTTTATTGTGAGAAAGGTGGAGAGCCTCCAGAGACTTGATGTGGCCGATGGAGGATGGAATTGTGATTATTTTGTTGTGCCACAGTTTAAGGCACGTCAGCCTCTTGAGGTGCTGTAAGCTGATGATCTCCTCTATGGTTCGGATGCTGTTAGATTTCAGGTCGAGTTCCTGTAAGTTGGTTAAGCTGAAAATAGCGTGGGGAATCCTTTCAAGTTCACAATTGTGCAGCTCCACTTCAATTAGATTTGTCATCTTTTTCAAACTGTTTAATACCAGCAATTTCGTACCATCATTGTGCACCATTAACCGAATCAGATGTGGAGAAAGGTCCGTTATGTTTGTGGGGACTTTTGTGAGGTTGCTCTTCAGGCATAACGTCTTCAGATGCCTCAAGTCTCGCATGGACTCCAGGCAAATCATTTTGTTGTTTTCTGAGCTCAGGTTGCCAATTAGATTAAGCTCCCTCAAACTCCTAAGTAAATACACCCATGCCGGGATCTCGGCAACGTCTGTGAACTTGACATGAAGGCAGCGCAGATGGTCGCGGAGGAAAGCAAAACCTGTCTGCTCGACTTTGGCCGGAGAGTGGCAGAGATGCAGCTCCTGCAGGCTGGTCATTTGGGAGACCTTTGCCGTGAACCTCACCTCGGGAATCAGCTCCAATTTTAGCACTTCCAAATCTGTGAGGTCGAACACCGCGTTCGGGAGACCCGAGAGCATGAAGAGGTGCAGCTCCTGCTTGTCCTGGGCGTTACGGGTGACGAGCTGCTTTAATTTTTCAAAAGTCCACTCATGGTTGAGGCTGATCTCCCTCAGCTTGTTTTCACTGACCTCAGACAAGAAAACACCAAAGCGCTTGGAGTAAAGCTGGTCATACTGGTCAACCATGTGTAAGAGAAATGCAAAGTCATTTTTGACGTCAGGAATGTCACTAAAGCTGCTCTCCTCCCTGACCTTCTCGAACGAGTACTCCTTCAGAGGTCGCCGAAACACCCAGAAGAGGGAATAAAAGCACGTCATCCCGTAGATCAATATCAGTGTCGTGTAGGTGATGAGCAGCTTGCTTAGCATGAAAGCCATGTTGTGCGTACAATAGAACTTTGCATATCCTGTTAGATGTTTAATGTCAGGTTCACATCTATGAATAAATTTTATTTTGTTTAAAAAGGCTGACGTGTAGGCCAATATCAACATAAACTTGACCGATTTGACAATGGTCTGTGCTACATAAAGCTTGTAGATTAAATCACTGTCCTCCACATGAGCTCTGAATTTTCTCACCTTCTCAAAAAGGGCTTTGGCCTGCTCGCCATCTTTTTTATCCAGGATTGTCATGCTACTTGGGACCTCCAGTATAGGCTTATCTGCAGTAAACTTCACCCCAAGCATGGGTGTGGATGGGCTCACATTCGTGCTCTCTTCATTCCCCTCTAGAGACACCTGCTTTGGTGCTGAAGAGGTGCCGGTCAGCCTCTGTTTGTTCTCCTCGGAGTCCTCGCAGGCTGTTTCAGACAAAGCCTTCGTTGTCCAGGGAGACTCAAAACACCGTCCCAGAATAGAAACGAAATGCTCGATCTTCGAACTCGTTTTGGGGTACTTGAACCAGAAGTTGCTACTGACCATGAGGATGATGGTGTGGATGAGGGTGAGGTATGGAAAGTATTTGGAATACCAGGGCAAGGCATCATGGTAACACTTTTGGTTGATAAAGACATACTGTTGAAAGTCCAGGTTTGTTTTGAGCCCTGTTGGTTGAGTTTGTGATTCATAAATTTGATGGACAGCTTCATCCGTTAGGTCCTTAGTGACCGGTGGGGTCGGTGATCCAACAAGGGCCCCCCTGGATGAGTACTGATCTTTTGCTCCTGGGGGTTCCTCTGTCTCATTCATATATGGAAGGCAAGCTACCTGGTCCTTGGTGAACTGCATGGTCATTGCAAATATGGCCAACATGAGCATGACCAGACCCAGGTAGTCCATGAAGACGTCCCACCATGGCTTTAAGATGCGGTATGTCGGCTGGATGTCGTTCAAAGACGCAACCTCAGTGAGCGTGAACATTGCTGCAACAGACAGACAGAACTCAGTTAAGCTTACTCAGACTGTTATTTTTGCACTAAACTAATATATATATA
>JAVDPK010000712.1:1360513-1377369 GCA_034780415.1 Cichlasoma orientale
GTGTGTGTGTGTGTGTGTGTGTGTGTGTGTGTGTGTGTGTGTGTGTGTGTGTGTGTGTGTGTGTGTGTGTGTTGGTGAATCACTGAAAACTAGTCTAGTTTTTTTTTTTAAAGTCATTAGCATTTTTTAAATCAACTACTTATTTGTTTATTTATTTTAATATTGTTTGTATCAATCTAAGAATATACCTTTTTAGAGCAGTGGGTGGAGCCTGACATTAAAACAGGTAAAGAAACAAGCAGCAGAAGATGAAGTTGCAAGTGTGAGGTAGTTGAGTCTAAAGTCAAGTTTTAACTTTAAGCATTTCAAATTCTGGCATCAATTTACATAATCACCAACAACAGATCTTCATCAGAAACACCCCATTCAGTCACATACACTGTAATACAGTGAAATGTTGCAGCTCAAGAACTTGATCTTGTGCCATTGATAGTTTACTTAGTAAACATTTAGGTTTTAATTTCTTACTAAATTAATGCTAATCCATTTTTTTCAAACTGTGTCTCATCAGGTGACCGTGTAATCGATGTAGGCTCCGAGTGGAGGACGTTTTCCAATGAGAAAGCCCTCAAAGACCCATCCAGAGTGGGAGACGCCCAGAACCCACTGCTCAATGGAGGAGACTTAACCACCATGATCAGCAAGGTGAGAGATGTTTGAAATAAAAAGTCAGCCTTTTGTTTTCACCCTGTTAAAAATGGCTACTGAAGTAGATTCACAGTTCAAAGTAACTAGTACTATACATTCTGTGTTGTATGTTATACTTCCTGTTATACTTCTACCTGTTACACACCAGCTGTCCGTGTTCGTGTCTGCAGTGGAATATAATTAAGGCTTTGTTTATCTCTGGGCCTCGTGAAGTCACTCAGTTCATCCATTGTCTGAATCATGCTGTTTTAGCTCCGCCCCTTTAAGCAAAATTTCTTCTGATTGGCTGGCCCTTGTAAAGACGGGTTTAACAGGAGGTGGGTGGGGCTGCTGTCCTCACAGAGCTGTGTGCTTGAGATGACCAAATTAGGGATGTTCCCTAATTTTGATGTACAGATCCAAGAACAGAAAAAAATGATGTGAAACTGAGCATTTAGCATTTAGAGCACTCTGATTTCTGAGCTTTTGGTTCAGGGGTTACTCTCACACAGGCTGACCTCATTATTTAACACTTTTTATGTTTAATGATGTTTAACGTGAGCATCCACCACTGTAACAGAATATACAGTGCTTAACAATTTTATTAATTTCTCAGATAAATCCAGTGTGCTGGCTTGAATTTGTGACTAAAAATGTTAATTTAGTTTAGTGAATTCAGTAATTTTTAGTGTTATTATTTTTATTAGTGTTTTCTTGTTTTTATGACAGGTGCTTTAATACATTTGTCCAGCTTAAAGATCGTCTTTGAGCAGCTCAGCTTTCCATTGCTAGTAACATTTTTGACTGTGTTCAGACCCAGGTATTTAAACCCCAGTGGGCGTAGTCCCCTGGAGGTGGTTGTGACCCACTATTGTTGATCTGCGTAATCACACGCGCCAAAGTGTGAAAGAAGGTGTGGTTCACCACAATCAGTGGTTTCTGGTAAAACCAATTTGGGACTTTGCTCCATTGTATCATGTGACGTATTCAGGTCACCTGAGGAAAGGTTGGTGATGTAAACTACCTCCTCTGTTCAGTGAGGGTCGTTCACAGAGGACTAGATGGCTTCTTTAACTCCTCTTTCAAACCATCTGTCTTCCCGGTCCAAAATACCTGGGACTGTCCACCTCTGCTGGTTTGAGAACTGAAGAAGCCTTTTGGATTAGAGGTGAAACGTCTCCAAGAAGAAGTCCAGTCGTCCCTTTTTCAAGCTCCAGAAACTGCTATGACCTGGATCACTGAGAACCTCCACAGAACCTGTGTTCAGAGGTTCATTTACAGGTTCTATAAGACCGTCTTGACCCATTTTTGTGTCTAACATTGGCATTTGGAACATTTCTGTTCTGAGTTTGGGTCAAATTGTGATCCGTGGAGGCATCAGTGTCACTGTCTAATAGCTGAGCTGAGCTTTATTCTGGAGCTGTAGAGTTACTGTGGTTTCACATGAAGTGTAATAATTTCACTGATAATCGTCCACAGGGAACAGGAGCTGCCAGCTTTGATGAATTTGGAAACTCAAAGTACCAAAACAGGCGAACCATGAGCAGCTCCGACCGCGCCATGCTCAACGCCTTCAAAGAGATCAGCACCATGGCGGATCGCATCAACCTGCCGAGGAACATTGTAGTAAGTAACAAAAAATAATACATAAAAATGACTTTGAAAGGATTTTCTGGAGCTGCTGTGGCCTAACAGTCACACTGAGAGCAGAGAAAGATGGTCAGCACAGAGAAACCTGCCCTTTTCCAGCATGTTTATCATTGTGAACAGGTGGCTGTTAGAAATAGAAACTGGATCTAATGAGATGTTAAAAATTTACAGAAAGCCACGAGAAACGAAAACCACACTTGTGTGCAAATAACTGGTTTTGATTTCGTTTCCTTTGTTTGTTTTTGTGGTAGTTTTTGTGCAAACTGTGTGTCTCAGCTGAACCTGACACACAGTTTTCTTCTTGCTGACATTTTAATTTAAAGGAGCAAAGTATGGGCTATAGTTATGTTCCTAAACATGTCTCATGAGAACATTAACTCAGACATCGGCCCTCATTGTCATTTAATTTTGATTCAGCTAAATTTAAATGAAGCAAAACAGATGGGTTGTGAAATATGACTAAAAAGAGCCACACATACAGGCACAGATCAACTTTAAACTGAAATTAGACTTCCCTGTTTTTAAGGTCATGTTAGTTTCAAAAAAAGAAAAAAGTTTGTGTATGTCAAGACAAACATTACACTGTTTGAGCTCGGTTTAATTCCAAAAAAAACAATAAAAAATATGACATTGAAATTTAAGTTTATTGTTTTTTCCCCGTTCAGGACAGAACAAACAACTTATTCAAGCAGGTTTATGAACAGAAGAGCCTGAAGGGCCGAGCCAACGATGCCATCGCGTCAGCCTGTCTCTACATCGCCTGCAGACAAGAGGGTGTACCCCGAACCTTTAAAGGTCAGAATTAATCAATTTTCCTGTGAGATTTTGAGCGATTTACTATCTTTAAGTTTCAGGGATGAGTTGTTAAGTATCTCGGGGTCTTGATTACGAGTGATGGGAGAAGGCAGCGGGAGATTGACAGACAGATGTGGGGCTGTGGCTGCAGTGAAACGGATGCTGCACCTGTCTGTTGTGGTAAAGAGAGAGCTGAGCGTGAAAGCAAAGCTGTCTATTTACCGGTCAATCTACGTCTCCACCCTCACCTACGGTCACCAGCTCCGGGCAGTGACCCGAAAGAACAAGATCGCAGATACAAGTGGCAGAAATGAGCGTCCTCTGAAGGGTGGCCGGCCTCTCTCATAGAGAGGGTGAAAAAGTGCAGCCATCTGAGAGTGGCTCAAAGTAGAGCCGCTAATCCTACACATCAAAAGGAGCCAGTTGAGGTGGTTCAGGAATCTGACTAGGATGTTTCCTAGACACCTCAATGACGATGTCCTCCTGGATGTATTTACACTTCTTTTTAAATGATGCATTTTTTCCTCCAACTGCTGCGCTTTATTTTCTGAATATTAATTTATATTCTCTGAAAATTGCTCACATTTTCATCGAAGGTGACCCAAGACTGCAAGTGTTTGTTAGTTGGGTTAAAATATGTAGCACCATTATTTTATTCCTGGCACTTTTTATTGATGGAAATGTAGGAAACTGTCACTTCAGTCCATCCAAATAAGCCCCCCATCTCCTTTCCTCTGCAGAGATCTGCGCCGTGTCCCGGATCTCAAAGAAAGAAATTGGTAGGTGCTTCAAGTTGATCCTGAAGGCACTGGAGACCAGTGTGGACCTCATCACCACAGGAGACTTCATGTCCCGCTTCTGCTCCAACCTTGGCTTGCCTAAACAGGTGCAAATGGCGGCCACCTTCATCGCCAGGAAGGCTGTGGAGCTCGACCTAGTGCCTGGCAGGAGCCCCATATCGGTAGCTGCAGCTGCCATCTACATGGCTTCCCAGGCTTCTGCAGAGAAGAAGACTCAGAAAGGTGAGTGATGATGAAGGACTGGGTTTAGACAACAGGTGGATTTTTAGCTCATCTTTTTCCAAGAAAACTCGAGTTATTGTCATAGCTGCAGCAGCAGTGTCTGTTCCACAAAAACTTGAACATTGGCCATAACTTGAGAATGATGTGACCTAAGAGGTTCAAATTCACACCATAGATGCATCTACTAAAAATTTCCGACGAGTTCAAATCTCGGCACCCTTGACCTGAAGGTAAAGTTCAGAGGTCAAGTT
Organism: Cichlasoma orientale; assembly: GCA_034780415.1. NCBI lineage: Eukaryota > Metazoa > Chordata > Actinopteri > Cichliformes > Cichlidae > Cichlasoma > Cichlasoma orientale. Next base: position 1,364,859 of record JAVDPK010000712.1, read on the forward strand.
TTCTGAAAATCTCGTGAGCACGATAACTCGAACGCTCTCACCTAGGATGTTCAGATTCACACCATAGATGCGTACTGTTCAGGCTAGACCATCAAACTTCACACAGCTGCTCGGCCCTGGAAACCCATGTCCTGAAGCTCCTCATAGGTTTTTTGCTGATGTTAATGCCAAAGGAGGTTGCTGTGGTTCCTGAACACTTCCACTTTGGCATATTACCACTTAAAAGTTGATCGTGGAATATCTAGGAAGAAAGAAAAAATTTCATCTAACTTGTTGCAATGGTGATACAGTCCCATGCTCAAATTCAGTGAGCTCTGGAAAACAAACCATCCTTTCACAAATGGTTGTAAAGGCAGACTGTATGGATAAGTGCTTGATTTTATGCACCTGTGGTAATGGGTTAGGTAATATGTGCACACTAAGGAAACAGCTTCAGCTGACCAATCGCTCAAGTTTTCCTGAAAGTAAAAAAGTTGCCCTGTTTTCCTCATTTTTGTGTAGCAGAAATGCAGTGTCATCATTACTCATGGACTAACATTATCAGCTGAACCGTCTCATGTTCTCCCACAGAAATCGGAGACATAGCCGGTGTTGCAGACGTCACGATCAGACAGTCTTATCGACTCATCTATCCACGGGCTGCAGAGCTTTTCCCTCCAGACTTCAAATTTGACACACCTGTTGATAAACTGCCCCAGCTGTGAATACTCCTATAAGGAACCGATATTTTTCTGCTGTACTTAAATTTTTTTTTTCCATGTGTTGGATTTGAAAGATTTTTCTTGTCCTGCTTTAGACTACACCAAAGTCTGACAGGTGCAGCGGACACACATTCCAGTGCTTAAACAGCTTGCAGACTGTACTTACAGTATTTCATTTGAGTGTATATACTGTACAATGTATATATGTCCAAGTGGGAAAGTGTAACTGATTCTTGCAGTTTTAGGCTGATTTCATACTGTATACAAAACAGTTTTTTCTTTTTTTGTAGAAAATTACCAGGTTCTATTGTTTGTTTGAATTGTTATGGGTAATTTAAAAAAAATAAAATTTTCATTAAACCAGACCAGTGCTTGAATAAATCTCATCTGTTGCCACAAGACTCCAAAAGCCCAGTGATGGTAGTTTGGATGTAATGTAAGAAAACCCAAAAACAAAATCACTGTTACAAATGTTTAATTTGTGCATTCATGATGGGCAACAAACAATAACTGCAACAATACCTCTGATTTTGTTTTTCTTTTTTTAAACACCGGAGGATGAAGAGCAACTGTTGTAACTGGGTGTACCATCCATAAAGTTCATCTGTTCTGGCAACAACATGCACAAGCAAAGAATAAAAAAAAAAAAAAACAAAACACTTTGTACAATCTATTTTCATTAGGAAATGTTGATAATTAAAAACTATTGATAAAATTAGTGCTTTCAGCTTAATTGTGTACATACAGTATGTATATATTTATATAAAAGATACCCTGCCCTCCCCTGTAGTGATTCATAAACAGGTCTGCAACATTTTAGTCAGTTTATACAGAACATGCACACTGACTGAAAGTGTGCCGGGCCCACTGCACCAGCTACAAAACGTAACCTGAACAACAGGAAGCGTTTAACTGGCGTTTTGATGGAGACCTGAAGTTACTCTGAGCTTTGTAGCCTCTCCTTTCTAAAGCAACAGCTCTGCACAAAACCCTCCTCGCTAAATCTGCCTTTATGTAAACTTTCAGTCTGTCAGATTGTTTCAACTACGGAGAGCCGTTCCTCCGCCACTCCGAGGAGGACAGGATGAGTTTGGTTTTTGTAGCTGTAGCTGGGCGAGGCGCTTTAGTGTTTTTACTGAGGTAAGAAAAGAAAGTCAGGTCCAACACAAATGGTTCTGTAGGGATATGAAGAAATCAAAGAGCAAATTCATGTAATCTTATGGTTTGAACATGCTACTCAAATAGATGCTGTATTTGCTTCATAACTGAGTTCAAGTGAATATGAACCAAAAGCTCCAGAGCCACTAGGATGCATCAGACAGACGATAATATTAGTGTCTTTGATCATTTTTAAAGCCGCATGGCTTTTTAATGAGCTCAGTTCCAAATAAACAGTAATTCATTTACCAGGTCAAGTGGTGTGTAAGACTGCACGAAGCAAGTTTAGTATCATAAAATGAGGTCTCTAACACAGACATGGACGCTTCAGGTGGACACACAGAGGGAAAAGGTGGTAAACTAGACTGTAGACAAAGACTGGACCACTAGACCCGAAAGAACACGTAGTGAATACTCTTACTTGGTTTTCAAGTCAAGAAGCAGTAGTAGTAGTAGTCAAGATGTTTTGTTGTTGACTATTCAGTGACGATGCTTTAAGCACTTCAAATTCAATGAACGCCACTTTCAGACATGATTGCTGCAGAACTTTACAGTGAGATAAGGTATGGCGAGGGCTTCGAGACTAACGAAAAAAAAAACAATAAAATATACGACTGAATATAATCTGTACAGATAAAAAAAAAGAAAAAAAAAGAAGCTGAAAACAGTGACGCTAAATAACACGATTGTGATGTTGCCGTTTTCTCAGAGTTCATATGGAAAACATTCTCAGTGGTCAGACAACGGACACGATGGCAGTCTGTACAGGAGGACATCCCTCCTCCTTCACTCTCCAACAATAGAATTTATTCTTTTTTTTCCTCCTTTAAAAAACAAAAAGTTCTTCATGTGGATTAAAAAAAAAAAAAAAAAAAAAAAACGAAAAAGAAAAAGTGGGTCCTCAGGAGGCAGCTGGACTTTCTTCTCAATGGCACAGAGTTCTGCCCGAAAGCTCAGGGAGCCACACTTGTTGCTCCTCCCCAAACAAGTTGGGCAAGGAAGAGGAGAGTGTTTTTTGTTGTTTTAAAAAAGAAAAAAAGGGAAGCTACAGTCATTGCTGTGCTCGCTGGTTCACAGTGTGTTTGTATATGTATGTGTGTGTGTGTTTGGAAGGGATTCAGGTGAAATTAACACCAGTCAGCGATGTAATCGAAGTCAGAGAACAGGTTCTGCTCCTCAGAGCTCAGCACTCGGGGTTCCCTGGGTGGGGTTAAGATCGGAGCCTCTGAGGTAAATTCATCATCAAAGTTGCTGACGTCATTGGTGCCCTGGATGGTCGGCATGAAGGGCGGCTTCACCTTCTTGGCCAAAAGCGCGGTCCAATCTATGGTCTGTCAGTGTATAGAGAGATAGAGAGAGAGACAGAGAGAGAGAGAGACTGAGTAATGGGCGTTTTTTTCTTTGAGATTGCTACGTTGCTGATTTTCTGTTTGCTTCTTACCCTGAAGAAGAGATGTTTCTTAACCTCCTCTGCATCCCTTTCTCCTGCTCCCAGCCGTCTTTCTGGGCTCCTCCTCAGAAGCTGAGCGCAAAGAGGAAAAACATAATAAAATTAAAATGTTGAACTGGGCCACTCACGCAAACATAAAGAGCCCATTTCCTTAAAGATGCATTAGGTGGGGAACACAGAGCTGCAGTTTTGTAGCTGTTTGGTTGTATAACAGATTCGTTTGTCTGTGCACACACCCTCCTCATGATGGAGATGGCCTCAGTTGAGAGGAACCGTGGATAGCGGACTTCATCGTTGACAATGCTGTCAAACACCTCCTCCTCATCATCGCCGGGAAAGGGCGACTGAAAAGAGACGAGACAAGAAAAAGACGACGACGGGACGTGAAGAGCATAAAGTACAACAAATAAATGATTCATTCTTGACATCTTGAAGAAACATGCGGTCACCTCTCCAACCAGCATCTCAAAGATGAGAACGCCCAGCCCCCACCAGTCCACGGCGCGGGTGTACGACGTTTCAGTTAAAACCTCCGGAGCTAAAAACTCCGGTGTGCCACAAAACGTGCTGGTGCGATCCTTGAAACCCATTCCTGAAAGCAGCACAGAGCACTTTGATCACTCCAAAACAAATCCATGTTCGTCCCGTCAACAACTGATGTAGCAAGTTAATAAATATGCCTTTCTAAGGATCAGGAAAGCAAAAGTTCAGAGAATTTAGTGAACAGGAGACATTCATTTACTGCTTACAATAACTCTCAAAGTTTCGGTTTGACGTCATCGTCTGTTTACCTTCTTTGCAAAGCCCAAAGTCAGCAATCTTTACATAACCCTCTGTATCCAGGAGCAGGTTATCCAGCTTCAAATCTCTGAAAATTGCAATAAGAGAAAAAAAATACTTTTGGGATATTGATGTTTCGAATGGAAATATTTCTCTGTGTTAAAATTTCTTAGATGTTACCTGTACACAATCTTATGGTCATGTAAAAACTGTAATCCCAAAACAACGCAGGCCGCATAAAATCTGCAAAAGGTACAAAACACAGAGCACATTACGTGATCATTGTTCCCACAACGAACAATTCATTGTGAGAATTTATGGTCCTGTTCTCAGACGTGATCGATACAGCGGTGAAGCTCCGGTCACTCACACGGCCCTGGGCTCAGAGAAAACATCGGCGTGGATGTGCATCATCAGGTCGCCTCCCGCCGCGTACTCCATCACAAAGCAAACGTGCTCCTGCGTCTGGAAACAGGCAAACAGGTTGACCAGGAACGGGTGGCGGACGCTGTTCACCGTTTCAAAGATCCTCTTCTCACACATCAGACTGAAAACGACAGGAGGAAACAAGAGTCACCACCGCACGCCACAGCGACCTTACAGTGTTCTTTGTGAGGATAATCCGTCTGAGAGGGAGCTTTAAATGATTACCTGTCGACTTCATCGCGAGCCACAATGTCTCCTTTTTTCAGAGCTTTGATGGCAAACATCTCTCCAGTGATTTTGTATTCTGCTAAGAGCACCTGCAGAGAAGAACACTTCAGCTTTCTGCCTGCTTATTGGACTAGAACTGAAACAATTTGGCTACTAAAAGCCATTTTTAGCACCGACTTACAACTCCAGTCATATTTAAAGAAAAACTGCTATCATTTCTAGGTTATTAAACATATCCTTAATAAATTACTCAAATGAAATGTGAACGTCAATGATAAGCCAATAATCATTAGCTGCAAGCCTGTGGCAGACATTAATATTAAAAGTACCTTTCCAAAGTGACCACGTCCAAGGACTGCCACGCATTTGAAGTCTTGGAGACTGAAGTGGAACGGCTCTTCTTCCCTAGAAGGAGATCAGTGTATACATCAGTGTACTCACTTCATTTCAATGCAAACCAACCTGCATGAAGCTTTAAAGTTACAGGGGGAAAAAATGACAATAAATTCAGTGACAAAGAGTCAAAGCCAGGGGGCAGTGTTTAACCCAGTGTAACTGCAGCTTCTTCACACAGCAGAAAAGTGACAAAACAAAAAGTTTGTGTGGCTTCATTCACAGTCAGAAAAGTCAACACTGACCAGTTTCCTTCAAATAAAAACACTATTGCACTTAAATGTGAAATTCATTCAAAGCTTTAAGAGTAGCATATGCATGATGAGCAGTGACCCTCCTTACCTTATCTCTGCGTCTTTCCGAATGGCTGTGAGCTCCAGGTCTGGGTGTTGGAGCTCATGGTGGACGACTCCATCCATATCCGGCTGCATCACCGCGCTGTTTCTGTTGTTGAGGAAGTCAAATGAGGCAAGTGCGTCCTGCAGAGGGGAAACAGGAGGACAGAGGGAGAGGACGAGACAGAATACATTTAGGGCAACAATGGAAATGTTGGTCAACTAAACATGACAAACATGTCTTTATAAGTTTGGTCTTTAAGGAAACATTAGCAGAGCAATAGAGCATTTTTTTTAGAAGACACTAGCTGACAAAAATCAAATGTCATTTCTCTGTGTGTAACATAACCTAATAATTCCTTCCATTCCTTTTAAATTTCCCTTGTTTGACAACAACAAACTTCTTTCTGACTGCCAGGAATGAGGCACAGCATGGTGAACTTTTATGTGAACGAAAGTCTCAGAGAACTCAGCACAGCGGCATCTGTGATTAGATCAGTTCACAGTCTTATCGCCAATGCTTGTAATTCTTTAAACAATACCATACCTGTACTTCCTCCTTGTCTGGAACCCTATGATGCACCTGTGGTTCTCGGATGTCGTCAGGTGTCGGGTAGCGTTTGGGCCCCGGAGTGGGCTCTTTGTCAAAGTCCAGCTTGGTCACCAGCGGGTCGCTGTGTGAGGACAGAGGTACGGCAGAGTCGTGAGACACCAGCTACTAAAATTCCTTTTGTCTCTTGAAACTTCTTCTGTGCGAGTGGAACAATCAAACATTTGTTTTTCATACCAGCAACAGTGGCTCAGCTGTGCTCCAACCAGCACCAACAAAGAAAGCAGAGCAGCTATCAACGGTTGTTAATGTAAACTTTTTTTGTTGCTTTTTTTAAAGTCAACTTTTCCTTTTAACTTAACCACAACACCTTCTGTGTGGTACAGCCTGCCCAAGACGTTCTGGTGAGTGAAATTTGAGTATAGCACTAATTAGCAGGTATGCGTGTCTCTGCAATGCATCAATATAGTTAATGGATGCAGCCGCTAACCAAACTTGCTAGCATTAGTTTATAACTTAGCACCCTACTTTCTCATCCAAATATGGTGCCTTCAAAAAACAAACACTAACACCGAAGTTTCAAAATACGCAGTTCAAAACCAAAGCCTGAGTTCAGAGTGGCCACATCCATCTTTTATATACAGTCTGTGGTTCCTGTGTGGCTGCATACCTGCTGGGTGTGGGTGAACCAGGCAGGCTGCTGGGTCCAGTCTCAGCCGCCTGCGGGCTGAAGGAGTTTGTGCTGACGGTTGGTATGGCTCTTCTTACCAGGCGGCCCCAGGTGGCGATGTTAATGTTCATCTGAGGGGCTCGCAGGAAGGTCTTACCTGTTGAAGAAAATAAAAGACAGGAAAACAAGAATAATGGGAAACAACAGGAAGAATCATCCTTTTTTTAATCCACTAAATCAGTAAGTAATCGGGGGGGGGGGGGGATACTGTACTTAGTAAATACACTGGAGAAAAAATAAATATGATTAGACACATGAGCCAACGATGTTTAAAAGAGTCCAAGTTTCCATCACAGCTGCCTTAGAAACAGTACCTGATGGGTTCACAGCAACGACTCACCTTGCTGTTTGGAGAAAATCTTCTTTTGTCTTTGCAACTTTGGTCGTCTCTCTATGACAGGGTTGAAAAATGTTACCTAAAAAGAAATAAAAATATATATATATTAAAAAAATGCATATGCATGTTTGTAGTTATGTAGAAACATAGGATACGCTGTTGCAAGACTAGAAAGTAACATACGGCTTAGAGGGTGATGTAGTAATACAAAAGTGTGCCAAATCACGCACACACGTAACACTTTACAGATTTCTGTCAGGTTAGGTCACGCTGCAAAAACTCACACCTAACCAAGACTTGCAATCTTATATTACACAGTGAAAGCTTACTGATCATTTTTCATGAATTTAATATGATGCAAGAGTATGTTTGTCAGATTATTAAGACTTTTACTATTCATCTTTTTTCTTAGTTGATAAAGTTATTTAGTAATTGTACATGCATCGCACACAGACACTGTTTGAGGCAGCTGACCTGAGATCTGGGAGCTTGTTTCAACCAGTCGTGAGACAACAGCTTAATCACATTTAGGATTTGTTAAGTCACATTATTATTATTATTATTATTATTATTATTATTATTTCAGAGCTCAGCAGGATTCAGTTTCAACACTCTTAAGGCAGTTTTTTCTACCCTGGACCTGTATAATATCAGTGAGCGGGGATAGTCTTTACATCAGCTGACTGAGCACCCACCTACTCTTCAAACCTTCTGTTTACAAGGGGCAGCCAATCAAAAGAAAGTTGGTTTTAAAGGGAGAGGAGCTAAAACAGCTTGTTTAGAACAGAGGATGAAAGCAGGGGCTGCCCCAATGCTCAGTACACGTTAAATAAGGATTATTTTGAGCTCTGAATCATGCAAAGCTGCTCTAATAGACCAAAATAGGCTCAACTTTAAAAGAATCACTTTAATGATCAGTTCATTATATTTCACAATGTTTCCACTTTTATTCACTGTATTATATGTGTATACACTGATCAGGTATGACCATCTGCCTAAACAGCCCTGACCCATCGAGGCATGGACTCCACTAGACCCTGAAGTGCTGTGGTGTCTGGCACAAGACGTTAGCAACAGATCCTTTAAGTCCTGGACGTTGCGAGGTGGGCTCTACATGGATCTGACTTGTTTGTCCAGCACATCCCACAGATGCTCGATTGGATTGAGATCTGGGGAATTTGGAGGCCAAGTCAACACCTCAAAATTGTTGTTGTGCTCCTCAAACCATTCCTGAACTATTTTTGCTTTGTGGCAGAGCGCATTATCCTGCTGAAAGAGGCCACAGCCATCAGGGAATACCGGTGCCATTAAAAAGGATGTACATGGCCTGCAACAATGCTTAAGTCGGTGGTACGTGTCAAAGTAACATCCACGTAGATGGCAGGGCCCAAGGTTTCCCAGCAGAACACTGCCCAAAGCATCACACTGCCTCCACCGGCTTGCCTTCTTTTCATAGTGCACCCTGGTGCCAGGTGTTCCCCAGGTAAGCGATGAACATGCACGTGATATAAAAGAAAACATGATTCATCAAACCAGGCCACCTTCTTGCATTGCTCTGTGGTCCAGTTCTGATGCTCATGTGCCTATTGTTGGCACTTTCAACTGTAGACAGGGGTCAGCATGGGCACCCTGACTGGTCTGCAGCTATACACAGCAAACTGTGATGCTCTGTGTATTCTGACACCTTTCTATCAGATGCAGCAGTAACTTTTTCTGCAATTTGAACTACAGCAGTTTGTCTGTTGGACCACACGGGCCAGCCTTCACTCCCCACATGCGTCAATGAACCTTGACCACCCAGGACCCTGTTGCTGGTTCACCACTGCTCATTCCTTGGACCACTTTTGATAGATACTGACCACTGCAGACTAACACCCCACAAGAGCTGCAGTTTTGGAGATGCTCTGACCCAGTCGAGCCATCACAATTTGACCCTTGTCAAACTCGCTCAAATCCTCACGCTTGCCCATTTTCCCTGCTTCTAACATCAACTTTGAGGACAAAATGTTTACTTGCTCCCTGATATATCCCACCAACTAACAGGTGCCATGATGAAGACATAATCAGTGTTATTCATTTACCAGTCAGTGGCCATAATGTTATGCTTGATCAGTGTATATCCATAGATGTCCTCCCTAATGTTGTTCGTTACCTGTCACAGTTCCTTTATTACCTAAATTATATTTTTTTGTTTTTAAATTACTAAAATATGCTGACAATTATACAACTACTTAACACCCTTTTATGGAATTAAACTGCTTGAAATGTGTGTGTACCTCAGCAAACAGCATCCCCTGTGGCTCCAGGTACAGACACATTCCATGACGCTGGTTGTCCAGGAAGTCCTCCAGCCGCAGGAACTTGACAGCACAGAGCGAACGCCAGTCCCGCCAGTACACAGCAATCTCCAGCTCCCGGGACTGTAGGAGAGCACCACGCAGACAGAGAGCAACAAATAGATGTGAAACTCACCGACTGTGCTGCATAAACACAGAGTGAGGTGTAGTTCAAGGCGGAAATGTGTGCGTTACCCGGTCCAGCTCCAATGTAAATTTTTGGTCCCAGGCCTGGTTGCTGACCGGCTTCCAGCTCGTCTGTCCTACCACCGTGTTGTCCAGCTTCAACACTGCACTGATCTCATCTGAAGAAAAAGCATTGAGCTATTAACAAAACCCTAATTCTGACTAGAATCCAGTTGGTACTAAAGACAAAGTTGTTTCATTTGACCAATATTACAGTTCCACGCAAAAATTTGTTATGGGGTCATGTTCACACTTTATGGGAGCAGATCATTTCTTTGTAAATCAACACGATATCAAAGTTCATCCTTTCATAAATATTTTGTGTTTCAGGCAGTGTTGAAGGTCAGATGTACTTACTGGAGAGCTCCTCGCTCTTCGTTAGGTTCCTTGAGCTCACACCGCGGTTTCGGTTTGCTCGGCTGATGAAGGACGAGCGTGTCTCGCTGGGGCTCCAGCCAGGCAGTGGAATAGATGCGGCTTTGGAACGACCTGGGACATTTTCCAGAAGGTCCTGACAGCCCATTAGCCTGACATCTAGCGTGCCTGGAGGTGAGCGACAACAGTGCACGTATACGTTATACAACCTGTCCTGTACAAATTTATTTCCACTTCAGAGTACTTCAAGTGACACCATGTACTGGTCTAACGAGTTAGCCCAGTCTTCTGGTCTGTTCCTAGGCTGGTCCTTAGATTAACCTCAAAAATTGCTGGAAAAAAGGATTTGATTGGCTCCTAATCTAGCTTCTATTTATTTATTTATTTACATTCAAAAGTCCTAATAAAGACAGAAAAAAGTAGACACTTCGTTACAATTACAAATGAATCGGAGTTCTTTTCAAAATCTATTTGTATCCAACCAGTACGCACAGATCAAATCAATACACTTACGTGGCATCATTAGTGATTAGGAACAATGAAATGTGGTGCGGACGCTTTAACATCTTGTGTAGTTACCTGTGAGTGCTGCAGGCTTGGTCACGGTGCTGTACTGGTTCTGTGTGGAGATGATACTGGATCTGGGACTGAGGGCTGGTGACGACAGCAGGGACAGCTCTTCTATGATGCTGTTGCTGCGAGGATGGTTTTTAGGCAACTCGGCGAGGCGTTGCTCCAAGGAATATCGCAAGAGGTCGAGCTTTTGACTGGACTCATTGAAACGCGCCTGGGCCTGAAGAAGGAAAGCAGAAAGGAAGGAAAGGAAGAGGAGGAGGTGGCGAGTAACAGATTGAAAAGAAAAACATTAAATGTTGGTCTATTTTACAATTTTAAGCACAGCAGTCCATTTCAACTGAAGTCTGAGACTCCATTAGCTCTAAGATGATAGATTTTTATTTTGTGCATGCGTTGTTAAATTTAACACAGACACACAAAGATGAATCTACCTCTGAATGTGCCCTCTTTTCTGTGACTTTTCCAGAGCCCAGAAGTTTCATGACGTTCTTGGCTCCCTCTGCTACCGCAGCCTCTATCTTGGCGTGGTGACACAGCTCCTCCACCCGCAGGTCTAAAGGGCTGATGATGGGCTTTTCTGGAGAACAAGGTCACACTTTAACCATTTACTCTGATGACACCTGATTTATAACCATTGTTTATGCTTTTCTTTTTTAATCTCCTCCAAAAAAAAAAAAAAAAAATTCTCTCAAGGAAGGGAAGGCTCACCCATCACATCATTGTTCTCAAAGCTCAGCTCACTGGCCTGGCTGGCCTTGAGGATCTGCATCCTGATGAACTCAATCTTTGTTTTGCTGTCTTGAAGCATTTGCTGGGCGGTTGCTAGCAACTTACGATCCTGTGAGTAAAATTAGAAATGAAACCATCACTGTTCATTTGGGAGTATTTTATCTGTACATACACTGATGACTAATTCAGAGGTGTCCACAATGTTTTGTCTAAATGCATGTAATGCCTCTACACTCTTTGTGTTCTGTTGCATTAACACAAAAAGCCCAGATGCCAGATCATGCCATTAATTGGACCTAAAGTACAAGTGAGCACATGGAAAATCTTATTCACCAAAACAAACAAAAAACCAACAACAACAACAAAGTGTGTGATGTGTTTGCTGAACCTTTCATACGTGCAAACACACACTTGACCCCGAATTCCTGTTAAGTTTAAATCCTGGTTGTTGATATCTGCGTGTGCAGGAAAGACCTCTGTCCAGCAGGCATTTCCTCTCTGACATCAGGACAGGACTATTTCCAACTGGAAGGTGCCTCCGTCTGTCTGATTGGGAACGGTCACTTACAAAACTCTGTGACCCCCCCCCCCCCCACACCCAGCCACCCACACAAACAGACAGTGAATCAATTTTCAGCTTTACCCTTTACTGCAGTACAGTTTTCAAAGTACACTCACCCAGACCCACACTTCTTGGGAGAAATTCAAGCACTCTCCAATTTTGACATCCTAATTTTAATAAGCTTTAATTATTAATAAGCTGTAATAAAATGTTAAATTATATCACTGACAAAGCACTACAGTTTTTCCCGGTCTTTGGAAGGTGGTGGTTACATAAATAAGATTGTTGTGAGTACAGTAAAGACAATGGGCCTCATTCACAAATGGTTGGTACACACAAAGTTGAACTTAAAATTAAATTTTTCACTCACACATCTAGGATTCATTTAGGGGAAAAAAAAAAAAAAAAAAATCAAAATATGACAACCCAGCTGTCTTCAAAAAAAACTAGTCACATAGTTTACCTAAATGCTTAACATAACCACACATACACTCTGACTGGTTAAAAAAGACAATAACCTACACTTTATTCCCAAAAGTATTCAGGTGTTCCAATCACCTCCATGGCCACAGGTGTATAAACCAAGCACCTCGGCATGCAGACTGCTTCTACAAACATTTGTGAAAGAATGGGTCGCTCTCAGGAGCTCAGTGAATTCC
>JAVDPK010000712.1:1382056-1413734 GCA_034780415.1 Cichlasoma orientale
CACACACACACACACACACACACACACACAGGTGAGGTGGGCAAAAAAACCTGCCCGACTTCTCCTGACTTGACTTGCAAGTTGAGTTTCAGAGTCTATGTTGTCATCTTAGAAAGGACTCAGAGTATTCTTTAAATGAGCCCACATCTGAAACATTAACACTTTTATTAACAAGTCAATAAAAGTCAAGGTCCTTCAACATAGTACCTCATTGTGTATTTAACTTCTAGCCTTTAATCTCAGATCTCTTCATCTAGGTTTGTAAAATCCAAAGACGTAAAGCAACTCACATGACGTAACAAATGATCAGCGCTTCACTAAAGGTGTCTTACGCCCGACTGGCAGTACCCAAAATAACAGTAGCAAAGAAAATCCGTTGTACTTTGAGACACTGCCAGATGCAGATAACAATAGCCAGCAGGCGGGTCTGTGATTCATTCAGTCTAAATGCTCCATCAAAACACTGTCTAATGATTCCTTTGAACAACTGCGGGATATGGGCAAAAAGGAAGTATTGTTTTTGTTTTTTTTAACTAAAACTCTAAATGATTCATCTAATGAAACTTAATAAGCTGAGAGAGCACTTCAATGCCGAGTTTTCAGTTAATGTGTAGGAGGGAAGGATGCTAGCCTTGCCAGGGCAACGCTTTGATACAGTGACACACATGAAGAGGCAGGGCTAGACAGGGAAAACACAGTACTGTATCTGCAGAAAAGCCTGTGGAGCAAGGTGAGCATTTTACAGGTGCTTGGGGCAAAACTGTCACAGGACGCACATTTAGAAAGACACATGTAGAAGTGTTGATTGTGACATCCAGCACACATTTGGGGCTTTCCTCTTGGCGGGGGTGGGGGGGGTTGAGGTCACATTGAGCCAAGAATTTAAAGGACTACAACCCCCGCCCCTCCTAAGAATGATTCAGCCCTTGCTGGGCTGTAGGACAAGATAGCTGCAGGGCTGATGTCACTGCTGGACAACTGACAAAGGGAACCCTCCCTCAGATTAACCCCATCTGCATCTGATGAGAAGGCAATGAGAGATATGCTTACACTGTCTAAACTAGTTTATCATGAGTGGGAAACCTGGACCTAAAACTTGACTGTGTGGTTGCCACTTGAGATATGACGTGATGACTAGAAGACAAACAGACTTAACAGCAGCTGATCTTGGGGCTAGTTTCTTTATGAATGAGATCATATGGCACAGAGGGACCTGACCGGTGACCCTGCATCAGAGCTGCTGGTCCCAGACAGCGCCTGAGTGCGAGTCAGACCATTTCTGGCCTCAGCTGAGTGGCGGAGAATAACCAGAGCCCCCTCAACTTTCTCCTGGAACAAAAACACATTCTGGCTGCTCGCAGAGGCAGAGCTACTCCTTCCTGCTAATTCAGGAAACAAGAGCTGAACATATTTCAAGAAGCTGTCTCATGTCTAAGAAGCTGAACTGCGCTCAGTCCCTCTCGGTCATTTTGCGATGGCCAGCGACATTCCACTGGCCTTGCGTCACTTAAAAAGAAAGCCCTTGTTCACCAGATAGGTCACAGAGTCAGGCTAAATTTGTTTTCACTTAAGATAACCATTTACTAAGACTACTTCCCTTCCCTCCTCCAGCAAACACACACACACACACACACACACACACACACACACACACACCCCTCCTCATCAACTTCCTATTGTCAATGAACCAGGAGAATGTGATGGCGACAGGCAGACAAATAGCATTCCTTCTCTTCCTGAATTCACGCAGACATCTGCCACCAACAGCTACCCTAAAAGGTAGCTACTGTAACGAAAAGCACACTGAATGCACAGATGCTATTGCGGTCCACGCTCTCCAAATTCCACTGTTGTCAACAAATGCAAAGGAGCAGGCTTTCAGCAGCCTCGCAGAGGAACAATCGACAGCTCATTGTAACTGCCACGGGAATGTGGAATGCAACAATGTCAGCATCTGGAGAGTGAGTCACCTCCAAACACTGAATGCGCTCTGTGTTTATATAGGTGTTCGTCTGACACAACAGAGCCAAAATTATTTGATGCTGTGTATTTACAACAAACCACAAGGCTGCTACATATATTATATTAACTGGAAGACCGGACCATTGCCTTATGCGACCTACAAAATCATACCTACAAAACCCCCCCGGATAAACTTAAAGCTCAGAATGAATTTCTCTTTAAAACACTGGCTGCGCACAAGAATGCCACTGTATGATTATGGCTGCGAGCAAAGACGACAATAAATGTGAACATAACAAAACATATAAAGAAAGTGACCTTTATAATAAGATTATAATATAAAAACGTATGCGTCCAAGTTCATGAGATGTGCAACAAGCTAGAAATAAACATAAAAGTTGGGTTTCCAAATTAGGACTGAAACTACCATTTATTTTCATCAATGCTTCATCTGTTAACTTAGACATTAAAACAAAACATACCAACAAAAATTCTGTGTATATGTGAAGCTTAAAGTACTAAATGTCAAGTATCTGGCTTTTAAAAAAACAAAACTTTTCATTCCATGAAACAAGGGATGACACATGGAACGGGAGTATTGACTTGGTAACAGTTTTTTTTCCCAGAGCTTAAATGTGTTTTTCAGCCCTGAAAATATGATGTGGCCAGCTTGTGTAATTATGAAGTTATGAGGGGTTAAAAAAAAAAAAAACACTGTTAAAACGCACCAAATTTCAACCCACCCCATAGACTTCCAGGACCTGTAACCTGGAAAATATTCATAGTATGAAGGCTAACTTTTGAATGACATCATTACATGTACTAAAGTTATTGTACATAAAAAAGGTGGGAACTTTTTCCCAGATTTTACATGCAATGCCCCTTGCACTAAATAGCACTTATTTTTCTGATGATAATTGTCTACTTATATTAACTCCTTCCTACTTTGGTGTTATCTGCTAAATCTGGTGCTGCTCTCCTTCAGTGCTTGTGTAGTTACCTAGCACTTCTTCAGGGTCTTTGACCACAATGTGGGCATTAAGCTCTTGTAGCTCCTGATGAAGCTCCTCGACCTTCTTGTTAGATTTTTTCAGCATGTTGTCAACGTAAGCCAGGCTCTTTTTATCTGTGGTGACCTGAGGGGTGGAAAATGAGAGGAGACCAATTATGACTTAAAAACTAACTCCACTGCCTTAATCATAAATGTGATGTTATTAGTCATGGGATAAGAGAAAACTTCGTAATATATTTAAAGATTCTAGGAGATCTTTGTCATGTAATTTCTTGCCTTGACATCTAAGCCCATAAACTGGCATAACGGAATATAAAATATGTTAATAGTATACAGTCACTTTAAACCTTGACCTACAATGCTTTTCTAAAAATCATGACTTTGATTTTCATCATACTTTGTCTTTTTTTTTTAAACAAATAGCTGTATGGAAATGCATTCCTGTTAATAATATATTTTGAAAGAAATAAAGGCTATTGTAAAACCAAATCTGTACCTTTCGAAGGTTCTCTGCACCTTCTTTGATCTTTAGTTCCTTGCGGATCTCACGACGGATCTGCTCCTTGATCTCTTCCAGCTTCTGTTGGACCATGGTGTCCGACAGGTCCAGGTTGTGTCCCAGACCGAGGCGCTCCGCCACCTGTTGGCCCCGGGCATCCCCCTGGAGGAGGAAGACCGAAAAAAAAAAAAGGGCAGATAAGGCAAAGATGTGGAATGTAATTTAGGAGTTAAGCAAGGGAGGAGAAGAAGGGAAAAGGGATGGTAGAGGGAAGAAAAAAAAAAGGGAAAAAAAAGGAGGAAAGGACAAGCAGAGGTCAGTCATGTACTCCACAAACTCTGCACACTTCCATTTTTAACTAGCATTTAATCAACAGGTCTTATCAATGTTAAACTATCAAGGAGATAAAACTGCACTGCATTAAAGTGCAGTATTACAAAACAGCTGAAACTATTGCTGCACTCAAATATTCAACTATTCTGATAGAGACAGAATTATTACTAACTCAAAATGAGCCTTTGAGTGGTGAGTATGCGTGTAAACCTGTCTGATTAGCATAGAGACGGGACACAGTAGGGATTTGGATTTTTTTTGAATACACAAACCGCCAATAAACACCTGGTAGATTTAATGCATGAGAAGATGATGTTAATGCATCTAGATGCTGTTCGCCGACTGCTGTTAAACAGCAAAAGCAGAAGAATTTGCTATTAACTACCAGACGTCACACACTGATGAAACGTGTGAGACATGGTGAGATTAGATGGCACTGTACAAACAGGAGAAACGTGCAAAGCCAGAGACGACGTTTGAATTCTTAAATAATAAACAAAAATCAGGTCCTGTGCAATGCCAGCATGTCACATGCCACAACTATGGACAGTGAGTTCAGAGGAGTTTCAAACAGAAGTCTGCATGTTTTTCCTGCCATTTTTAGCCATTTGATAAACAAAAATTGATTTTATGCTTGAGTATATAACACCTCACTTCAAGCGATTTCAAATACTTTTTGTAATTAGTTTTCAATTTCAGGATTTGGTGGGTTTTTTGCTTTAAATCATCATACATCTACCTTACACAGTAATCACACTTCAGTTCACCTGAAGTGTTACCAACTTTGTGAATTTGTAGCTACTGTAGGTGTAGCGACTATTCATAGCCTTTAATCCACCTAGCAAAAAAAAAAGAAAAACTGGAAGAATCCACTTGCAGAGTGAGGCTCACTTGACCCTTCACCTCTGTTAAACGAGAAAGTGCACAAGACAGCCTGTTGTTCCTTTTTCTTTAAGCGACTATTTCAGTAATAAATCACAGCGCAGCTGTTAACTTTCACATATGTGTAAGGCAATTTGAATCAGACAACACTGCCATTACATAATCCCCTTGCTGGCTAAAGATTTAAATATTTATTGCTGACTAACAAAGCTCTGGAGCCCAAAACAAATGTTTTTTGGACAGCCCAACAGTTCCGTGATCTGATCCTGGTCACTAACCGATTAACAGTCATTTCTATATTAAAGCTACTCTCGACAGCTCCTTTACTCACAAGGGGTCCCCACAGCGGGTAGCACCGCATGTTTGACTTGGGAGATGTGTAAACCACTACACTATGGGACCCCTCCAATCATCTCTATATATATGTGTCTACGTAAGTTATAGCAACTTAACTACACTGAAAATATCTATTGATAAAAGATGAGGTTCAGAAATTCGGCACTGGCAGCCCATTCACAGTATTCTGGCCTTATTCCAGCATAGTGGTGTGCTTTGAACTTGAGCTAGCCTCTGTGCGTGTTGTTTTCTTTGCTGCTGTCAGTCACCAATGACCTGCATTCCTTAAAGCCATCACCTTAACTAAAGAGGGATTAGAAGTTACTTCCTGAATACTTCAGCTCTAAAGGTCATAAGTACAGCATGATGATCCACTAGTATGTGAGCATCTTATTATCAACATATCAGATTTTATTATAAAGTCAATCAATCAAAAGATATTTGGCTTTCCCCCATATGACCTTTGACAACCATGCCAGTACCTTTAGAGATGAATTTTGACACTTCAGTATATATCAATAAAGATGGTGTTTGATGATCATTAGAATAGATTCTGGGTTTTTCCAAGGGTAGCCCTAGTAAGCTGTACAGGCAGTGCTCAACTTCACTAACTTCTGATGCACACCCAGGCATTCTGTTCTGGGAACAGGCCTGAAATACATTCACTTTATTAGTTAATGCAAATGTGGTTTGTCATTTTTGTAAAAATAGTAAAGTAATAAACAGATCCAACATGAAAATCTCACTGCCTCCTGAAAGCCTTCCTGCTGTAGGTAGGTGGATATTAACTTATTCTATTCATTAGAAAGAATGACTTGTTAAAATCTGTTGCTTTCAACCCATCACTACAAAATCTGCACACTCAAGCATACACAGGTTTAATCAGAAATCTTCAGTTTCGAGGTCTACTATTACTTAAAGTGGCTAATAAGGAGAGGATGCTGAAAGGATCTGTCTGTCTTACCACGACTTCATCAGTTTCAGCCAGTTCCATCTCTAGATCCATTGAACAAACCAGTCCACGCATGTTCTGCTGACCAGCCACAATCATCTCATCAACTCCAGTGGATTTCTGTTGTCTAATACAGGTAATGGTATCCTCTGCCACAGAGGTGAGGCTACAGCGTAACTAGCCGAGGCTTTTCCCAAATCTCCGATCATTCACTCAGCTAGTATCTGATTTTCGCCAGCTTCCCCCCCCCCCCCCCTTCTTCACACTTTCCTTTTCACACAGACTATTGACATCAGCAGGGAAGATAAACCGTCTGAGCAGCGACGGCCAAATCCCGCTTAGCTTCTCACTCTGTGAGGTCAGAGCAGCCCAGAATGGGACCTAATCTGAGTCCATGCAGAGGGCTGTGGCTAAAATTAACCCACATTAAAAACACACTGCTGGCTGTCTACAGCAAACCAGAAAACAACGTGTGTGTGGTGATGGTGAAGTACTCAAATAAGACAAAAGAAAAAAAATATGTTCAACTGTGTTTGTGCAGGTGGTGGTACAGCAGGAACAAAATTTCTCCAAAAAATAAAATAAATAAAAATCCGGATTTATCTGCATTGTTGTCACTAAAACAAACAGATAAATAAATGATAAAAAAAAAAAAAAGCACCATGTGTTATGTTGCCCTTTATCCATGCTGGCTTCAAGAAAATCAAATATCCAATCCACAGTCCCACAGTGCTGTCTTTCTGGTTTTCCACCTCTCTTCACACCAGGAGCACACCTACTTCCTTTCCAAGTATAGAGCCCATATTTCACATCGAAAACTATTTTTAGGACCATCACCATCTAACTGAATTGATCGTGACACAAGTTACAGCTGGAGTTAACCATACAGTTACCTGGAGCAAACCCTAAATCAAGTGCTCGGCATTTGACTGACAGATTTATATTTAGGAAAAACACATCCCTCATCTTACCAAGGTGATTTCCATTGGCTCATTCCTTCCCTTCCCCCACCACGTCCTTTCCTCTATAAGTACTCTCTTCAGAGGAAACTATAGTTTGCACATATCCTGGTCCAGAGGCTCCTGGAAGACTCATAGGTAAAATGGAGGTCACAGCTGGGAGGGGGAGTCCTCTTCTGAAGCTCACTGCCCTGCAAAACTTGTTTGCACTGTAGCTGTGTCTGACCGATGTGGTTTAACGATAGCGCGAGGACACCCAAAGAGGCCTATTTTACTGTACAACAATGCAAGGAAATCCATGAAAGGCCAATCAGATAAGGCAGAAATTAATCAGCTAGAAGAAACTGCAGGGCCTGGATTTTAATTTGAGATGGAATAAAAAGACTACCCTGAAAGAAAAAGAGCAAGCACTCCTCTCGCTGTAATACCTCCTTGACTTGCTCTTTTACCTGTGCTGCTCTTATCATTTCTTGCCATTGGAGCATAGCACCTCGTCAGGGAAGTGACGTCATACGAGGAACTCGAAACTTATTTGGTTCAAAGACGAGCAAAGCAGGAATTGTAAGCAAATGTTTCCACTCATGGTACAGTGCATACAGTTTATGATGAATGGAGGGAACTCGTCAGTGTGGCTCTGCTGGCTGTGCTGTGAAACATTCAAGGCTGCAGAACAAATGTAAACATTACCTAAAATCTTGTGGATACATAATTTGCTTAATGTTACAAAAACAAACTTGCTAGGAAGGGACCCATTTCGTGCTTGTCTAAGAAAAAAAAAGGTGATAATATTCTTACATAGGTAGGGCAACAGTTACCTACAAATGTTGACCTTTGCAAAAGAGCTCCTTTAGTGGCTGAGACATGAAAGGCAGCTGAGTTAAAAGCAAACATTTGGTTTGAATCTCAGGTAGAAGGAGGCTAACCACAAAAGGACAATGCAAAGGTTGAGGCTATTATCGTGCTTAAAAAAAAAAAGAAAAAAAAAGTAAAGCCCTTGCCATTTCTGTGCGAGGCCTATCTTGGCTTACAACCTGACACCCGGTCTATCTTACCCCACAGCTGGCTGCAGAGCACTGGCCACAGCCCTGTACTCTGCTGTGGCCAAAAATAGCAACACAAGCTAATAAAGCTAGCTCCTACAAGTGCAACCTTTACCCAAGCCCTGCACATATCCCAAGTCAAACGCTTTGCATGTCACGTCACAGCAGTTAAAGGTCATTTCTGAGCTTCTCACACAGTAGGCGTCCAAAAACCTGAATGAGCGGTAAACCGCCCGGCTGCACCTGTTGACCGGGCTGAGTGTATCTGGTTCGAGTCCAAATCTCCAGAAGTAGAGGTTTAAATTTAGCAGGATGTCATAGATAAAACTGAACTACATACAACTTTTGACAGTCAGGACACCGATATAAGCATTCTTTATCCGTCCTGTTGTTATTTATCAAACACTACGACAAATTTGACACCACCTGCTGTTACATTATGCTGTTTATCATTCGCCATCATCCACACACAACCATAAACGTGCTGTATCAGATTTCACTCCAGATTATATTGGTAACCTTTGAGAAAGTAAAAGTGGTAAATCTTTTTACTGTGTAACTGGTGTAACGTTTCTGAAACCTGGACCGAAACTGCGATCCAAGCGTCCACAATTCCCATACCGTGATAGCCACATGGAGCTGGTTCAAGCTGTAATACATCAAGATAATTCAGGTCAGAACAGAGATTAGTTTTGTTTATGATCCAGTCATGATGAAGTGAATGAGCATGAAGGAGGAAGACTTTTATCTGGGTTTTGTTTTGTTTTTTTAATTTTTCTGCTCTAAAGAAAAATCAAGGTGTAAACCAAATTATGGTTAGGCCTTTTTAACCACAGATATCAATAAGATTAGTCTGATGTTAAGATTAATGTCTGTCCTTATACAATACATACAGTGTTCAAGCACTAAAGTTGTCTGCACCCAGGCAAATTTGTATAGGTTCTGAATTGTATATTCTACTAGATTATGTGTAATGTATGATGCACAAATTAAACACTTCACTGGGCTGAGCCATCCATACAAGGCAAATAGAGCATTAGGTGCCTCCACCTGTGGCAGTGAGTCAGTGGTGAGACTCCTTTTAGGTTTAACACGAGTTTTGGGGGGTACTGATAAAGCAGCATAACAAGCTGTATGGATGAGCTGTTCCACAACTCAACAATATTCTCGACATAAAGATGCACTTCAGGCCTGACGTCACTCAAGTGAAACTGAATTAATGAGTGAGTCATAACTGTTCACGCCGAACCAAAAAGGAGCGTGTGATACTGACTTCCAGCCTCTTTTTTTTTAAACACGAAAACGAGCATTTGTATTGCATTTAGCACTGAGTGACTCCAGCGGAGTCGCTGGTTAGAAGTTCAACCAGTTTATAAACGTGTTTGGGAAAGAAAACTTCCAGTAAAACCACTTAAATAAAGCCTTTTCTTTACAAAGACGATGCACTTTTTAAAATTTTCGTCACACTGTCAGTACCCAAGCGCACGGCGGGACAGTTTGTTTTCCAAAAAGTAACGCAAATTAACTTTAGGTTAGATTACAATGCTGTACGTTACGTTAAAACAACCACTACTTAACAGCTTTTACAGCTACACAAACGTTAAAACCTGTTTACTACAAAGGCGGCCTTTACATTAATTAACACGGCAGTTTCCGCACAAAAAATCCCCCCGGTTTAAAAATTGGAATTGTCTGAATAAGTTAGTTTGGATAATTGTGTGCCAGGCCTCAATCCATGGATAATTCCCAGAGAGCCTTTTGGGATCCAGCAGAGGCCCTGTACTTTACTACTATCCTACTGACTCGCAGTAGGCCTAACTTTAAATCGTTAAAACTGTTAGTTAACGTATAACTGCACGTCTGGAGCAAGTTTGCGCACTTTTCGCAATAGTTGTCAACTTTTCCTACCTGCACGGAGTCGGCGGCCATCTTGGTTTTCGCCTTTGAATCAAATCCTACAGGGAGGGAGGAGGGAGGGGTGCTGGGGCTCCAAAAACAAGCCTTGTTTTAAGTTTCCCTCTCTGGCGACCAAAGGAACAAAAAAAAAAAAAAAAAAAAAAAAACCTTCACTACTTTGACCAAACCATCGGTCACCTCGGGTACACGAGGCTTCCCATGCCGTCTTCACGCTTCTTTGACGCGCTCACGCCGTCCTAGCGGAGTCCTGGAGGGTGGACGGGCGCTCATAAATAAAAGGCTGAAGCATAAATCTGTCCCAGTGCAGCTGGAGAAAGAGGCGGTGGTTATAGTGGAAGAGTCCGCCCAGAGGAGCTGCTGCACCGCTGCTCTCCTGCTGCTCTCTGCCCGGACACCTACTACACATGTGATCACAAACTGCACAAAGGCTGGCCTTACCTCAGGATCATATCCTGAAATCTTCCCGGTGTTGTGCAAAAAATGGATCCTCTGTCAAAAATTGATTTCTGGTATTTGCCAAAAAACGATTGGCTCTGTTTAAACTGTTTTCAGAGAGATCGGGCCAAGAGGGCAGCAGAAATTTAAAGATATTTGAGGTGGCCAAAAAGGACTGAATTGATTATAATGTAGATACAATTACGCAGAGTCATAAAGATACGTGCAAAACAGGACATTTCTTCATTTCATATATGACTCCTTCATAAATCCTGGTGACTACAGTCTATTTACCAATATAGTCAAAGTCAAAAGTCAAAGTCAGCTTTATTGTCGAATCTGCACATGTACAGGACATACACAGGATCGAAATTCCGTTTCTCTCAGACCCATGGTGTAACAATAAACAGTAAACATCTAACTAAACATCAATAAATATTTGCATAATAAATAAATAAGAAAAATACAATATTCTTATTATAGACAGTATTGTAAGTGTAAACATTAGTGCAATTGTAAACATCAGTGCAATTGTAGACAGTAGTGCATTTATAAGATTGAATGAGCATATGGACTTGAGTTGAGTGTGGAATTTGTTATGTAAAATATAAGATATTACACAAAATAAATAAATAATAATACATAGAAACATTGTAAATCACAATTTAATCAAGGTGGTTTAATCAATGGGTTTCAAACTTATGTGAAGTAGCTTCATACACTTCAAGAATGGCCACCTTTATGGCATAAACAAGCATGTAATTGTAAGTGGATGAGATATCGATTTATTTTACTTAGGTAACAATAATCAATTTAAATAAAAATGCTTTTATAAGTAAAAGTCCTGCAATTATTTTATTAAAATCACATAAGCAAATGTTTTCCAAAAGTTATGGTAAGTAAAATTACAATAATTAACACATTTGAAATTAATCCCTACACTCCCTGGCCACTTTATTAGGTACGATTATTCAACTGCAGTTTATATATAATTAATCACATTCAGGCATGTAGCTGTAGTCAAGACAACCTGCTGAAGTTCAAACAGAGCATCAGAATGGGAAGAATGGTGATATTTAAGGGGGCTTTGAAACTCCTGAGCTACTGGGATTTTACCACATAACCATCTCTAGGGTTTACAGAGAATGGTCCAGAAGAGAGAAAACATCCAACGAGCAGCAGTTCTCTGGGTGAAAATACCTTGTTGATAATAAATAACCACTCATTACAACCAAGGTATGCAGAGGAGTATCTCTGAACGCACAAAACGTTGAACCTCGAAGCAGATGGCAGCAGAAAACCAGCTGGGTCTCCTGTCAGCTAAGAACAGAAAACTGAAGCTACAGTTCACGCAAGCTCACCAAAATTGGGCAACAGAAGATTGGAAAAATGTTGCCTGGTCTGATGAGTCAGGATTTCTGCAGTGACCTTCGGATGGCAGAGTCAGAATTTAATGTAAGCAACATGAAAGCATGGATCCATCCTGCCTTACACCACTGGTTCAGGCTGCTTGTGGTGATGTAATAATGTGGTGGATATGTTGTTGGAACACTCTGGGCCCCTTAGTACCAACTGAGCACCGTTTAAATGCCACAGCCTACCTGGGTATTCTCACTGACCATCTCTGTGAATACAAATAATTCAAAGACATGTATATCAATGGTTTAAGCTTAATTGTTTTTAGAAAAATATCAGTTCATTTTGAATTTGATGCCAGTGCATTTTTCAAAAAGTTGGCACGGGAGCTCGTTTTACCACCATGTCACCATTTCTTTTAAACAACACTCTGTTTCTGTGGTTTTGAAGTGAAATGCTTTCCTTGCTGACTGTAAGATTTCAGCTGTTCAACCATTTGGGGCCTCCTTTGTCGTATTTGTTTTATAATAGGATGTTGTCAGTATACAATGGATCTCGACTGCAGGCAGACCTGTTCAGTGCCTAGAGTTTTTATTAAAAATGTTTCCTTTAAGGATCTGTGCTGTTACATGCATACATGCAAAATGTTTAGATGGCAACATATTTCATTTGGCACTACTGGTGCCCTCACAAATGTCGTTACCTTGGGCATGTGTATTATATATTAGGAGAATAGTTTTTAAACTGTGTTTTTTAAAAAAAGGCTGTAAATCACTATGTGGAGTACATTTATACAGCATGTCAGAAGTGCTAGTTAGTAGAAGTTGACAACAACTGAGCACTGATTGTCAAACTGCAAGAGAGTATAATCCAAATAAAAGCATCTTTCAGATACTCGCAGGCACAGGCTGGCCAAACAAATAAGAATCTGAGTTTATGTTTGAGCTGCAAAGCCACATAGATCAGGAGGAGCTGCTATGAAGAAGCCTCAGCACAAACACTTCACTTTTCTCCATCCGGGCCAGTGCCTGAAATGTCACACCTCAGTGAGAAGACTTACTGCAGCATTACATAACCCACGGAGGCACAGTCTTCATTACCAGCCATATGTCTCAGAGACTGGGCTCTCTCTGTGCTTATAGCCATAGTGTCTCATATATTTATTGGTGGTTTTGTCAGTCATAAACTGAGCATTGTCAGCATAGTAAAAATGACAAAGGCCTTGTTGAGTAGACTTTTAAATTACATGTTCCAATTTAAATTCCTGAAAAGGTCATTCTCCAAAAGCCCACTGAGTTCAGGGGTGGGGGTGGACTGGCTGTTGTTGTGTTGCCTTTCACATACATCAGTGAT
The DNA here is from genome assembly GCA_034780415.1 of Cichlasoma orientale. Taxonomy (NCBI): domain Eukaryota; kingdom Metazoa; phylum Chordata; class Actinopteri; order Cichliformes; family Cichlidae; genus Cichlasoma; species Cichlasoma orientale. The sequence continues at coordinate 1,395,093 of JAVDPK010000712.1, forward strand.
CTATCATCAGTATTCACGGTCTGTAAAATGTTTAGGTTTAGTGCTTGGTGTGGGAGGGAAAAAAATGGAGATGATTTAATTTGCTGGCAGGTTTGTTTATATATATTGATTTCTGCCATTATCAAACACTTGTGTGTCTGTGTTGTTCCTCCCCCCGGTTTTCCACCTCTGTTTTCTCAGTCAAATGAGACAGATGTGGGTGTGTTAGAACACATAACAAATGATAATTACCCAAATTAATGGGGTGATTATGATGTTTTAGTGAGATGGTTATGGTTCAGACAGGATTAAATAAGAAAAAGCAGAGGAAGGGTGTATGTGATGTTCAGGCTTTTAGGTATAAATTGTCCTGGTGGCTCAAGGGTGTGTGAATATGACCGAAAAGCTGTGCAGTGCCGGTTAACCCAGCTGCCTCACAGCAAGATGGCACTGGGTTCAAATCCACCACCCGGTTGGTGTCCGCATGCTCCCCCTGAGAACCCTGGCTTCCTCCTGCTGTCCACAGACATGCATGGGTAAGGTTAACTGGGTGTACCCCACCTCACCGCCGGGATCTTGGGTCAGTTGCACCGTGATTTTGAGTTTTTGGACTTTGAGGTTTTGTTTATTTTTCTTAGATAATAATAATAATATAATAATGCATTAATCTTATATAGCGCTTTTCAAGGCACTCAAAGACGCTTTACAATTTCATGCACTATTCATTCACACCACAATCATACCTGGTGGTGGTAAGCTACTAATGGTTGTCTGTCTGTCTGTGTTAGCCCTGTGACGGTCCCTGGGGTGTACCCTGCCTCTTGCCCTGTGACTGCTGGGATAGGCTCCAGCGACCCTGGAAAGGATAAGTGGAAGAGGATGGATGGTAATTCCTCAGTGTGCCTGCCTTCCCTGTGTTGCCACTATTTCTGTTTACTTACTTCCTGTTTTACTTTGCCAGTCCCTTGTATTGTGTGCTTTGTTTCTAGTTTTGCTTCCTTTGTCTTGTTAGTCTGATTCTGTCCACCTGTTCTCCCCTGCTGTCCCCACTCTTCCCTCATTACCTGGAGTGTTTTTATTGTCCGTGTTACCCCTTGTCCTTTGTCACATTTTCCCTGCCTAGGTAGTGTGTTTCCTTGTTCTGTGTTATCCTTAGATTCCTAGTCTGTTGGGTTATTTGCTCCCGTTGAGCTTTCCAAGTTTCCCTGTATCTCATGCCTAACCAGCAATAAAGCTGTGTGTTTGGAGTTCACACTCAGCCTCCCCGAGTCCTGCATTTGGGTCCTAATTTGCCTGACACTCTCACCCTATGACAGCCGGATCCACCCCCGCAACCCTGAGTTGGATAAGTGGAAGAAAAAGTAATGGATGAAGTTATAAACAATATTGGGAAAGAAAATGATAAAAATACGTAAAGAAAATGATTCAGACCAGCAAACCCATGTTTGCTTGTTTTCCTTTCCCATGTTTCTCAGTTCAAAATCCACAGCCTGTGTGAAACTCTGCTCGTGCATTATTCTAAGTCATGTGATGCAACACTAAGCAAAACATAATGCATAGCATTACATAGCATGGGTTTTACAGGCAGAAATGTTCACCCTATAACATGACTCTAGCTGCAAAAAAAGAGGCAGATTCTAATAATACAGGCAAAGTTATTAAGAATCAGAATACTGGAAAGCTATGGCGCTGACTAACTCTCGTTAGAAGTACACCTACTGCAGTATCGATTGGCTGAACAGGAGCAGGTGAGTGGAGAGAAGTCAGGTCAGGTGACGCTACTGACAAGAAAGGACAGGCAGGTGGGAGTGGTAATGGCTGACATGACAACATTGTTAGCGCATGGAAAAGTTACCAGACTGACTGAATGAAAAATCCAAGGACGTAACAGTTTGGGTGAATTTAACTCTTGACCAGCTCTCCTAAACTGAAAGAACCCCCTGGCTCAGTTGTTTACTAATAAACAATAAAATAATGAAAAAGAATGGGTGGAAAATCTGGTATCTAAAGCTGTTTTATACATTGGTTATATATCATCCAGTCAGCAGGGAATAATAGGCAAACATCTGACTCAGAAAAACACAATGATACACAATCCTTTATCTCGTATATAAACGATTGTGTACGTATGGGTGTTGTTTGGTTTATTATAGTTATTTTAGGTTGTTTACATGGAGCTTTCGGTAGCAGCCACTTCTGATTTTCTGTTACAACCTCATAAAAAACAGTCAGTCCCTGGTTTAATATTAAAAGGCAGTCTGTAACCGAGGCTCCAGAGTACGAGGGGTGCATTGCCTATGTTTATATAGGTCAGAGGGCCAAGACCAGGAAGCTGTAACTGGAGAATGATTTGAGATTACTGGGGATGAGTCCAGTAGCTGATGCCTGTCCAGGGATTATCTGAGAGCATGGATGAGTAATGCTGAGTGGCAGCACTGGCTCATATAAACTTTCCCTGGCCACTGGTGAGTCCTCTCACATAACCACCCTTCTATTTCAGTACCCTCCGTTCATGATGCTCAGCTGCAGGAACTACAACAAGAGAAGATGCTGAATGTGTTTATGTGCTGGAAATATAAAGAGCTTAGTGACGCATCTGTCTCAACGCAGTCATCAAATACGGTATGGAAGTCATGTGAAAATGATAAACACGCACAAAGAGACGCAAGGGTGGACCTGGAGGCTCTTTATCTCCCCCTGCAGGACACCTGAAATAATAGCGTTTTAGGTTTATCTGTATCACCTGCTCCGATATACACAATAATGATGATACACAAACATTTGAGAGAAAAAAAAAAACAGTCATGAACCTCTGGTAGATTTTTAAAATCTTCTTTATATTGTTTTTCAATCAAAAGATGAAAGCAGACATGACAGCCGTGTTGTCTTCGTGTTCCATCAGAAAAACCTGCAACACAAGGCGAACTGTAGAGAAGGCACACAAGACTGAGTGGTTAACTACAGCATGTCCTCAGATGATAAGCGAGCATCCGCTCACCTGGACATACACATACTGACAGTGGCAGTACATCCAGGAGGAGCAGTGGCTTTTTGGCGTCACAACAAAACGTGCCTTTTTTAAGACTCGTCGTTTTCATTGTTTCCTTTACACGAGCAAAAAGAAAGACCATCAGAACCTAAATAAAGCCAATGTTCCAAGAAAATAAAAGACGACTGATCCCACTCTCTTATCAGCCTTTTAAACATACATTAATCCTGCAGCTGGTTGCGTTCGCTTGGCTTAAAAATGGTGAGAATCAGTCTGGCGTTGACTGGGAATGCACTTCTGAAGCTTCTGAATTAATACATAATTTTTTACCGTGTAAAAAAAAAAAAAAAAAATGGAAATGGAGGAAGAATTTGGGCTTATACTGGTGTTAGGTGACACACAAAGCCAGAAAGGGTTCTTCCTCATTTCCACTCTTCATGCTTTAGTTGCTAGAAGTCTTAAACTTGCTGGTAGAAAAGTTGCTCACCAAAGAAAACAAAGAAAAACACATTTCCTCCAAATATCTGACCCAACCCTTCAAATGGCAGAAATATTTCAGTGGACACCCGTGTTTAAATGCTCCTACGGGGAAAAGAACATGGCAAAAAAACAAAACAAACGATAACACGTCCAGGCTGCCGTAACCTGTCTGCCAGGAAATGTAATGAATTCAAAAAGTAGTAAATATTTACAGAAGCAGCATCTTCACCTCACTTCAATAATATAAGGTGTAAACGTTTCCTTCACTGCCCTCTAGGCAAAGCTGCACATTTACAAGAGTCACACGTCAAGTACAGTATAAAACATACGCGCCTGCCCCCCGGGAAACGGTCCACGTTAACAGGACTTTTATTTCATAAAAACCACAAAAAGTCTTCATTCAAGTCCAATAATACAGCAAAGTTTCTTACAGTATAGTCTCTTTAAGTTAGTAGGGGTGATGAGGCATGGGCATGTCACATCACTGTCAAACGTCTTTACATACAAAGAGATAAAATACAACCAAACACAACCAAACAGTACAGAGCCAACGAGAATCTTCTGGATAGAAGAACAGAGAAGCCAATCAGGAGTAGAGGGATGATCAGCTGCTGGCCAGTTGTCTCCAGACACGTGCCGGGAGAGGCCCCCCCCCCGGCACGGACGACCTTTGGCATCGAAGTGAAAGGGAGTGGAGGAGCTGCTGGGAACGCAACCTGATGACGAAGAAACACGAGCTCCTCGTCCAGCTGGCTGGCAAAAGGCGGGAGTAACAACTGCTGCCAGTCCGATCGCTGCGCCACAGCCAGATTGTTTTTGCAGCTCCGCACTATGTTCTCAATCGCGCACAGAAACGAGGCACACAGCTAATCCTCGAGTCTCACCTCACTCCCACTTCTCTTTTGTCTCAAGAGTGCACAACTGAGCATGTACAAAGTGTTCTGTCCTCCCCCAAAACCCCCAACACTCTTCTGCAGACGTGTATCTCCCTCTAGTTTTTGGGGTAGATTTTTTCATAGAAGAAATTTTGGGCCAGCAGGTAGAGCTCCCCATCCTTTTCTCGGACAGCGTGCGCCCTGACGAACTGGAACTGCTCCAGGGCGAATTCATAGAACTCGTTCTCCATCTTCCAGATGGAGGACTGCTGCAGCTTGGCGATTGACTCCTTCGTGGGTGGCTTCTTCTCACTGGTCTTCCTTAGGTGGGATTTCTTGCCTGTGATGAGAGAATAAAGGATTAAAGGCGTCTTGGGGCATGAACTCAATCATTCAGTATTTATATACTGTGCACATGCAGCCTATTATAATTATTGGTAAAGCACTTAAATGTTATTTTTGTTAGTTTTGCACATGTGATTGTTGTAGTTCTTTTGTTAATCCACTGGCGCTATTAACAAGCAACATCAATCAGAACTAAACTGTTTTTTTTAAAGACCCTTGACCAGTTGCCATTTCCACATGAAACAGTAGCAGGTTCTGTTCTGTTCAGGCACGCGGCCTTCATTAATGTGACTTCCTGCTGCTTCACGGCTGCTGTGAAAAAAGCTCTGTATGAGCCCTCAACAGTGAATCATGCTCATTGTGAGCTTTTCCAAATAAAAATCACAATCGACAACAAAAACACTGGAATCACACTCGTATCTGTGTGTTAAATATACAGCTACCAATTAAATGCAGCTTGGCTAGCTTAAAGGGCCAGTTCACCTCAAAATATGCTTTTTACTCATTTAGCTTGTTTTGGTGTGTGACGCCCAGTTTTGGAGATAATGGAGAATAAAGACTTCTCTTTAAAATGTGAGGTACTCAAACCACTAACAAAAAGAAAAAAAAAAGATAAAAAAAAAAAAAACCAGCAGCAGAATTTGTTTCCTGAAATTATAACTTGCATACCCCCCCAAAATGGTTACGAACACTTTCGTGTAGGAACTGTTTTGTTTCTGCTTTCCTTTGCTAACCAAAGGAAGTGTGCAGGTAGCTAACATTACAGACCAGATGAATGGGAACGCAATTAATCTTTACATCCAGTCACCTACATGAGCGTCATCCATGGGGTGACCTCTGAAGATGAAAGGTTCCCCAGAGGAAAGTGCATTTCCTCTGAGTGCCATTGGCTCCAAAAAAGGGAGTCATTCCCCACAGACTGCCATATTAATACTTTACAGCATTTAAGCCATATTTACAGCCTGGTACAAAACACAGTTTTGGCCTCTATGGGTATTTCCCCCTTCATAAAAATTCTGAGATGGCTGAATTTTTTTATAACTCATTCTCCTGGATGACAGTTTGGGGGGCGTGGCCAGGTTGATCAACAGCCAGACTGTGCTAGGCCTCATCCAATACTCCAAGTTCTTAAGGGCTCAGCCACACTAGAGTACAAATAAGTGGGCAAACTCCTTATAATTAAGAAAAACTGGTGGTTTCTTGGTGATTGCAATGAATTTCTTCACATTCAGTGACTGACTGCACATAGCTGCAGCAACCACTTTTGATCGCAAGGCGATTGCACAGGGAGACAACCTGTCTCCAAACAGTTGTGGACTGACTCGGACTGACTGCAATCACTCTGAGACAGACTGTTTGAAAAGAATTAAACACAGTCAGATTGCCAACATCAATCTAAGTCAGTCTGCGCTGATGAGCAGAACCTGTCTGTGCCACGTCTCGTTGCAACGGGGGACTCAGCTGGTTGCCAGCTGATTGTATTCTGGTTTTATTCCTACAAAAAAAAATAAAGGTTGCTGAGCAGCTCTCTCATTTTGCAGTTAAACCACCAAACTTTACTTTGCAGTCAACTGTCTGTTTAATTCTGGGAACAGGAAACTAAGTACTGTCATGTTTGTTTACTTTGTACAAAAAACCCACATAGTGTAAAATAAGCAGTTGCTTTTATAGAGTGTTGATTGCCAGACACTTGACTAAGCACAGTAACAACCCGAGTCTCGTCATCACTGTGCAGTTGTCAGGAAAATTAAAATAAAAAGAGGAAGCACCACACATAACCATGCGTTATCTACAGTTCGTCAGGCTGACATAATTAAAAGCCAGGGGTAACCATTGCTAGAAACCTAGCGATCGGGTGCTGGCTGAGTAATTTAGCTACAACGATGAACAAAACATGAGTCAGCAGGCAAAGATGTTTTTTTTTTTTTTCTTTTTCTCCAGCTGAGATTGAGACGACATGACATTTGAATCCGAGGCTCAGCCTTCAAATGAACTGATTAATGATTTTGGGTTTATTAAGTCACTGTGCATCGACATGATTGTCACACTGGATCCTTTTGTCTTCTCCATTATTCACTCTTGCTGCACTCATTGTAACTAATCTGTAACTACATCAGCGAGCGGCACGACTGCATTTTGATCACAGCCGAATTCTCAGGAGAGCAATTCAAACTGCTAATGAGCAACCGGAGCACGTACACACACACACACACACACACACACACACACACACACACACACACGTGAACACACAACATTTAGCCCCTGAAATGTGAGTGAGCTGCTAAATTGCGGCGAGAGGAGGGAAGCGGCGAACGGTTTTTAACTGTGCAGCGGGAGCTGCACCTGTTTTGTACAGCTCAGTGGCTCCTTTGAAGAAGCGTGGCAGCGCGGCCTCCAGCATCATGACAAAGTCTTCCAGCTCTTCTGTTACACCAACCAGCATGTACTCATTCACCAGGTTGTATTTCGCCTGCTCCAAAGCCCACTGACTGCCCACGTTCCTATGCACAAAAAAAGAAAAAAGGAAAAAAAAAAAATCAAGTAAATGAGGATATTTTCTCTTTATTCTGAGTGAGTTGCTGCTCTGCTGGATGGCAAATTTTCACAACACTTGGAAAAACTGAGCAGAAATGGAGGGGAAGAATGATGTAAGGCCTGACATGGAGGAGGAGGAGGACATGATGGAGAGAAGAGCAGCGGAGAGGAGCTGAAAGACAGACAGGAAGAATGATTAGGTGCGCTGTGAGACCAGAGAGGGTTGAGACAACAGGAGGAGCAGAGCAGAGGATGAAGCAGAAAGAAAGAAAAAAAATAAAAAGCTTGGTTGTGAAAATAAAATATGGATTGTTTAAACCTAGAAAGTAGCTTGTTGGCAAGGTTTTCTTAAACACATCAATCTAGGACTGGCAGCACTGACTTCAGCTTTTTGTCTTCACTATTTATTTAATGTTTCCAAGGGCCTTTCCATTACTTTAATATACTGCTCGCTAAATCCTACACACTCAGACTTTCAGTCAGCAAGAGGGTAGATGGTTAAAAGATGGAAGGCAGAGTTGGCAAAGGATTAAGCAGGGTGAGAGGGATGAGAGAGGTCAGAGAGACTGATAAAATTAAAAAAAAGCATCACAATGTAGAGAGAACGGCTCAAGGCTGAGAGAAAGCGATCAGAGACCTTGAGAAGAGAGTGTAGCAGAAGTAGAAAAGGACTACGAGGCTTAACGTGGCGCTCTACGGAACAAAACAGATACAGCACATCTTCTTAACTATTTTACTGCCTGCAGGGAGGAAAAGATAAAGCCAGTGACTTTCTTTGTTTTTGTTATTTACAACAAACCGACGAATTATCCCATCGCTGAATTCGTTCATTCATACCCTTAACTGTGGTGCTGAACTGGAGCCCAATCATGTATGTTCTTGACATATGATACTGTCAAAAAGTCTCGAGCTAACCCTCATTTCTTTAGATTTTGCTTTCAAGGGGTCAAAAAAAAATTATCAAGTATTTTTAGGAATATCTGTGCTGTTATGGTTGCTGTCATCTTGAACCTGCCATCTTTCTATCAATATATATGTTTCAATATATAACCTAAAACACCATTAAAATGAACTAAAGGTTTATTTGTTCATAGTTTTCTAATCAAAACATTTAAAAAATACATGAAAGTCGGGCTCTCTGGAAACAGAATCTAAAGAAATGAGAGGTTACACTAACTGTTTCATTAGCTGAAATATCACCAGACTTATCCTGTCAGCATCCGAATGGCGAGAAAAGAGTAAACAAAAAAGGCCACGATGAGCAGAATCAAGCTTTCTGTATTTAAATTTCAAAAACGTTCACCAGAACACGGGAGACAGGTTTTATAATGTGGTCTGAATGCGGTACAGCAGCAGGTGTTTGAATTCTCACCAGCATTCAGAGTAGTGACCACAGAAAAAGGGAATCTGGAGCCAGAGCTTCTCCGGAGCGCAGTCTGAGCCACCAGCTGATACACATTCATCAAACGTCTGAAACACAGAACATGAAAAACATGGAGAAAGCAGAGGAAAGGGTTCAGGTCTGTCTTACAGCAGTCATGAGCCCTTTATAACTGCTTTATAACTGGTTTTAGTTCCTTCCTATTCAACATTCATATCTCTTAATGCACTTAAATACTACATGAGAAAGAGAAACATCCAGAACTAGTTTTGTGCACAAATGTAATCCTGAAACTAAATTGAGGCTTTAGAAGTTACTTTAAGTGGATATTTTCCACAGTTTAGTCAGAAATTCCATTTTCCAGTAATTATTCTTCTACTTCAGCTCATCTACAAACACATTCCAAAGATATGCAAAAGAGGAGCTTTTGTTTGAACTAAAATTACCACCTCACAGTCATGTAGCCGGTAACAACCACGTCGGTCCAGATTGGACAATTCTGATGAAAAACATCACCACTTTATCAGTTTATCCTATTAGAAGCATTTGTGGGTAATTTAGTGATAATTAGACTGCAAATTCTCAACTTTAGTGAGCTCACTTTGACCTTGACTGCTACATTTGAATGAGTTCATCCTTGAGTCCAAATGAACATTTTTTGCTAGCATTCCTGATGTTTTTCTTTTTCTAATCATGGATGCATGTATAAATACCCCAAAAACACTCAGCACAGAGGCTGAATAAAAATGCTAAATTCTGGAAGATGCACACTTGGTTTGATCGCTTAAGCCAATTATTTACTTCTGAATACATTCCTGATTACATCCCTACTTCACTACTATTTAAATGAAAGGATCTTTTAATGGCCAACATCAAGAGAAACACTGACTGCAGTTTCAGTTTTCCTCTTTGGTTTAAGATAAATTGGAATAATTCTGAATCTATTCTTTAAATAAAACGATAAGGCTGTTTTACCTTCTTGTCTCCTTGTTTTCTGCGTCTCAAGCCGGGCCTGTAGTCGTCCCCAAAACGTAAAAAGTAATAATAGGACACCAGCCTTTCAATTGGGTCCCTAATCACATTTATGTAGATGGGCTTCTTCTTCACCCCAAACCTGAGGAGAATTACATGGGTCAGAAAACTCACCAGGAATTAAATCAAATGATATAAAAGAGATTTTATTTTTTTTATGCAACATTGCTTTCTTAAATATTCACTTTGAGAGTGAACAGCTTTAAGTGACCACAAGGTGGAGTCAGCTGATCAAAGCCACAGCATGGTGAATTAACTGGTTACAGTGCTGTGGGGAAAAAAAACAATAACCAAAAAACCCCAAAACAAAATGATGTGAAATTAATGTTTCTTTACTTGGTGAAATCCAGGAAGGAGACGTGTCCGTGGTAGAAAGCCGGCTTCATTTCCCTCCATTCAGTCACGTTCTTTACAAACCGCACCTGAACAAACCAACATCATCATATTACAGTAATGACCTCCTTAGCAGTCAAAGTTTATCAGGGTTAAAAAAAAAAATGGTGTAAATTATATATGAAGACCAAGAAAGCACGCAAATGAAAGGTCCTCTGACCTGGTCCTGGAGGGACATGACCGGGTTGTTCTTGGTGGTGTTGATGTGCAGGACGTGGTAGTGGTTCTTTCCGCACAGGTCGTAGGCGATGTTGGTGAAGGAGGTGCTGGCCGTCTTGGGCACGCGGTTGTAGATGATGACCACGTCATCTTCGCCGCTGGACAGCGCTGCCGCCGAGTCCCGTTCCCGCAGGCCGTCCTGCGTGTGCCTCTGCTCGATCTCTCGTACCTCGTGTCTGGCGATGGCTCGTTCTGGGGAGATACAGGCGAGTTCAAGATGCACCGGTTAGGTTATGTTTTTGTTTTTTTTGTTTTTTTAAAATGAGAGTTGGCTGCGATATGAGAAAGAGAGCAGAAAGACAAAACGTGTCCTTCACTAAGTTACTGATTACTCAAACAAGCTGCAGGCAGGTGAAGCTGTTCTCAAACTGAGCTTGACCTTTGGCCACCCTGTGAAGCAGAATAACAGCAGAAACTGTGAAAAAGGTCTCGATTATCAAACTATCAGTGCTGTTCAAGTAGGCGGGCAACAATAAGACTGCATGCTACAATGGTTTTTCTACTTCAGAGCATCCCAAATCTTCAAGGCTTTGTGTTTTTGTTACTTACAACTATGATCTAACACTCACTACACTTGACATGTATGCTACAAATATAGTCTTTGATTCAAATCTGATCCACTTACACCCTAAAATATCATCTGTTCTTGTCAGAAGCATCAAGGCTGTGTGAGACTAAACCGTAACTTCATTAAAAATGGATTTTCATTTCATTTGAACATTGTCTGTCGGAGAGATTCAAATTCTTTCCCTTCATGCTGAGGATCAAGAGTAATGTCAAACAGGAATATTAGGTAATCATTTTGTGAGCAGCCCATTTCACACCGCGGTCTCACTTCTCTTGTTCGTTAATCAGATTCAACTTTAATATCAGCCCCCTACCTTTACTTTCAGTGTCCTCATTTAACTGCAGAGTGGACTGTCTGCGTGGTCGTATTTTAGCTCAAATAAATGTACTTTCATTTGGAATAATACTAGTACATCTTCTAAGAAAAGTAATCACATAAAGGGAAGTGGAAAGGTGAACAGTAAGAGCTGGTTTAGGGTTAGAGATTGGCAGTTATTTGGTGGCTAACTGGACATTTACAGGACATCGATGTAGTTTAAATGAGGAGGGTGAAGGGGTTTTGGGGGGGGGGGGTATTTCCACCTAAACACTGCACGATGCTGCAGAAAAGCCAGACCCCAGTAGCTCAGTGTGAATAGACTGCACACAAAGAAGGCCTGGCCTTTGTCGTCCTTGGGCTTCTCTTTATCTGAATTTGCCTCAGATTGACGGGTGTTGACAAAGCCTCAGAGTGCTCTGCAGGAAGCACGGAGAGAGAAGAAGGGCGTTTGTGTGAGGAGGGGAGGCGGCACAACACTGGAGCACCTAATACCCGTGGGAGCTCCCAGCGGAGCCACTGGGCTCCTAAAGCTCTGCCTAAAGCCGTGCCTGGCAACTGAGACACAGTTACTGCTTGGACCTGGCTTGGCCGTCTTTCCAGGCTGGCACCTGGCACCAAAGGCCAATTAAGATGTCACTGTGATTCCGGCACCCTCTCCTTCATCTGTGCGAATGTGAACACGCATACTCTCAGCCCCGTCTCTTACAACCTCCTGAGCAGCTGTTAATGTTCCACTCATCAAAGCGGAATCTGGTTACTGAGAAGGCCTGGCTACTTCTGCACGCTCACAACTGGTCTGATGGCGTGGAGACGTGCCAGGTGGCTGTAATGGCTGAAGGCTGTCAGCATGCAGAACAGCTGTAATGGAGACATTCATTCACATGTCCAGCCAAAGTGCGCCTCAGCCAACAACAACAGCAATAACAGTTGCTATCTTGGAACTTTACCACCTGGGATCAAGTGTCGTTTTGGATTATTTTTATAATCGAGTACCGTGAAGGCAGACAGAGAGTGACACAGACAAAAGAGTTTCACAGCAGCTCGTGACAATACGAGTCATAAATATTAGGAGCCTCTAGCCTGATATGCAGTGCCAGGTGTCTGAAGGACTCAGTTTTCTTTATTCTCAAAGGCTCTGAAAGAACGTTGACTCATATGAACAAGAGGAACCTGGATATTGATTATTCCGAATATTATATGATTTCTTAGATATTTTTCATAAACTTCACACTAGGTCCATATATTTTTGGACAATAACACATTTTTTGTTATTTAAGGCCACAGTCACACAGGCCTAGAGACCATCTGGCAACCACCCGCTATGAGGGATAAATGAGTTTTCCCTCACTGGTTGCGAGTCACTGTGAAATTGATTGCTAAGGCCTCAGTCACACAAGCCTAGAGACCAGTCAATGTCCCACTGGCAACCATCTGCTACGGAAAAATGTGCATTCTGCAATCGGTTGGCAAGTGGTTGCTGGAAGTCGCTAGTGTAAAATTGGTTGTAAAGAGGTATACGGTGCTTTAGCAAAAACCTCCTTGCGATTGATTTGGTTGCTAGCAGGTTACCACGCCAGTGCGTCTCTGTTTGGTAGATGCTGACTTGTCTGCAAAAGTAGTGAAACTGTGAAAAATGCAATGCAAACTGGAAACGGAGACAGTTTGCCTTCGAGGCAAAAACTGCACCTTTTGAAATGTGTTGGTTGCGGCAGAAATGCATAATTTTTATTTGAAAATGGATGTTCCCCTGTTTCCAGTTTGTGTGGCATTTTTTCAAGTTTTACTACCAGTTAGAAAGTGAATGGCGATGTCTGCAGACAAGTTGGCGTCTTCCATGCAAACTATGGGAGAATTGTGCTGTCATTGCTGTTGGTCTGCTAGGGGGTTTTTGGTGCATCACTCTCTTTGTGACTGAATCTACCTAGCAACAGCCAGCAACATCCAGCAACCGGTTAGGGAATACACATTTTTCCCTAGCGACCGGAGGTTGCCAGGGGTGCCATAGGCCTGTGTGACTGAGGCCTTAGATGTGTACAAAAGAACCATAATCACTTTCAAGTTATATGATAAATATGGACAAATGTAATTCCTCAATGATTAATGCAATGTTTTTGTAAAAGAGACAGACTGTTTCTTCTGGAGTTCTCGTCCTGTTCAAAGGGAGTTCTTCTTTCCCACTGTTGCCAAGTGCTTTCTCATAGGGGATCATCTGATTGCTGGGGTTTTCTCTCTCTCTCTTAGGGTCTTTACTTTGTGACTGGCACTTCATAAATTAAATTGTATTAAACTGTAAGCTTGTGTTTGATTTGTTCTGTTCTTACTGGTTATTTGGAAACAGTTTCTTATCAGAACATAAAAGCTGCTTTAATCCATATATCTACCTCACTTCCCACCTGCCAAATATATTATGAATGAAAATGCGTTTTTAGTGCTTACAGCATTAAAAACAGCAAAAATATTCAACAGCAACTTTTTCCAGTGCTCCAGTTACTCTAAATAATCCACAGACCTCGCTGTCAGGAGCTTTTTTTTTTTTTTTAAATACTGGGACTATTTTCCATTAAATAAACTACTCCCAGTGAGAACTGTTGACAGCAAGGTCTGTGGATTATCCAGAGTAAGGAGGAGAGTGCTTTGACTATAGCTGTATTGATTTAAAATACACTTGTTTCAAACAGTGTGCACATGACAAAAAAAACAACAACATTCAAAGTAGAACCAAATTTGCCCACATGGGTAAATACAAAGAATACAAATAAATGGAGGTAACTGTTAAAATATGTGCCCACTGATTTCAGATGATGTCAGTCTTGAACCGCAGACATCAGGAGCAAAGAGCATGTAATCCTGCAAGCTTCCCTTTTTACTTTGCTGTGGAACAAACACACTAATGTAAAACTATATGCAGCTTTGGCTCGCAGGTAAATCTTTCAGTGTCTCATTATTTAAACAGAAGGATAGAAGAGTGAGAAAACACCGGGGGGGCTACCGTGTCCCTAACTACAGTGTCTTGAACTATGTGAAAGGGCCCTGAGCCACTTGTTAAAGACATAGTGTTTTGTGCCAAATTTCCAACAGCTAACAAGGAGGCGAAGCAGGCAATGGAGAGGGGTTCTCGGGCTTTGTAGTAGACGCCCTATTCATTGCAAGAATGAACACACTTGGCACAAACTTCCATACCAGAGGGCGCCCCACACACACCCACACACACACAAACTTAAGCTTAGTGCTCCCTTTTGAGGTCATTTAATTAGAGAACAAAAGCCTGAATTACTATGGCCACACAGCAGGCCTCTTTTCATTCCACATTTCCGTCGATTTCCTCCCCTCAAGCCGACTATGTGCATTAAAAGCTAATTATGAACCGTGAAGCCAACACGGGTCTTAAACATTGTGACAACTACAAGCCTATTACTCTGAGCTTCATTCAAAGTCAGAGACAGGAGGGAGACAGAGTGCTAGTAGCTGAACATATTTACTAAAGCAATTTAACGCCGATTAGACGCAGGCATTTGAAATCATCATTCATATTCGCCGCCAGATCTGCAGAATGTGACAGGCTGTCATGTATTATTGCTATCACGTCAGATCTGATGGGATAATAAAAGTGGGGGAGAGAAGATGATCCGTTCTCCAAGCAGCTCATAAATCTATCATCGCTCCGATCCGCCAGTTGGAGCTCTCTCCCTCGCTCTGCTTCTTCCCCTGAGAAGGTTAGCCCCTCGAACCAAAGCCTTGAGCTAGGTGGGTAATAGAGATTGGCTATCAGTGGCAGACTGAGGTCTATGGGCTTGTATGGTTCTGCTTGGATGCCGCTGGATTGCAAAATCAATGAAGGATGACAGGAAGGAGATCTAGGTTGCTGCTGTATAAAAATGGAGTTAGTCTGCTGCCGTTTCTCCCTTTTCCCCTCTATATAGACTTGGATGCACACTACAGTTTTCCAGTGCCAGGTTTCCAGGGGGACAGTTATGTCACCACTGCAGCACTCACGAAAATTTGGATAAATTGTGCACTTCTGAATTTCTAATATAATTCAGCCTTTGGAAGCATTTAGCGGGGATTATAAGAGGAAACTGGAGTAAAGTCAGACTGACAGGGAGAGATTCGGCCCTGACCAAACAGAGCAGAACCTGCATTGCCGTTTTTATTTAAGTGATGACAAGGAAAATGAAGCATGCTGTGAGAGGAATCTGTTGGTGCAGCTTTTCAGCACTGCTGGCAGCCACAGAGAACTGAACACAGAAACATATAAACAAGGCCGTTTCCATTAAGTGATTGTGAAGGTGTTCGTAACGAGCTCACAATGACAGAAAGGAACAGAGACGTGCAAAACCCACGCACACTGGGAGCGCATAAAAACTTTAAACTTTGAAACCACACACAAAAACTTTTGTGCTGCATTTCATATAATTGCATATTGACTCAATGAAAAAAAACTAAACAAAACAAAACAAAAAAAAAACCAGAACAGTCTACAGCAGACTGAAGTGCTAAGGAAATGGGGGGTAATTGCTAACGCCGTGGAATTTTTTCCTGCTGGATTTGACACACAAGTGCGACATTGACGCTCAAAGAAAGCTCTCATTCACTAGTCTGACCTCCACAGTAGCGTACAGCTGGGGGAGACAGAGGGAGGTGGGGGGTTTGTGGGGAGGGAGGGAGGAGAGGGAGACCAGGACGAGCCAGGTCTGAGATGGAGACAGACAATAATGTGGCCAGAGAATCTGGTCACTGCTTATTATAAGGCAGAGCTGGAGTAAGAGGTTTATTCCTAGCCTAGTAGCTGTGAGCACTAGAAGCTAAAAGAACAGACATTATCCTCATGAGCTGGTGGAGCCCAAACTAGAGGTAAAAGGAAAATGTTATATTTTCCAAGTGGCCCAAAATGTGATTTTATTTTTAAGCGCTAAGATGTGTCTGTTGGCTGACAACATGTCAAGAGAATGATAAATACAACAGAATGGACTAAACTAAACTAATACAGGTCTTTGAACCAGGTTTCAACACAAGGACCTCTGGCAGAGCACTAAGATTAGCTAATTATGAAAAATGAACGGCAAACTGCCAAAAACGTGAATGTCCACTTGAAGCTGCCTCCAAAAGTGAGTCAATCCCCACAGACTCCCACACTCAAGTGCACAACTCAGGAGAAATCATGTTTACAGCCTTGTGCAAATGAGTTTCGCTCTTCAATTTGCTCCTCAATTTCTTACTTCATGGCAATTTATGTGAGGGGAGCGCTCTGTCTGACAGGTAAGTACTTCTATGTTAGCACTAATAAGCAGCTACAGTAATGTGAAAGAAAAATTTTATATGACTTTATGCAGCCCTGTGAGAAACTAAGTATACCTTTCCTGCTTCCATGGGAATTTAGGGGTAAGCAGCAGCCAGGTGCTGCTGATCAAACGCACTTGATTAACTGATCATCAGGAAGTGTGAGCAAGAACACTGGAACAATGTCCTTTGGACAGACAGGACCAAAGTAAGGATGTCATGTACAGCACTGCTTTTGGAGAAACCAAACACAGCATATTAGCACAAACACCTCATACCAAGTGTCAAGCATGGTGGTGGAGGGGCCACAAAACTCAATGAACTGAAGCAACGTTGTAAAGAAGAGTGGGCCAAAATTCCTCCGCAAAGTGAGAGACTGATATAGTCACACAGAAAACAATTACTTCAAACCTTTCCTGCTAAGAGTGGTTCTACAACTTATTGAGTGATGGGCTGTCCTTAGTTTTTTATATGATTGTATGTGTGTCTCTGTGATGCACCCATACAGTTGCACCTTGCTGACCACGAACAAGATGGTAACGTCCTAAATCTGAGGCTTGCAAATGGCAGAACATTAACCAGAGGGTAGCGGCATGGTGGCTGCGTCCATCTTTTGTTTAAAAATCCATATATTTAAAGTCCCAGGATGAGCCATGATTTACTGACGTGTATTTGACCGGGATAATTCAAGTTAACTTATGACTGGATGTAAGTGACAGCCAAAGCACAGAAACATGCAGAAATTTATTGTCTACAAGAAGCTGTAATGAGTCTCCGTTTGGGCTGTTGTCTAGATTGATCGTAAAAGGGGGAAAGTTTGATTAGGAATGCTGTAAATGATAGTGAACAATGCATCAAAGTCAGATTTTAATATAAGTAACAGGAAGGCTCCACTATTTCAAACCAGCCAGTGAGGTGACGTGTGAAAATAAAATGTCTGGCTACACTGCAGATGCTAATAAATAACAAGTTTCACACTGACGTGATATTTCCCGCCCAGGACCCGGCGCTGCTGTTTTGCGAGGCTCTATAAATGCTCACCAAAGAGGTTTTCTTGTTTTTTTTTTAAATTCTTACATCTTTCACGGCAGTTCTGCTTTTACTAGACGGTGCAGAGAGAAGCAGGAAAGGTGAGGAAAATACAAGGAGGAGGGAAGACGCGCTGTTAAGGTCATAAGCCAGATTTCCACCTACAATGACTGGAGGGCGAGGGAAGCACCGTCTCCTCAGGAGAGATGCTGCTGCCGTTTCTCCTCGGCCCTGGAATTTAATTCATCACAAACAGTCCACGTAAAGGTCACGTATCCTCCTGTAAAGCTTCAAAACTACACCCCCCCCCCCCAACTTTCCGACAAAAGTAGCATTCTGAAAACAAGCGCGTCTCTGTCAGAAAATGCCTACAAAGCATTCCTCAGAAACGGAGATGACACAAAACGCACCCTTGTCAGTGCTTAGACAGTGATTAGGTGGTGTGGGGTATGGAGCTTGAGTTCACAATTACTCCATTGAATGTCATTTAGGAGGAAGATGTTCAGACTACAAACTACAAAAAGGCTTTTTTTTTTTTGATGACGAAGAAGCGGGACTAAACTCGATGGCACACTGAGTCAGCTCCAGACACATGCGGGCCATTTTTATCTCCTAGTCTAAAATGCGAGGCATGCCTCCACACTAATGATAACAATCCAGGATAGATGGAGATGATAATCGTCATGGTTCAACCGGCCATTTCCCACCCTAATATGTCTTTTGCCCGATCGAAGCCAGTAGTGCTGTCTGACAGGTGAGCCAATAATGTCTGGAAAACCAGAAAGAGTAAAAGGGGGCCACGTTCTGTCTGCTTCATCAGAAACAGGCAGTCAGATGAGATTATGGAGCAATTTACACAGATGGCAGATCCCATCATTCCCCTGCCTTGTTAAGTAAAGGCGGGTCTGACAGGTTGCATTTGGGGGGGTGGGGGGGTGGGGGTAAGGGAGGCGATTGATTGGAGCAGATCTCATCTTGGCACAGATTGTCAGTGACTAAGCAGTGGGAATTAGCCAACATTTTCAGAGGCAGTTGTGCTTCAAAGGGAAGGAGAAAATATCTGTCAAGAGGAAGAGCCAGTAAATGCATTCGCTAAAAAGAGGAGAAACCACAGCAGGAAGGTCTCTGTCACTGCTAAATGCCTCTCACTCACACACACACACACACACACACACACACACACACACACACACACACACACACACACACACACACACAC
>JAVDPK010000712.1:1426369-1468938 GCA_034780415.1 Cichlasoma orientale
ACACACACACACACACACACACACACACACACACACACACACACACACACACACACACACACACACACAAAAGCCTGCGGTGGTCCCTGAGTGCGGTGACAGGACGGGATCGGAGGATTGCTGGGGCCCCCTTAAACTTACCGAGCTTTCCCCGGGACTCCTCCAGCTTCTGGATCTGGTTCTCCAGGAAGAACATGGCCACTGCGAACGCCAGCAGCGCCAGGAGCTGCAACTTGGGCGGCATCATGACTCTGAGGAGCCCCATCAAATCATCCAGAGAGGGATGTTGGTCAGTCCATGCTCAGAGGAGGAGAGGAAGGAGGAGGAGACACTAAAAACACACACGGCGACCACGGCGGTTACAAAGCGGCTGAGAGTGTGTGCATGGCCCTCTATCTCCCTCTGTGTGTGGATATCTCCCAGCGTTCAGATCCTGTGGTTACCTCAAATGCGATGCGTTCATACTCGGTCTGGTTATTTCATTAGGTTAAATCTCGACAGAGGGGAGTCGGGAAGCCCTAGAGATTTCTCGAGAGTGCGGAATTGTCCCTCCGGGATGTAAGAGCGATGGTACCAGCCGCTGTCGCCTGCGTCCCCCATACGGAGTTGTCCCGTCCCATCCAGTGTGTTCACAGCCGCACCACGGACACACTGTTACTACCACTCAGGCCATTGGGTGTAATAACAGTCCACCACGCAGCAGAGATTTCCTATTCGCCGACTGTGGCCGTCTCTTTCTCTCGGATTGGACCGTTTTTCCTGTGTGACCCGGACTCGGACAGCAGGGGTCGCTCTTCTTTTTGGAACCATGAGACAGCAGAGGGGAGCAAGAATGTTTGAGGCCGCCTTGGTATATGCCAAAATGCAGAAAAAAGCCCATAAAATAAAAATAAGTATTCTTAAGTATTCCTAATATATTTGCACAAAACGCCTATAAAGCTTTTGTTAGTTGTGTTGCGCCATGAAAAGTAAAAAAAAAAAAAAAGAGATCGGAAATTATCATCAGGAACATTTAACAGTCAGGCGCGATGGGGGCCGACCTTCAGTGGAAGAAAGAGGTCCTAATAGTAGTTTTCGCTAACAAAGCGAAGGCTCCAAAATGTCGGGAGAGGTGTATCTCCTGTGGCTCCTGTCGCTGCTACAGACGGTGAGTTTGTTAACCCTAAAAAATGGTATCGCCGGCTGCTGTTAGAGCTGCTTACAATGGGTGTGGGTGCCGGCGGGGCTGCGTTCAGCCTCAAGTGAGCCTCGTCCCGCTGCACCCTGATTTACACCCGGAGCTGTACCCGGAGCTGCACACTGACGTGGCTCATCCTGAAAAAACCTCGAAGCCCCACGGGAAGCGGTGCCTTCATGATGTGTTTGTTAGATTTTTGCTGTTTATTAACTAATCGTTTTTTCGAGCCTTGTTTGTTTTTATTTTATTTTATTTTTTTTAAGGAGAAAGTCGACAAAAAAAGAAGACTTCCGGTGTACTAAATTAACTGTGCCTGATAAACCGGTGCACTTCTCAGCACCGGGTCAAACTCCTGTAGATTAGTTTAAAGATAACCTTTCCAGCTAAATTTAGAGGGTGGTAATTATCAGAAAGAGAGGGTGCAGAGTTCCGTTACTCTTCCTTCGACTCTGATATGAAAGTGTTTGTGGGGTGGTTAAATATAAGAGGGCGCTGAAGCGAAAGCGGATCACGTTTTCCTGTTGGCGTCTTTATGGTCTTAAAACAAAAGCTGTTAAAGTTAATAAACAAGTATGAACAGCAGCTCAGTGTTGTTATTCTACCCCCAGTCCTGTCAGTACCTCAGATAACTGTTTTGTGGTTCAAATTACTGCTTTAAAAAAAACACCAGTGTTTGTCATTGGGGATCTCACATGGGTGTTTGGATTTAATGGGGAGATATTATCTTCATTTACAGCTCCATATATTTAATCTTGGACTCTGCTAGAGTAAAGTTGCATCATTTACAGTTTAAAAAGATCCAGCTTTATCTTATACTGGGGGCTTGGTGCAGGCTCCGGTTCAGTTTTTTCTTCTGATTGGCTGCAACTCAAACAAAATGTTTAATCAGCTGGTAGGTGAGCTGCTGTGTGCCAGAGATGACCATATTAGGGCTATCCCCCCTCTATGCCATCATACTGAGCAGCATGAAGCCTGAGCTTTTGTCTCGCAGTGATTACTCGTACATGTACTGTGTTCTATGTTTATTGTGAGAATTCACCATTTTATCTGTGTGTGTGTGTGTATATATATATACGACAGAACATAAGGAAATGCTACTCTGTCGATCACGTTAAGGAGACAGACGCAGAAGTATAGCATGAGGCAAAATCATGTGACATAACTGCTCATAGTTTCTACATAATTTCAAATTATGTCAAAGCTGGCAGTGGGGCATACTCACCTGAGTTTGTATTGAAAGACAAATTAAAGTTAAGAGTGATTACTTTTTAATGAATCTGGATTTATTTAAATTATTTTATATAATATGAAGCATATTGGTTTCATCATATAAATATTACACAAATACCTGAATGTTCCCAGAATGACAAGATGATTACTACCATTTTAAGTACTAATTTAGCTTTTACTTAGAATAAAAGCAGCAAATTATGATAAATGACATATAGTTTGGTTTTATGCAATAGTAAACTTCAGCTTTGCCTGTAATAATAATGATATAATCTGTTTTTCAAATTACATTAATATCTAAATATCTTTGAGATTAAATGAGTTAATATTTTGCTAAAGTGTTGTTCCTAACACCTATTCATTCTTGGGGTCATGGTAATAGTGTATCAGTTGTTGTTGAGAGGTAAGAACTTTAGGAAAATGTTGCCTTTTGTTTCTTCCTCCCTTTATCTTTGTCCTTCATGCTTCCTCCAGCTGTCGGCGTACGGTGCCGAGCTGTCGTCTGAGGCTTGCAGGGAGCTGGGCTTCTCCAGCAACCTGCTGTGCAGCTCCTGTGACCTGCTCGGGGAGTTCAGCCTCACCAACCTCCAGCCTAATTGCCGTCAGTGCTGCCAGCAGGAGGCCCAGATGGAAGCACGCAAGGTAAAAAGAAAATCGGAGGACTCACCGATCAGGTCGACAAAAAGCGACTGCCTGTCTAGATTAAGCCACAGCATGGAGTGTGATACAAGGAGATTCAGTCTGGATAGGCCAAGTGTAACCAGAAACAAGGTTAAATAAAGGGCATACAGTGAAATTATAAATTCAGAAGGTCTTCCTAATTGTGGGATCTTGAGCTGAAATGAATGCTGAGTTTTAAAGAAGAAATCTTCCTCAGTTAGCAGGATCTCTGTCGAAATGTGTCACGTTTACTGACAGGGTCACGTCCCTCCGCGCTTGCACTGCTACTAAAAACAGCCGAGCTTTAGCCTTCCTTCCTGTTGACACTGTTTGCAGCTGTGTCACACACAGCCTGTTACTAGCTGTCCGTCTCAATCTTTCTCCGATGTTCAGAGTCGAGGCTCCTTAACCTCAGCTCAGGGTCGAAGTGTCAGGTGTTGCCATGTCTGTAAGCTGTGATGCAGTGTTGCTGTATTCTCACTGCTCCGCATATAACAGCATGGTCAGGACCCCCCCTTGCTGTGCGCTGGCAGATAAACACTGACTTAAGTGATGGTGGAAAAACAATGTAATTTTTCCTTGATTAAGCAGGGCCCCCGTGTGTGTGTGTGTGTGTGTGTGTGGTATCCTAGCAACAGCACCTTGGAAATGTGTAGCACACACCTCATTACACCTCTTGATGATAACTGTGTTTCAGACAGACACTTAGAGCAGAGATTACTCCTCTTCAGCGTTTGAGTGAAAATGTCACTTAGAAGAGCAGTTGCCAGTCTCTTGCTGCACTCAGAGGTCTCCAATAGACACGACAGCGTCACTAAGCACATTTTATCCTCAGGCGGCAACAATTATCTGCCTTAAGAATTCCTTTCAGTGTCTCAGTTGACATCAGTGCCGTATTGTTAAGCCTTCAGAAAAATGGCTTACTGCACAGCCTGGTCGATTAGTAAGATTCACTGAGCATGGAGGGCATTGTGCTTACTCATCTTCAAATGTGCTCTTCTCTGCAGAGCACCTGGGTGTAGCAGCACCTCAGCTCCTCGGGGTGTGAATGATGTATTACATCTCTGTAGAGCAGCTAAACCTTTATGAGAGTCCCTCAGAACTCTGGTGCACAATTGATGACAATAACACTGGAAACTTTAGTTTCTTGACTTTAAAGTGGACTTATTATGCTGATTTCCAGCACTAAATACTTTTTTTTTTCAACTGTGCTAGAGTAACTTTGCACAATTCACAGTTCAAAATATTCCTTATTTAAATTTTACTCTGCCTTCATGCAGCCCCGCAGTTCTTCCTCTGTCTGAAACTGTTTTAGCTCCTCTCTCTTTGACACATCTTTCTTCTGATTGGCTGCCCCTCTGTCTGTCAAACAGAAGGGTTGACCAGCACGTGAATGGGGCTGCTGTTCTCACAACCCGGAGCTTAGTGCCTGAGATGACCATATTAAGGATATCACCTTTGATTGACATACAGAACATCTAAGAGCATCTCAGCTCACCTATACGTAAAGTGAGGGTGCACTGGGTCTGTCCATGGCCGCAGATCTGATGATACAATTGCAAACTCGATCATCGACCTGCAACCTAGGGTGTCCTGGTGCCACGTGCACATATGCACATCTTTATGTTTGAACGTGGTGTTTGTTAAGTACAAACTGTGGTTTGCTCAGAAGTCCAATAACAGAACATTACTTGGGTTCAGATCAGGCAGGCCATTCCTCCCAATCACGTTCCTCTAGGGTTCACTATTGTCATCCACGTGAGTGTTGAAGTCTCCCAGTAGGATGATGGAATCACCAGATGGAGCACCCCACCCAGTGACTCCAAGAAGGCTGGGTACTCTGCACTGTCATTCAGCGCTTAAGTGCAAACAGTCAGGACCCATTCCACGACCTGAAGGTGCAGGGAAGCGACCCTCTCCCTCTCGTCATAAGGATGTCCACCCCAGCCCTCTGCCTCTCACTGAGGGCAACTCCAGACTGGAAAAGAGTCCAGTCTGTCTCCAGGAGACTGGTTCCAGAGCCCAGTCTGTGTGTAGAGGTGAGTATCTAGCCGATATCTCTCAGCCTCATGCGCTATCTTAGGCTCCTTCCCCACCAGAGAGGTGAGATTCTATCCCAATCACCAGCATCGATAGCAGGGGATTGGTCTACCAGGGCCTCTGCTTTTGGCTGCTGCCTGACCTACACTGCACCCAACCCTTACGGTGCCTCCTGTGGGTGGTGCGCCTACAAGAGGACAGGCCCATGTCTCCTCTTAAGGCTGCACACGGCTGGGCCCCAGGACTAAGACCCAGCCACCAGGCACTCTCCCTTGAGCTCCCTCCCCAGGCCTGGCTCCAGGATGCGGCCTCGGTCACTCTGTGCCAGGCAGGGCAAACTGCTCCCTTGGTCTTCCTCTAATAAGTGTTGTCTGAATCGCTCTTTGTCTGGCCCTTCACCCAGGAAGAATTTGCCTTAGAAGACCCTACCAGGAGGCAAACCCCCCAGACAACACAGCCCCGGGACACACAAACCCCTCCACCACAATGTGGTGATTTCTAGAGAAGGAGTTCAGATGCATGCTGAATAATTGTGATAATTCAAAGAGAAAAGGTTGAATCATGTTCAGTAATCCCAGTGTAAGGAAAAGATTTACTTTGCACATTTTGTCCTTTAAAGTCTTTGCTGTGGCCCCAAACACAATGAAGCTTTGTGGATTAAAACATGGGATTATACTTGATCTGAATATTTCCTGTAAACCTTTAGTGTAATCTGTTCTGATGACTTTACATAGATTAGCATTAATATTTATCTATCAATTTCAGTATTCTCTGTGGTTGATAGGATAACCTTAAGATTAAGACATGCCAGAGCTAAAGTCAAGCTTTTAAAGCATGTTTTTGGCCTTGAAATCACTGATGAGCGGGTGAGTAGCTAATTAACAACATTTTGAAATGTTAAAATGCTGCAATAGGTGTGGGTAACGCGATCCATCGTTATTTTCCTGTTCCCAACCGAGTCGTGACTTTCCTCAAATCTTCTGATCTACCGTGTGTGATAAAATGAAAAGCATGGTAATTTAATTTCATCTGTGCCCGATGGTTTACAGACACACGGGGTGGGACAGGGAGAGAACAGGAGAGGATCTTAGCCTTGCATGCGTAATTTAATTTGCTGTGTGAACCGGCCAACCAGGCCATTTACCACTCTCCTCCTTGAAAACGACACGCAGAGCGTGGCCTTGAAATACTGCCGTGACACTCCAATTTCCTCTAACTTATTGTGTGTTGGTGCTGGAGGTTTGATTACAAGTGAGCCCTGCACAAACCGCCATCCATCAGCCCCACTCCATATGCACAGCCTCACAGCTTAATGACCCCCAAGGAGTCGCCCGGACACATTTATGAATCAGTCTGCCTGAATCAAATTACTCCTTCGGGCAGCCATTCCACCCCCAGCAGAGCTTCAGTCCCCT
Organism: Cichlasoma orientale; assembly: GCA_034780415.1. Lineage (NCBI taxonomy): Eukaryota > Metazoa > Chordata > Actinopteri > Cichliformes > Cichlidae > Cichlasoma > Cichlasoma orientale. The sequence continues at coordinate 1,432,892 of JAVDPK010000712.1, forward strand.
CAGACTGTGTGCAGGCTCTAATGTGTTGAGTGGAAATCACTCGGACTGCTTCACATTGTATTTCTCTCTGTGCAGCTCTACGCTGGAGCCATCCTCGAGGTGTGTGGATGAAAACTGGGGCGGTTCCCTCAAGTCCAAGGTGAGTCCTCTGTTGAGGCAACATTACTTATTTTGAAACGGCAGCTTTTCCTGAAACTGATCTTTGTGTGAGTCTGTGTCTTAATGAGTGGAAGGGACCACGGGACTAAAATGCGAGCAGGACTGTCTTCAAACAGGCTTTTGAAGATTTGTTTATCCTTTGTCTCCCACGTGGAGATGCGTGGTTAAACTCAGTGTCAGGTTACAGCGGTGTAGTTGCTGCAGCTCATATGCGGGTAGACGTCTGGAGCCCCGCCTGTGCCATATGGCTGTTGTTTGTTTGCTTCAGCTGTGGGCATCCTGTGTTTTCAACTGTCTCTTCTGCTGTTCAAACTCTATTCTTGGGATGTGTTGCAGTTGTCACCCATTCCAGACCTCAGAGCTAAAATGTTAACCGACTGATTTATTACCTGCCATTTGTCTCTCTTTCGTTTCTCCTCAGCTTTCGTCAGGAGTGAAAAGCCGAAGATGTTCAGGGGTCTTCAGATCAAGGTAATCATGATGAATCGTGTTGCTAATCTACCAGCATCTTTTTTGGCACAATAATTAAGTTTGGAATTATAAACCAGATTATGTTGATCAAATGAGCCCCTCTTTTTTTTCACCCTGCAGTACGTCAGAGGCTCAGATCCTGTACTAAAGCTTTTGGACGATAACGGGAACATCGCTGAAGAACTCAGCATCCTCAAGTGGAACACAGACAGCGTGGAGGAGTTCCTGAGTGAAAAGTTAGACCGAATATAGACAGGAATCCAATTTTTTTTTTCTTTTTTAAATTTGGAAGACTTTAAGAAACTGCTCAGTTCCCCCAAATTACAAATAATTATTTATTCGCTGGTTTGTAGTTTAATCTAGCTGTGCAGATAGTTTCTCTGTGAGGGTTATGCCTCCACCGTCAGGTGAAAGGGTTTTTGTTTGTGGTCCTGACACATTCATACAAATAATCATTCATAGCTTGTCTGTGGGTAGGCTGCTGCAGATTAACGCAGCAAATGAACGTAACAGGTAAACTAATGTTGCTGTAAATCAAATTTCCCATGTTTTAATAACCACAAATGAAATTCAGTTCATCTCAATTTTATTTGCTTGTGGCAGAAAACTCAGGAGACTTGAGAAAATTAAGATCTCTCTGCATGGTTGGAGATTACTAGAGGCAAGTGAGCGGATATGTTTTGTAGTTTGTGTGAACTGAATGTTTAGCTATTTACCAATTTGTACACAACTTGGCCTTTTATAGCTGGTTGCTAAATCTCTGCTCTATATGACTGTTTGGTTATTTTGTATCTGAAAATCATGACACATGAAACAACATAATCTGAGTCTAAAGTTTCAGCTCAGTTTTACAGATCAATCATTGCTCACACCTTTAGGTTTGAAACTGTCTTGCACATCATGATCAGTTTTGTCCGTCTGTCTGATATTCTTGTATAATTTTTTTTTTTTTTTTTTTTTATACTGCTTAACATTGTGATTGATGGTGTTTGTCGTATGAGTGAATGAATCCTGGTTCCTCTCCAAATGCAGATGTCTGCAGAGGCACACATTAGTGAAGAGCTCACAGGAAACCAGTTTTGGGTTGTGAGATCTGATGTAAATTTGTGTTCTTTTTTCTGCGTCTTCTGCTCTTAAAGAGAAACTGGATTTGTTTTGGAAGCTTGTTATCAGCTGGTGAGGTGATGGTCTAAATATGCAACAATAAATGAAGTATCTGATAGCCTTTCGTTTTGCTGTGTCCTCCTTTCCATTAGAAGCTTCAACACCTTCACATTTGTAGGCTTAAGCATGTGAATGTGGGTGCAGGTTTTGAAGCCGAAGGTATGACTTTACTGACATCTAGTGGCTTTTTTTTTCTTTTTTAATGACATCAGGTCAGTGCTGTGGCCAGTGAGCACAGTCGGAGACATTACCTGTTTTTAAATGGTCTTGTTGCACTCTCATAACCGCTTTTTCTATCACAATATCTGTTAAAAGATTTTTTTTTCCAGCTGCTTTCTTTTGCAGTCATCTTTAGGTTTCAGTAAATGTGTCCATAACATCAAAAATAGACCAAAAAAATACAATTACAGAGCCTATTGGCTGGCTCCAGTTCTGTGATGGTGCCTTTTGAGGCCCAGCCCACATTTTTACAGGTTTGAGGACTAATTGTTACGGAGCATTCGCAGTAGAAGTTGGAGTAATTTCCACAGGAAGAAATTCATTGTAATTATCTGTGGGCTGTATCTGCTTATCTGCCATTCATTGGACAGTTCTCATTGTAGCCCCTCCCACTGCCATTTCCTGCCTGGTTGCTTGTATCAGCTTTAAAATTGCCTGACCTCATACAGATCTCACTTTACAACAATACGTTTGTTTACTGGGTTGTTTTTGAAGGGAAGAGGAAACATTAACAGAGATAAAAAAAAGATGCAGTGAATGCCTGAATTTACCAGATCTACCTGTTCCTGTCAGTTATCAGTAAAATGTAACACCATTACTACAAGTTGGCTACAAACTGCTACTTGTAAACCAAGTAGTTATCCTCTTTTCTGTATATAATCGTACTTTAAATACCCCATATGCATAATCAATAAGTTATCAGTAAATAGATACTTGGAGTAACAATGACTACTGTGCACACATAGTTTAGGAATCAGTGTTTTATTTTCAGACAAATTATGATTACACAAAACTCAACTAAAAAAAAAAAAAAAGCCTCAGTTACGTTCAGTGTGCGAGCGTCTCATAACTGCTGAGATGTGCATGTAAAAACTACATGTGTAGCCACAACTCTTTCCTCATAATTCCTGCAGCTGGACAGATGTTGGAGACATTACTGACTTCTATTGTCAGAAAATAAAAACATATTGAATGTGTACATGAAGCATGCTGAATGTGTAAAGCTGAAAGCACATTTCTTTGGCAAAATCAGACTATTGGTGTTAACGCTGTGGCTGACGTTACACATAATTCTGGGTTTTCTTGCCTCCCTCTGAATGTTGATCCATCAGTTCAGTTTTGTTGTTGGACTGAGGTTTGTAAGCAACCCCTGGGTAACTGGAAAGGAAGCAAACGGCATTAAAAAAAAATAAAAATGTAATTGAAAAGGGTTTTTTTAATATAATTTGCAGGGGACTGTTTCAAATTAAAACAGCAGCACAGACAGTAGCAGAATGTTCATTTTCTTTAAATCTTCAGTTATACAGTCTCATCAGCTTCTAGCATTATAAATCTCTTGATGGGCGTTACCGTGGTTTCTCATCCTTCACCATCTCCCTGAAAGCCAGAGACTTCAGGATGCCACCAATGAGCAGAACGCCGCCTCCGATCCAGGCTACAAACAGTGCTGGGCCGAATGTGTAACTGATAAAAGACAAAGATTGTTGTTGGCCCAACATTGGAATGATAAGGAGAACAATTACATACAAGCAAAAATAATAACATACGTGGGGATTCCTTCTCCCATTCCTCCACCCATTCCCATGCCCATCCCCCCTGCCATCATCCCTCCTCCGTAGTTGGGGTAGGTGGACAGCTTGAAACTGGCCACAATTTGATTGGCGTACACGGAGGCTCCTGCAATGCCACACACACCTGAGAGAAAATGAAAGACAGGAGCTCAGTGATTTATCTACCTCATGGAGAAACGGCCAAACTCTCAGCTTTGTCACATACTGCTACAATGGATGCAGTGCATGCTCATATTAAACACTGACAGTTTTAAATAACGAGGTCCAAGTAATCCCTGTGGGCCATAAATTCAGGCTTCAGACTGATCTAAGCGCTCAGTTTCAGACAGTCTACTCTTGCACTCTAATGAACTGCTGTAAAAATTACACTCAGAAACACGTCTAATGAACGTATGCAAAATTTTACCTCCATACTATGAATATTCTTCCAGTTACAGACCCTCAAAGTACATAGTGGTGGGTTAAAATGTGGCACTTATTAGTCATACAAACATGCTCTAGTAGAGTCCAAGGTCAGAACTGTGGAGCTGAGCATAATAGGTCTGCTTTAAGTGTTTCCTGTTAGGTGTACACATTGTTATGGATCTCTTCAGAAGCCAAAAAACCTTCATGTTTTCACTCCTCAGCATTTCAGTTCAGTTTTTATTTAAGAAAAAAAATCAATGACAGGTTGAATATGCACGAGTGTTTAGGTCTGGTCAACACTGATACCTGCGATGATGAACATGATGCCAGCAGTGAGGCTCATCTTGGCCTTTGCGGTGTCTTGCATCTTGTTCATTGTGAGGCAGCTCAGGGAGAAAACTGATATCCCCGCCCCAAGCACGCTCAGCACCACGCCCACTATCATCAGAGCTCGCACAGCCTGGAAGGAACCTGGGGCACAGAAAACACACAGACATTAAGGCATTACACTGACTTTAATGGACCTAAAACCACTGATGAGTTCACTGAGTCTTATTATGTCTAAAAGCAGAGACTGCATTACGGAGTGACAGAAATCATCTATCTGAGAGTTAGACTTTTATGTTTATAGGACTAATTATCCAAATAAGATGTTTCTACCTGTGCATTCAAAGATGTGAAGTGTGTTCTCGTGCAGTAGATGTGGGAGGTGCCCTTTGCTTGTTGTTTGTTCTGTTTTCTGATAACCGAGTCTCGGCCCGGCCATTAGGACAGAAGTGCTAATGCAAACACTGATAGGTGTGGGCTCCGCACTACTGGGAGTTTGAGGATGTGAGCGTAAAAAGCATAAAATATATCTTCTTTTTAACAGTGAGATATCCCGATCTAGCAGCCCAATATTTTCAAAAAACCCAAGGTTTGATCTATTTTAGGGACAGTTTGGATTTAGTTTTAAAGTTCTTTACATTTCTGAAGGACAATTTAAAACCCAGGTTCATGGTGGATCAGGTCAGGGTCAGGCTTTCACAGTATTTTTTTTTCTTCATTTTTGTTCTCAGATAAGTTATATATATATATATATATATATATGAAGACAGCAAACAGAATGATTTAGACATCTGCGTCTCAATAAAGCCTTTTCAGGTTTTTATGTCGACCAAATTGTCAAAGAATAAAACTAAAGAAAAATATCTAAGTGCAAAATATAATTTCTGTTAGTTTTTGTTTGTTTGTTTGTTTCTCCCAAAGTCAGCAAGTACAACAAGTGTATAACAACCTGAAAATGACATTTCATTCTGTAAAGGTTCTGGGATGTTTGGAGTGGGGAGGTTAAGAAGATGCGGCTGTTCACGGCGATTTACAAATGTGTGGCATGAAAGGGACACAGAGAGGGACGAGATCTTTTTCTGCTGCTTTTACACATTTCATCATAGCCTCAATGTTCATCTGAAACAACCTTCTCCTGAACTATTTGAGAAGAACCATTTAGGCCCTATTAGATTTTGACATACAGCCTCGTCCTAATCATCTACTGGGAAGTCATGCTTTAAAACATTAAAACAAGCAAATTACAGCGTTGCTCCTATGATCAGTGAAAGTTAAGGATCTCTTTTTAGAGCAGACACGGGAGAGTTCCTTGGTAAGAAAAACTCCTGCAGCTGTGGCCTTGTCAGTGAGGAAGATCTTAAATATGTTCAATATTTAAGACATCAGATAATTTAGACTAATTTGAATGCGATCAGTCGCCGGATAGGATCTGCAGATTAAGACTCTTGAGAACCTCGTCATACCTGTGTAGCCCAGGAGGCCGTAGAGCGGGCGGCACTCTGTGAGCCCAGCGGATGTCGTCTCACAGTCTTGCCACAGACCCTTGTAGGTATAAACAGACGTCACGACCTCCGTCTGCCTGTCCTTCACACTCCAGTTGTTCATGGCTGTGGCTGCAATGAGCGCGGCTGCACCAATCAAGCCCAAGATGAAGCCACCATTTTGTAGAACTGAAGGCGCCATCGTTGTTTAGTGCTTCAGAAGCTGGAAAATATACCTCAGAGAGAACGCGTGTGTGTGTGTGAGTCTGCCCAGGGTAGTTGTGTCCGGTTTAAATAGATTAATAGATACTACTTAAACTATAATTGAGTCTAGATAAAGGTGTCAGAGGTGAGCTGGTGTGCGGAGTGCTGCAGAGAATCAAGATGGGTAAAGAGGTGCTTTGTAGTGATGGTGATATGCGGTGGGTGGAGGAGACTGAGTTTCACCCATGGGTGATACGACAGCATGGGCTGGGCTACCAAGAGGTGTGGACACAGTGGCGATAGGCACACCTCGCACCTCTGCTAGTGTTTTAATGTAAATATGAGAAACAGGGTTACTGTTCCAAACAGCTTTCAGTAAATTACAGACTGTTTGTCAGCGGAGAGTCATTGGTAACTCCCTCACAGCCAAAAAATAAATTTAAAAATGCAGGAAAAGCAATCTGCAAATATGCAGAGGTGAGGCAGAAGTGACCCATCAGGTCTGAATTAATGCACTGCAAGAGAAAAATGTAAAAATGTTGATCCCATCAGGGAGGTCAAAGGTCACACAGGAGGATTTGATATTTTGATTAAGACGATGATCATCAACACGCAGACTTTAAACCTGAAGCTTTATCCCAACAAGTCTCTCCTCTCTTGAGCTGCAGGGAGTCATGTAACCCCCCCCCCCCCCGCCTCAGACGTCGTGGTGGCCGAGAGGATAAGCTATAGCTGCAGCTTCCCTGCATTAAGATGCATTTCTGCTGTGTATTACTGAACAAATGCATATTTAGACGTACATGATTTTTCAAGTTACCCTTCTAAACACAAGACACTGGTTATGAGCTGTTGTACATCGAGACTAAAGCTCCGCGCTTTCACTCTGAGCTCTATTTCTCACTTTACAGAAGTGAAGCAAACTGTACCTCATACAATTTCCATGATTCCGCTTATCACTTGGTCAACAAACGGGGCATGAGATAAGTTTCTATTATTCGCTTATCATCACACACACACACACACACACACACACACACACACACACACACACACACAGAGGGAGCGCGAGAGAGTCATGCAGTAGTCAAACATGACTGGACTAGAAAATGTAATTTTGTAATGTTTGTCAGTTGCTGTGAAGTACCTGTGATGTGTTAGTATCTGTTTGTCTTCAGCGTAAGTCTGTAAAACAGCTTATCGGGAGATAGCTGGTTCAAATGAGACGGCTCAGTCATGCAAACACACTGCAAACTTCCCCCCAGCTTAACACAATGGTAACAGTGAAGTCATTATTACGACTAATGTGTGACATGAACTATGATTACCAGCTTCTCATTAATATTATTTATCAAACAGCAACTGACCCACTGCTTTATACAGTCTTAATGCAGTTCTTTACATGCAGCATTCAGCATACAATTATAAGGCAGCCCCTCTGAAAACATTTATTATTCCCACTTCAAAGTACAAACAAATAAATCAGTGAAAACAGTCCTACTGATCAAGACAAATATTCCGTGGAACGACTGTCCAAGAGTAAGAACAGATGTCTCAAAACCACAAAATCTGACTTTTCTGTGGAAGGGTGGTAGGGGAGGGGGTCTATAAATTCAGCTTGTGTGTTGTGTTGATCCTAGTTTTAATTCTGTGCTAGGTATGTACACTGCATTTAAACTGAGCAGTTTTTTCTTGCAAAAGAGTAACAATTTAGTACAGTTCCTAAAATGTTTTTCTGTATTTACATGGAATAAAGAGTAATATAGGGACTGCCAAAGCTTTTTTTTTTTTTGTAAATCCATGATTGAAATATTTGCGGTGACACTTTAATATTTAAATGTAATAATTTTGCTTAATAATTTTAGGATGAAAGTGTGACTCTAAACGAGCCAATTTCCCTCTTGCAAGCGCGTCTTTAGGTGTGTCGAGTCTGTCACACACTGGAGTTGGGTGAAGTATACGAGTCCATGCCGCTCTTGGTCATCCCCCCAGGAAAGAGAATATACGCCACCTGAGGCTGTAAACTAGCTGCAGACCAGGCTCCACAGTTACACGGGATCACGTATCCCGGGCCGGAAGGTGATGGGTGAGTGTGGGTGTGCTGTCCGGGGCAAGACAGACCCCCAAACCCTCCAGTCTGGTATCCAAAAGTGTGCGCGCTGTAGGGCACAGCGCCTGCGGTCAGTGCGTGCGGTATCTCCGCCATTCGCTGGACAGCTCCGGTGCTGAAATGTGCCACCGGCTCCAGGACGGAGAAAGAGGAAGCGGAGGATGCGGGAGCCAGGAGAGCTCTGGCTTTATCCCCGGGAACGAGAAAAGAGTCGATGGAAAATCCCTTCAAGTGTTCCGCTGCGTCCCCGAGTAAAGACGGCAGCGGGAAAACGAAACGGTCCCTCTTCATCAGACTCTTGGGTTTGCGCCGGGGTCTGTACTTATAGTCCGGGTGCTCCTTCATGTGCTGAGCTCGCAGTCTCTTGGCCTCGTCGATGTAGGGACGCTTCTCAGAGTCAGGGAGCATTTTCCACTCCGCGCCGAGTCTCTTACTGATTTCAGAGTTGTGCATCTTCGGGTTTTCCCGGGCCATCTTTCTCCTCTGGCCTCTGGACCAAACCATAAAGGCGTTCATAGGTCTCTTGATGTGATCTAAAGGTTTTGCCATCGCTGGTACTGACACATTAATTAAAACACTTACTGACCGTACTTTAAATGAACTTAGTCCTCCAAAAAGCTCATGCTTCTCTGGTGCGTAAAAGGAAAAGTGCGAAGAACGCCCGGGGATAGCCAGAGAAATATTTTAAGAAAACACTAAGTCCAAATTGACGGAAGCATTCGCACAAAGTGGAGCTGAAAACCACATAAAGTAAAAGCCTCGGCGTTTGAATGGGAGTCAGATGGAACCAAGAGGAAGCTTGTTATGGATGATGCAGGGCATGTCATCCTACTCATCATCACACCGCTGTCACGGCGGGCCAAGCCAATGGGAATGAGAGAGAGCACTGTAATCCCCTCACAAAAACTGACTGTAAAGGCCTATAACATTTGAGGGACACCCCTCTTTTCCCTCTCCAACAGTTTTTAGTCTCTTCAAATCTCTACTGAGACAAGCACAGGCATGAAAACCAGGGAAGAAACTGAACTGCAGAAAACTAGAAACTAAAAGGATTTGTATGAGGGGCTTGAAAGGTTTTGCACTACAGCTGCCGGTGGCCCTAAATACCTAATGTGCACAATAATGCTCTCCAAAGTATATTTCAGAAGGTCTCAAAGGAAGTCAGCTTCCCCTTAATCATAACCCCACCTGGATTTTTTAAAATATAGTTAGACATTTGATTGTTTATTCTGAAAGCTTTATTGAAACTGTACACTATTTTTTAGGAAAAACTGTCTCACAATTAGTACCACATCAGTTGTTCTTGCCTGCAGAGCCATGTAGATCCTGTGAAATCTCTCTGTATTATTTTATTTTATTTTTTAATTTCTTGTTGTTTTTATGTGAATTATAATTTTATATTATGCATTTTTAATTACATTTGTGTGGCTGTTGTGTTTTCTGTTTCTACTTTTTACTGTTTATTCCACGTATTCCTGCATTCTTGTATTGTTATTGTTTAACCAGCTCCTATTGTTTTTAAATGCATGGTGGAAAAAAAAATACTGTGTCTAAAAACAGTGCAGTCAGCCTAAAGGACTGAATTACAACATGTTACTCCTCTCAAGCTGCAAAAATTCAGATTTCCCTCAACCTCAGACGACACATCTCTTTAAATATAACTGCATTAAACAAAAATTAAATGGGAAAGCCCGCAGGTTTTAGTTGGTGCTCCTCCTGTCTTTAGTGAGGAATACAACAACAATACATTTCCAAAACATATAATGATCAGCCCGCGATGACTTATAAATAAGTGCTATTTCATCAGTTTGAGTTTAATTTCCATATTCAGCCAGACTGTTATTAGAAAGAAACTTGTCAGCAAGGCCTTTTGCCTCTTTGCCTTAACGTCTTACTTTTGCATGCCATGGGTAATGTCTTTATCAGTAAGCAGGCTGTAAAACTGACGATGATTCCGACATCCGGCAGGGATGAAACTGACAGCTCGGACAGCTGCTCTCCTGACGTGGTCCAGCCTTAAGAAAATACTTTTTTTGTGAAAAATCCCAAACTTCTGCAAAGCCACCCGGCGGGCCTCTGTTCTCTCCAAACTTGCTTCCACGTTTGCTGCAAAATCTGTTTTTACTCTTACTTTTTAACAATGCTCATTTAAATTCTATCCCATGACGCAATGCAGGTTTATTATATATCAATATGTGCATGAGTGGCTCATCTCTCCCTCCTTCGTACTCTACGGGATCAATATTAATCAGAGCTGTAATTCACAGGTCCTGGGTGACTCCATTGATTGTTACAGGTTTTATAATTACTATACCTTATCTGATCACATTTATGCTTCAGCGTTCTCATCTGTTATTGAAATGACATTGTTAGAAACTGGGCAGCAACTTAACTATAAATTATATGTAGTTTATGTACATATAATTTATTATTACCTTTTATTCAAGGTAATAATAGTGGGTTAGTGTGTAGATTTCCTGAACATATAACAGGGTGTGAAAGCTTCCAGCCCACCTTAAAGGTGCCCAAAATGACTTCTGCAAAAAGGATTGTATCCACAGCAGAAGCATGACGTGTTTGTCTGTGAACAGGCCTGTGGTGGTCAGTTGAAGCTCAGGGTTTAGGTTTTGGTTGCGGCGATAAACTCACATATCAGGGTACCAGCGAGAAGGGGGCCTTTATTTCATTTACCTCCCACAATCAAAGGCACCACAGGCCTCTTCAAAGGCAAAATAAATGGACATAAAAGATCCAGTAGGGCGCAACGCATCAGTGGTGGAGATGATAAGACGTTTTCAGGGAGCTTTTTTTCTCTGGGTTCCCTCACAGCAGACGGGCTGGAGGGATAAAGTGATTGGCAGCAGGGGTCAGACAGCTGATCTGTCTCCTCATAGCTGTGCTGTTATCTCCCGTGCGGTAGGTTCAGACGGGCCCTCGCATGCAGGAGGCACCCACTGCCACACAGAGACAATTATTGCTTCCACAGAGGGACCATGTTTTAGAGAGTTTTCGACAGTCTGAGAACAGCAACGTGCGAGGGAGACTGCATGAAGGGCAGTGTGGAAAAACTACCTTTGTCACTGGTATTTTTCTCTTTTTTTTTATCCTGCACAAAGCTCTCTGTTGTTTTAGTTTGGGGAAAAAAAACATGTGTTGTGTGTGTCAGTATTTGGAGTGACTTCTAAGAAAGGGCAGCGTTTCAACTCTGGAGAGATGATGTGGGGGGAAAAAATGGGTTATAAGAAAAACTGCCAGCAGCACAAAATGGCTGTCGTAATCCGGTTATCCCCAAGGCTCTAAAGATACTGGTCCTCTCCTTAGGAGTCTATCTTTTCTTCTTATGTCAAAACTGTCCTCTATGCACTCAGGTGGATTAAGGAGTCACACTGTAGAAAGAAATTGACAGGTACAGAAAGACCTGGGGGTGAAAAGGAAATGAAAGACGACACAGAGAGGCAGGCCGGGCACTCGAGCCGGGGAGCGTGCCAGCGTCTGGCAAGAAAAGAATCTATTAAGTCAACTTAATGTTGAGGGAAAAACTGTTTCTGCTAATTTACCACATTAATTGACTGCATATTTATTGGGAGAGCTGATTACTAATTACATAACCCTTAATCTAATGAAATAGCTTTTTTGTTAAATGAAAGACCGATGACTTAGACAGGTATATTGTTCACTGATGTTCCAGCATGAGATTGTATTGGGTTTAATGGAAGCTCCTCAAGACGGTCCCTTAGAGTTGATTACTTTCTGGATGGATCATACCATGGTGCATTGTTAAAATAAAACTCCACTTCACATTCACTGTTTTAAGTGAGAGTCAGTTGGATGTCAGCTGAATTGATTGGTCCAATAAGAGAAAATGAACTTATTTTAATCAATTAATCATAGTTTAGAGGAAAGTACTCTCTTAAGATCACTGCAGAAAATTGCACGAAAGGCTTGAAAATCCGTACTAAAAACTTACTACTGCCCAACCTTGTCTATTAGGAGGTAGATCAAAGCTGCTACTGGGAGTATTTAGCAGAATTTGGTCTGGTACTGACGGGGCTTGCAGCTACAATTATACTTTGTTCCTGTAAGAGCACAGCACGACCTGAATTTGCTGACTGGGTAAAGCTAATGACATACAAACAATGGCTCCTTTGAGCTGATGATAGGAAATGAAACAATGAGATGGGATGGGATCATTTTCTTAATGACATAAAAGCTAGATATAGGAGCCTGCAATGTATGAATGGAGAAAGATTGTTGCTTGAATTTATTTACCATCCTTTATAGGGGATACAGCTTTAAATACCTTATCTGATCACATGATCACAATACAGCACATGCCATGATGTGCTGTATTGTGCTTTTCCAGTTAATTTTATTGTATATTTATTTAACATGAATATTCACTCGCTGGGCAATTTATTAGGTATACCTCATGAATTGCTTGGTAATGCAAATATCTAATGTCACATGTCAGCAACTCAATGATTTAGGCATGTAGACATGGTCAAGACAGCCTGTTCAAACTGAGCATCAGAATGGGGAAGAGAATGATCCAAAAAAAATTAAAAATATCCAGTGAGCAGCAGTTCTCGGGGTGAAAATGCCTCGTTGAGGTCAGAGGTCAGAGGAGAATAGCCCCTTGTTACAACCAAGATATGCAGAATGCAAGGTATGCATTCAGAGATCTCTGAATGCACAACACATCCAACCTTGAAGCAGATGGGCCACAGCAGCAGAAGACCACACCAGGTGCCACTCCTGACCATGTCCATCCCTTTGTGACCACAGTGTCCCCATCATGTGATGACTGCTTCCAGCAGGATAATGCACCATGTCACAAAACTCAAATCATCTCAAATTGGTTTATTGAACATGACAATGAGTTCATTGCACTCAAATGATCAGATCTCAATCCAATAGAATGAGTCACCCTCAGTCTGGAGCTCCATGCAAGATCTTGCCTCATGGGGTGAGGATGATCATGAGAAAGGTGGTGGATCAGTCCAAAACTACATGGGAGGAGCTTGTTAATGATCTGAAGGCAGTTATGACCTCAGTCAGCAATGACACCGCTGGTAGCACACTGCGCCATGATGGATTCAAACCTTGCATCAAGAAGGAACATGTACAGGCCCATCTTAAGCTTGCCAGTAACTATCTAAATGATTCAGAGACGGCTTGGGAAAAAGTGATGTGATCAGATGAAACCAAAATCAAGTTCTTTGGCATCAACTCAACTCGCCATGTTTGGAGGAAGAGAAATGCTGAATATGACCCAAAGAACATCATCTCCACAGTCAAACATGGAGGTGGAAACATGCTTTGGGACTGTTTTCCTGCTAAGGGTACAGGACGACTTCACCACATTGAGAGGCCAATGGATGGGGCCATGCACCTTCCCTCAGCGAGAACACCGAAGATGGGTTGTGGATGGGTCTTCCAGCATGACTATGGGTTTTTTTGTTTGTTTGTTTTTACGTTAATGTTACAAAAGCTGTGACACCATGAGTGCAGTGGGTTGCTGGGTAAATGACTATCACTCCGTTAGTAAAGATAGGGCAGTCTAGAGTGATGCTTTGTTCTCTGTAAACAAAAAGGACAATAATTCAAAATTATTTTCAGATTGTCTTGCTAATGCCAGTCAGGAGCAGGTAAACACTCACCTTAAAGGTTTTATGCACAATAAGTAATAATCAATGGGATCATTTCAGCAGTTAAAATACTTGTTTCTGCCTGACATAGTGGAATTACAGTGCTACACTGCCTACATGTAATAAAGAAAAGTTCATGAAAACAAGGCACATTAAGTGATAATATCTGAGGTGACTGATGAGCACTTGAATTTAACCAAAAAGCACACTGTACAATAAACAATATTTAAATTACTTGACTTTTAAATTAGTTGACTTCAGTGAATTTGATGTTACAACTAATCCAAACTCAAAATAAAACTTCAAGGATTCAAGGATTCAAGGATTCTTTATTGTCATTCACACTGCATTTGCATACAGTGGAACGAAATTCTGTTCGCCGGTCCCAGTGTTGCCCATGTACAGTTATGACATTCTAGTAATTAAAAAAAATCAAATCAAATCAAAAAATAGATATACATATACATGTAGCATGTAACTTGAATGGCGATCTTAATGTTCAAGAACAGTTATACACCTATTAAAAAAGTTACATGGGGAAAGTTGGGTAATAAATCAAAATGTTGAGCTTCCTGATGATGTACACCTGTAACCTCAGTCATCACTTATATCAACAGACAAACTCAGCAGAGAAGAGTGAAAAAAATTAATGATTTATTGACAAAAAATAGTCTGTCTCCTGTTTTTATTTTATTCCAATTTTTTAGCTTATTTATAAGATTTCAGTGAAGGTCTTAGAAGCAGATATAGATCCTCATATGGAAAAATGGCTGAAGCGGTTCACCACATTGATCTGCTGTGCTTAGGTGCACATCACTGTGCATGATCTGAGGGTGTACTGACAGTGTTTGAGAAAAGGTAACCCACACTGTGTCCACCTTAGGGTTCTGTTTTTCTTCTACTGGTGAATGCATTTCCATCTGATGATGTGGAAAGCTCTGACGCACTCAGACTTAAAATTTTGTCATTTCAGCTGCAAATAAATACACTGAAATCCCAAACCATTGGAGTTTAACAAGAGTTTCTGACACTTCTGAGCAGCCCATTACGAGACGTTTCAGCGGGAAAATCCTCAAGATTTTCAGTGCTCCAGGGAGGATTTCACTAAATCTCGTGCTTATTCTCATGATACTTAGGAAAAGTAAAGCGGTTTTAATAGCTTTCCCCTGACACATTGATGGTAGAATATGCTTCGGCTCTGCGGCAGATAGCTTCAATCCGAGGTCAACAGAGAGAGAGAAGGGGGGGGGGAAGGGGATCGGCTCGTGTCTGCCTGCCAGTACGCTTTCATAAGGCCCCATCTAAACTAAATTAATACACTTCCTCCAACATCTGAGGATAAACCTGAGGGCCACATTACTGTGGCAGCCCCTATCAGCCAGCTCGTAATACAACCGAGTCAGCAGTCAATGAGATACATTTGCAACCAGGCATTTGTCAGCGACTCAGTGCCACGGAGGCAAGAGATTTAAAATGTCCTGCAGTAAATTAAGTGCTGCTTGAAAAGTGAAAGGTGCCGGCTAAGCAGGCAGCTGCTTACTTTAAATGACACACTGGTTAAACGGGTGTGGTGATGGTTGGAGGCGAGAACTGACTGAACCACAGGCTGGAAGTGTTTGCCTGGTTTAAAAATGTCTAAAAGAAGACTGAATGAAAAATGTAAAATATGTTTACTAACTGCATGTTACTCTGTATACATCTGCTACTGTAAATTTGACAAAAATAAATAAATACATAAATTAGAGAAGAATTTGAGTCCCTGTTTGTTTCAAATTCTGCTAAGAAGTTTGTTTTGGACTGAAAAAACAAAGAAGCAGACTCATTGCTGTGGTTCTTAACATGGATCTCTCTCGTTTGCTCTCTCACACGGGAACTTTAATTCTTATCCACAGTGGAACAGGAGCCATTTGCCATGTTGTCAGGTTAGATACAGGAAACAGGCGCATAAAATATATTAAAACTTAGATGCTTCATCTTATGAAGCCAATACAAATGACAGAGCATGCTGCCACTAAGAGGCTTATGGAAATAAGAAAAATAATGTAGCTTCTGTAGCGATGATGTGCTTGCTGTTACAGAAAGGGCAAGAGGCTGATATTTACCAAGATATCTCCTGGACTCACCTTAAGCAGAGCAGTGGCTTTCCTGAGTTACATTAGAGGGAGGAGAGCAGAGACGCTGTCACAATAGAAGGCTCTGATAAGCCCTTACTGTATGAAGACAGAAAGGAACCAAGTGAGCAGATTTTAAACACTCCCTCTGTGCCACTAGCATACGTAGGCTACAGAATGATTATAGCCAGGTGACTCATAATATATGACAGATGAACAAGGAAAATAAACTACTTTTATTTTTATTTTTTTTGACTGGTGTCTTTTGACCAGGAAGCTATTTAGAATATCAAAAAAAAAAAGCAAAAGAGCTACCCGCAGTACTGCCAGAAATCCACAAGAGATCAGTATAATGCTGAGTGTTAGGACGCTTAGGAGCTTAGTGTATTTTTAGAAAGGGACTCAATAATTAATGTCTATTTCTATAAAACCTTTGTTAAAACTAATAATTTAATGTCATACACGTCTGTAAAAACTATTGCGTGTTGTCAGTGAAAAAGATTGTGATTTATGGTATAAAAACATTGGGCTCGTCCGGGATTTGAACCCGGGACCTCTCGCACCCAAAGCGAGAATCATACCCCTAGACCAACGAGCCACATGCAAAAGCTTTCAAACACAGAACATATATACCCAATCTGTATAGATAGATAGATAAAATGTACAGTAAATATACTGCTTTTATAAAGTGAATAAAGAACCCTTTGGCAACCTCTTTAACCCAGCTATGAATAATGTAAGTTCAAATTTCATCTCTTAACTTAATGGCAGGAACTCAAAGCAAACCTTTTCCACTTAATTACATATGGTTATAAAACTATAGATATTATAGAGTTACGATATCTACCAAACATTGTTGGACAGAACCATGTTAAGAAATATCAATAATGTTTTGAACTGTGTAGCTGCAGGAATGGGCGACATGACTGGTGACTATGAAGGCCACAGCTAACATTCTTGTGCCATACGGATGGCAACATCAGAACAGAAATGTGACCTATCCCTCTGAGAGGACAAATGGACCCAAACTATACAACAAAAGCCACAGCAGGTCCCTTCACTCTACAGGGGTCAAGGTTTCAGGTCTTTAACTCACATTAACTGACTCACACATGTTGGAAATCTGGTAAACAATAGCTAATCTGACCATTTCACTTTTTTCCCCACATCAAACAGTGCCCATGGTTTGCACTCATCCATGCGTGCACTGCAGTCCTGTGCACTGTCCAGCACAATTTCTGACCATATTTGCCTTCCCATACAGAGTGACTGCAGATACCGCTTCAGTCACTGCACCTATTAGTTGAGCAGCCTTAATGACTGAAGACTTAATGGTTCTGTTTCTTTAAATAGGATGCCAGTGTTTCGTTTTGTTTTTTAACTGCAAATGGACATTTGGTGCAGATAGAGACGTTATAAAGCTCAGATAGATAAATTAGACAACAGTTAGACATATGAAAGCCATTTTGTTCTGAAGAGGAAGATCGGGATTGTCCCAGCTTGACTCTGTGTTTACATTTTTAAGTTGCATTCTACTGTTATTCAGAAATCTCTACAAGCACGGACTGGTATTAGTGACTTCGTACTGATTGCTTCTGGTGCCATTATGAAGTCTGCTTATAAGTTAGATTCCTTACTGATTCTCTTACAAAGACAATCAGCATTGTTTATTACCTCATAACATTATCTAGAAACAAGGAAAGACAGTCTGACTCAGCTGTGCAGCAGCTGCACTGCATGAGGTTGACATCATTGAGAAACTGTCAAGAAAACATACCAGCAATGATAAGCATTTGGAACAGGCTGACAAATGGAAATGTTTCTCAATTCACATCCCGATCTCCAGTATAACCCACACCACCCAAATCCATGTGCTTGGTCTGGAGGGTCTGTTATTTGGTAAAGTAACTGAGATGAGACGGGCAGATAATACTTGCATATTAATTCCATTATTAAAGCCAGTGGCATCTATAATTAAAAGTTGTCCCGATTCTTTGAAGCTGATGCCTTTTGAGCGAGAACCAGAGTGTGACAGAATAAATGAGCAGACTCTGAAAATATCGTAAAAATACGCCTATAAAAATACTACAAAATGAATGAGAAAAAATCTTGCCACAAGGTCTGGAGTTTTTGAATGCATCACACGATCGTCCACCTTCATGAAACCTCAGCTAACAATATTGTAGATGTTTAGACTTTTGTTCCTCTTAACACTGTGAGGAGTGGAATCATTTTACATTTCATATAATGTGATTTTTTTTTATTATTATTTTATTTTATCCAGTTTAATTCAATAGGGTTTGGAGACGTGGTGCTAACAAAAAGACAGGAAGCCAAGCTGGAGGTGGCAGAGTTGAAGATGCTAAGCTTTTCACTGGGAGTGACCAGGATGGACAAGATTTGAAATGAGTATATCAGAGGGCAAAGTTAGAGGGGTAAAGCTAAGATGGTCTGAACATGTACAGAGGAGGGATAGTGGATATATTGGACAAAGGATGCTGACTATGGAGCTGCCAGGCAGGAGGAAAAGAGGAAGACTTCAGTCATAGATCATGGACATGCAGAGGGTTGGTATGACAGAAGAAGATGTTAGGGACAGGGTGAGATGGAGGCAGATGATCTACTGTGGTGCCCCTAACAGGAACAGCTGAAAGAAGAAGAAGAATTCCCTATAACTTGCTCTGATTCCTGGGGTCCACAATAGCTAAGTCTGAGCTGTATCACAGACTGGTGGTTTGAGTCCATATAATATATGGTAAATGGACTAGTTACTGTATGCACAAATACTCCCTTTGGGAACCTAACCTGTTAATAACCCCCATGATCTGTGTGATGGGCTTTTATCTTTTACAAGGCACTTCTAATAGCTGATATTGTGAATGACAGAGGCTCTTGCTTACTCACAGGGTCCAGGGCAAAGTTATTATAGTTTTGTATTTTTATTAATTAGATTTTTTTAAATTCTATTTTACTTCAATTCAAATAAGTTTCAGTAGAGACTCCAGAGTGGGTTTGTTTGTTTGAGCTTAGTTTTTATAAGTCTGAAAATGTTTAGTTTTAGTCCAATTATTATATTACGGAGTATATTTGTCAGGGGCACAATTTAAGAAATTCAAATCAGGTATTACAATAAAACACTTGAGTCGCAGCCAAGTGTCCCCCTCCCCCAAAGATTTTAATAAACATCTGCACCAATACCGCAATGTTTTTAGTCTAAACTAGTTGTTTTGAGTTGACAAGATGTTTTTGTGGCCCCTCGGTCCTAGTTGAGTGAGCAGTAACAGCCTCGCGGAGGGCTGCGCCGCGCCACGCCGTCGCTGCGCCGCTGCGCCTCTCGCCGCGCCGCTGCGCCTCTCGCCCAGTGCATTGTGGTCTGCGCGCTAAAGGAAGCTGCTGCAGCGGAATCTGAAGAATTTGAGGTGTCCGCCAAGTCTGCCGCTCATCGCTGACTGCTCTCTCTGTACCTCCATCTGCTCTGTAAGGTAACCCTGCACTATTTCAGCATTTCATCGCTTATTTATCACCGAGTGTGTCGGTGCTGCGTTAATCGCGGCGTCGCTGTTAAAACGACGAAGCTAACATTAGCTGTTTGATTTCCTGCCGGGCTGGTTAATAGTAATTAAAGCTTAGCGTAATAGTTTACGGAGCCGCTAGCTTGGGCTACGGTTGATTTGACTCTTGATAACCGGGAGGGTTGTTACCGCTACAAAAAAAGTAAATACATAAAAATACCCGAAGCTGGTCAACTAAGTAATATCAGTTATAGTTAGAAAACCAGAAAATCAGCTGGCTCGTATTGCTCGTCGTGGTACATATGTCTAACTAGCCTCTAAACTACCTGAGAAACACATTTAGCTAATCCGCCGGAAAAGAAACAGTTTTCTCCCTCTTGCTGTGGGTGTGTTTGATCGTTTCAGTTCATTCATGGAGTTTCGAATAAGATACACCAGCCTGCAACGCAACTATCAAAAGAGTAGTAGACAGATATGATTGTAATTACTGAGTTGCTGGGAGGTTGCTGATCGTAGTGCTGTAGAGGGATGCAGCTGTAGTGCAGCCACCTAAAGCAGGAAAGCAGTTTTTTGTGGTGAGACACATCTCTCTCACAAGCTAAGCAGACTTCCTGTCTCTCATACTGCGAAGCCTCTGAGTATGTGACTGCATAAATTCACCCTCCCACCATTTCAAAGAAGTTGTTTTTTTTTTTGTACCGTTTCTCTTCTGTTTTAGGTGAAACAAGGAGGAAAAAAAATGTCTCAAGCTGACAAAATGAAGGTAAGCTATGTACAACAAACGAACCAGTTTTGCTATCTGAACCAATAAGGCATGCTGTAATACTAGATTCCTGCCTGTGCTTCAGTGACTTGCTGTCTACGCCATTGCTGTAGCATTAATGGTCGTGAGAAGGAAAGATTAGCATGCCCACAGAAACGTAATCTTTTTTAGGCACAGATATTACTGTCCTGTTAATGGGTACATTGTCTGCATGCTGCTCATTATCCTCATGACTCGCTCATGCAGTTTTCTTTGTGCTGAAAGGGCTGAAGACAGTGTAAGAACACACTGCTTATCAAGCTCACCCGTTTTGACCTTTTTCCATGAAAGGACTTCTTATAAAGTAAATAAGGAAGGTGCAGCTTTGTATTTAATTTGAATTTTCTGCTGTCTAGCCAGCCTAACCACAGGGTAAATGACTTGGTTTGATGAGCCATGTGTAGAAAAGATAGACAGTGTGGTGGAAGGTCTTTTGCAGATAGACTCTCAAATAACATCATACACAAGTCTTCTCAGTGATTTGAGCTTACTTGCATATAATTAGCTGTCGTGTCATCTTGCGTAGTTCAATCTAAAGTAATAAGCATCTTAAGCTTTCCTTTGTTTCCCTTCTCCCCTGTTTCTCTACAGCAGGGGCAGTTCACCAACCCCGAGACCCCGGGGTATGTTGGATTCGCCAACCTGCCTAATCAGGTTCATCGAAAATCTGTAAAAAAGGGTTTTGAGTTCACCCTTATGGTTGTAGGTGAGTGTTTTAACACTTTTCCCACACCCTTTTTCCCTGTTGCTGTGATGTGACGCTGGCTTTATTTAGTCTGGAACATTGTAGTTTATCTCACTGATAAGAAGGCTCAAGCTAGAGCAAACATGGACATTTTGTGGAATGTATTTTGTCTTTTTTCGCTCATGTTACTGGGTTAAATTCATGGTGGGATCTTGGCTGGTCGCCTGAGCAATGCGCAGTTGTTGCTGTTTGAGCTCTTTGACTTCTGTATCTCTTTTCTGTTTATGGATCGTGAGTAAGCTGGTTGTTTTGCATTCTATAATTCATATGCATGCACTTGAGTGTCTTAGTGTGGACAAATTTTTTTTCTGCTCAGATACATCAGTGTAGCTGCTCAGCTGATGTTGACTGCAGTGTAAACTCTTGGTTGGGTTCCTGTGACTATGTGAACCCCTGTGCTTGTTGGGAATGGGGGAGGGTAGAAGCTGCCCTTAACGCTGCTCATCCTTCTGCTTTAAAATAAACCAGAGAGGAATGTAGCCTGTGTGCCTCGAGGGACCCATTCACACGGTGGACAGCGAGGCCTGCTGGTCCTTGTACTGCAGTGATGCACTCTCTGTTAACCTCCTTTATTCAATTAAATCACTGTTTTCCAGGATGAGCAGCTAGCTGCAGTTGTGCTCCACGGATAGAAATTATATTGTTACAATGAAAATTCAAATCATTGATCTCCATGGTTTCATGTTCTTGAACACACAGTGTGCGTAATAAATATGTCACTTTTCTCCCATACAAGACGTTCTGGGAAATTGCCACTCAAGAAGACCTCACTAAATCTTTTTTTCACAGCCTGGCGGGAGACACCAGTAGCAGCTGTTTAAGACTTAGTGTCTGTGCTTGACTTCTGCTTTTAGCTGGACATAGCTAAGAAACTAAACAGTAGTTTCTTGTGTTTGGTTTGCTGTTGCCTTAAATTGCGTTTTCCAGACAGACAACAGGCAGAGTGCTAGACTGAAGCAGTGTAGTGGATCAGACATTTGTGTGGTATGCAGTAGGTTTTTCTTGGCCTGATCATCAGACTGAATTGCAGTCTTCTTTCCCTTGTGTAACACCTACTACTGGAATATGGAAACATGGTTTAAATTGTGTCTTATACAGCCAGTTGAACAGGCAGCCCATCAAGGTATTGTTTGATAATGATGTGTAGTTCATTCATAGATGATAGCAACTGAGGTATTGTGATCGACTGGGTTACCTGTCCAGGGTGTACCCTGCCTCTCGTGCTATGACAGCTGGAATAGGCTCCAGCCTCCCCGCGACCCCGAATTGGATAAAGCCGTTAAGAAAATGGATGGATAGATGGAAATTTGGCCTTCTAGAAGCACAACTTGCCACTCAGCATCTATCTAGTAAAAGCCTTCGGGCAGATATTTTTGAAAAAAACTTCTTGTTTCTATGGCTTTGCCAAAATTGGGTTTAAAAAAGCTTTTTTTTCCCCCCTACAAGCTCTACTTCTACTACATATATACAAAAGGTACACAACATCATGGCTTCTACTGTACTCATGCACCCACATAGCTACACAATAGATTTGTATATTTCCTGTTTCACCTGTTGATTGGTTCTCTTTGGAATTCTGTGGATTGCCATGCAGGAAGTTTTGAATGCCATGTCCTATAACCTCTCTGGTCAAATTATTCAGGATTTTTACCCTTAACTAGAATCACTTTGATGCCTTTGACTGATTGAGAACAAGTTTCTTTCCTTCCCAGATTCTAACGAGGGTTCAGCCGCCTGATAGATGGGGAAAAATTAATGCTGAAGTCAGATTTAGAGTTGTCTTGATGTGTATTTCTGTGTGGTGTGAGGTCTCGTGTGTTTTGCAGGCAGATGCCTCGTTTCCTGCAGCGCACTGAGGCCCTCTTTGTTCTTTTGGTTGAAACTGAGCTCTGCATTAGAAGAGCCTTGCACTAACCGGCTCCTCGCTGTGCATTTGTAATTATTAGCAGTGAATTGATGCAGCATTCATTTACTTCTTGTGACTGTTATACCTTCCTCTGTTGTCTAAAGGTGAATCTGGACTTGGAAAATCCACCTTGATCAACAGCCTCTTCCTCACTGACCTTTACCCTGAGAGGGTCATTCCTGGAGCAGCAGGTAAAACACACACACTTAATCATCTGTGATTTCAGTGTGTCCTTTTTTTATTAAAGGCTTTTGAGAAACCTGCATCTTTCCTTTATATAGAAAAGATAGAAAGGACGGTTCAGATCGAGGCATCTACTGTAGAAATTGAGGAGCGAGGAGTGAAGCTCCGCCTCACTGTGGTTGACACACCAGGATACGGAGACGCCATCAACAGCCAAGACTGGTAAGAAATCATTTTAGGGTGGAGGCTGATGAATAGATGAGATATTTTTGGATTTAAATTCCTGTGATCTGTGAATAGTGATGATCCACTAACCTTGGATGGCTAAAAATAAAACTGTATTGAAGTCGTAAGGATAGCAGGAGAATTTATTTTTAGCCAGGCTTTGTGGTTGCCTTTGTTCAGTATAGTGTCTAACTTTCTTTTCTTTTTTGTCCATCCAGTTTCAGCACCATTATCAGCTACATCGATGACCAGTTTGAACGCTACCTCCACGACGAGAGCGGCCTAAACCGCAGACACATTGTTGACAATAGAGTTCACTGCTGCTTCTACTTCATCTCCCCTCTTGGCCATGGGTGTGTCCTGCTATATGCACTTGCACAAATACTGTATAGGCTTGAGTTATTACAGTGAAGGTCCTCTGTTCACAAAGATTATTTATCTCTTGTTGACCCTCTGCTTCCTTTCCCTCCCAGCCTGAAACCCCTCGACGTCCAGTTCATGAAGGCCATTCACAACAAGGTCAATGTGGTTCCTGTCATCGCCAAAGCCGACACACTCACCCTCAGAGAGAGGGAGAGGCTCAAGCGCAGGGTGAGAACACCAGAGGCGACCATTGTTCAGGGACTTTTCCATTTCCTGCCTTGAACAGTAGTTACAGTATCATGTTATCATACGCACTGCTTTAGCCCTTGGGTGTGTCAGAATATTGCAGGTGTTGAAGAGGTCATGAGAAATGATTTTGATCGTGATTATCTCGTGTCTTGAGTCAACAGAAAACATAGAATCATCATTTGTTTAACATAGCAGGTAATAACTGTTGTTTATTATTTCGTATTAAGATTCTTGATGAGATCGATGAGCACGGCATCAAAATCTACCATCTTCCCGATGCTGAGTCAGATGAAGATGAGGATTTTAAAGAGCAGACCAGGATCCTCAAGGTATTTCAACCTTCAGTAACCTTCAGTTTCTATCTCAGCGCTTTCTGTGAATTAACTTGTGAGATGTCACATGTGCTTTTATTAACACAGGTGGAAATAAAATGCAAAATAACCACATTTCATAGGTCACGTTTAAAAGCAGTTTTCATCTTTTTATTCTGACCTTTAAAGTTTTGACAGATTTTTCACTGTGTAAGCAGTCAGTGTGTGACCTGCTGTAGAGTACAGACAGCATGTTGCCAAGCAGAGAGGAGCACTTCTGTCCAAATAGCCAGGCTCCATTAACATGAGTAATTTTACCTCCCAAAAAATGGAGGATTTGCTGGTGTAGTTTGTACCCTCGTGCTTTGATTATTCACTGTTGATTATGTTGTTTGATTATTGGTAGTAGTTTGCGACTGCTCTGCTTCTGTTTTTAAGTGTCATTCATGTTCCGTGGTTGAAACATGACTGCAGAAATATGAGCTGCTGCTCCCCTTTTCCAGGCCAGTATCCCATTTGCGGTGGTGGGGTCCAACCAGCAGATTGAGGCCAAAGGGAAGAAAGTGAGAGGTCGTCTGTACCCTTGGGGAGTGGTGGAGGTGGAGAACCCAGAGCACAATGATTTCCTCAAACTGCGGACCATGCTGATGTGAGTGTTAATCTGTGTACATAATGCAGTCTTATTTTCCAACAGTCGTAACCAGACGGCCTCGGCCTGCCTTTAAAGGGAGTGCCTGAAGTGTTTGCAAATCTATTTATTGTTTGACTTTTCCTCAACCCCACAGAACCCATATGCAGGATCTCCAGGAAGTAACCCAGGACCTGCACTACGAGAACTTCCGTTCGGAGCGCCTCAAACGGGGTGGCAGGTTGTCCTCCCATGGTTACATTCTGCCTCTGTCTCCTGCGTACGTACTTCCCTGTCTGCTTGCTTTTCTGCACCTCCCCCCCCCTCCTCAAACAGCAAATCTCTGAGTTGTGTGCGCTGTGATCGTTCACATCCAGTAAAGTATTGTAGAAGTGCACATACACACAAGGCGAACCTTTAACAAAACCTAGCTAGACCAACCAGAAAAGGCATCACCAAAGGGGAAAATAAGAGTTATTCCTGTTCGTTGTTTAGTCCAGTTATTCATTTCCTTTTTTCTAGTATCAGTTCTGTAGTACAGTAGCTCTAACCCACGAGTTTGCATGTGAACTGTAGTAGTCTGACTGTAGCAGAGGTAGTAGGAGGTGAATTTAGTGCTGTTAGCTGTAGTGGGTTGTTTTATCTGGTTATTTAATTGTTACATTAATGGCATGGTTAGGTTTACGCATCTGCGCAGGTTGGAAACAAGATTACTGTGTGTTACGTTTAACATAGTGTGGGCATCATTATTTTTTAACCCTTAATGTAGACCCAAAGAACTGTTTTAGACTCTTCTTCTAAAGCCAACACAGGATAAGGGAGTGGTTTTACTGTCTTCATATTGCTGTGCCATCTGTCCAAAGATGGTGTGTGGGATTGAATTGCCTTATTCCAGTGAGTGGACTGATGGAGGTACTGTTTCATATTATTATTTTTTGTTGTTTTAATTTGGGGGAGGTACCGCTCTTCCCCTGACTTTTGCACTGCTTCTTTCTTGAATCTTCATGCTTTCACTTCTTTGTAGTTATTTGTTGTAGCTGCCAGCTTTTCTCTCAGAAGCTATGTTCCCGCAATCAAAACTAACCCACTGACCCCCTTTTCTACTTCCTCAATGTGGCTTTTGTTGTGTTTGCTTAGTGCTGCTTGAAATGGCAACACTCACACAGAAAAAACTAAAGTTCTCCGGTGACTCTGTCATCGTGCTTCAGAAATCATTAGAAGTGATTGTGCATTTATAACCTCTCTGGTTGTGCGTTCGCCTTAATGATGAAGTTCTGCATAATTAAAAGTCATTGATTTTGCAGTACACAGCATCACAGTAACTATAGTTGTGTCTGCTAAGCAGAAAAGGACCCGAGCCAGAGGAAATGGACAAGGATATGATCCTGCAGGAGAAGGAGGCTGAGGTGAGACATTTAAATGAAATGTGTTTTATCGTTATTCTCAGTTGTTTGGGATTTATAAAGGAAATTTTGGGGAATGCAGTCTTGCTTTTGAGCCAAGATAAAGATAAGGCAGATTTACTGGTAGTGCAGAAGCCCCACATGCCTGCTTCCTTTTATGAGGAGCAGCCAATCACAAGCCAATCAAAGGAGAGTGGCTTTAAAGGGAGAGGAGATGAAACGGCGTCTTTCAAACGGAGGATGAAGTGAGGGTCTGCACCAAAGCCCAGTATAAGATAGATGAGGATTATTTTGTAATCTGAATAATGCAAAGCTATAAAGCATGAAATATGGACTTGAAAATAAGCATAAAACACAATAGTTCCACTTTTAAAAATTAAGTCAATCAATTTTAAATCACAATATTTGATTTAAATGAGATAAATGATACAGGTGTACATAATAGACAAACGTGCAGAAACAAATAATTATGCACTAAGTTACACTAAATGATATGAAAAAGACACTAGAAATATACAAAAGTGCCATGCGTCACTTTGAAGTCACAGCTGTGAGTGTATCTTTTCCTTGTTTGAAGTGCAGTTGTTCCCCTGACTCACACTGTGATGCTCTGTCATACAGCTGAGGCGAATGCAGGAGATGATCGCCAAGATGCAGGCCCAGATGCAGAAACAAGGAGACGGAGAGGGAGACGGCCCACACGTGTGATAGCAATGGTGAGAGAACGACCTGTGGGTTCACTGGAGGCCGATTCTCCTGCAGATACAACATCAGTTATTCTACTTTGTTTACTGAACACAGCCTGCTACATTTTTTTGACTTGGTCATCTTCAGATATGATTTTTGTTTTATTTTTTAATTTTAATGTCCAAATTTTAATATGGTCTTTTCCTTTTTTCCCCAGTTAGGTATTTGAGCCACTGCTTGGGTTTGACCAGAGAGATGGAAAAGATGTAAAGCTGCCTGGTCACAGACTCCTACTGCTTGCCACTATTTTTTTTTAATTTTTTTTATTTTTATTTTTTTTAAATTTCAGTTCCAAGTGGGATCTGGAATGATTTTTTTTTTAAATGCATACAGTAAAGTATATTCAGAAGTGTTACATTTATATATTCACACACGGTTCTATTGTTTCTTCCTCCTTTTTTCTTTAAAAAAAAAAAGAAATTATACCACTTTAGAAAACGTTTACTGAAATGAAGACATATGACCAATATTTTAAGATGCTTGCATATTTTATATTGGGATTTAGTTACTTTTCCTTCTGTTTGCTGTTCAGAAAACCAAAGTATTGCTGCTTCTGTTTGAATACTTCAGTTCTGAAGCATCTGTCAGCACATGCTAACACATGCTCTGTGAAAGAGTTTCATTGAGAGATCAAACTGTAGTAGCAGGAGTAGCTGAAAACCTCCTTTTGTTTAACTGTTACATCATTGTGTTAATATTATTCCTGTTGGGAGAAAACATTCTTTAACATAGCCTCTGGTTAGGAGTTGACCACACGAGCTTACCATTAAATAGGGCCTGCCTTTCTCCGTATTGATGTTACCCCGCTCATATGCATGCAACTCTCAACCAAAAAAATTTACGATGAATATTAAGCAGTGTTTGAGATCAGCTTCTTCCTTCCTTGTTTTATCCATTTGTGCTTTTCTCACGTCGGCGTCACCATGTACAACTGCCTTCGAGTGTGGTTAAGCTCCTTTTGATATGAATTAAACTGTGATTCGTAACCTTTTTATAGTCTTCCCATACGCCTGTCACATGAAGGACAGACAAATGAGGTGTTAGGCCTCTTTGGTGCTTTCACATAACTAGATGCATTTAATCCTTTTCATGTGTCCTCTCCAGTGTAAAGTGAAGTCATGTGACAGGAGCAGTGAAGCAGTGGAAGAGTGTGTGTTATTGGTACAATGAGAAGTATAAACTTCTACCTGTCCCAACTGCTGAGTGCTTTGTGGTTTTAAGTGACCACAGAGTTTAAAGGCGACCTGATGAGGTCAGTGTAGCCAACGATAACCCCACCAGCCCAGACATTCCTCTTTGTGCTGTTTTTATCTGACAAATATTGTTCTTGATACATAAATTGTAATAAAGGTTTTATTAAATGTCAAACTGCTTTGTGAGTTGAGCCATTTTTTTCATGCTTTTATTATTTGTAATGGTGAGCACTGCTCAACAAATGAGATTGGATTAAGAAAGAAATGTAGAGGTGTGTGTGTGAGTGAGAGAGAGAGAGACAATGCAAACCAGGTAGTTTGTATTAATGAAGAGCAGGCTGTGGTCCCCCTGGCTGTATGAGTCATCACTGAATTTAAGCCGCTGATGCTGAAGCGCCTCCCAAATTCTGCCTGCAGATGATGACTAGAGGTTGGAACGCAGCCATGACAGTGTGATAGTTCATGCAACACTTTGTAAAATGTAAATTTTATCTAAATCTATAAAGAGTGGTATACCTCAGCAGCAACACAGGTCAGCTGATCACAGCATCTCAGCTTTAATATTTTGAGTTGAATCACTTTCCCCAGTGTATGCTACACTGGATCTTAGGCTGCCCACATCTCCCACTTTAACTCCACTGTCACCTAATCAGTGTCTGCTTGTGACCAATTAGACCCTAACCTTTATAAAATTAGAGGAGTCTGAAGCTACTCAACATGCACATCAGGTGATGTTCTCTGTTTTATTTCAGTGAGTTTAATTACCTCTGAAAGAACCACTGCAAACCTGCCCTGATTGTAACAGGTTGTCACTAATTACTGTGAGATATAAGGAGAGGTTAATTACCCAAACCTCCAAGCTTATATTCGCATGTACAGCAAAAGTACTGGAAATAGAATCAACTAATAGTTTAACAAGTTTTGGAAAAACAAAAGTGAATCGCAGATGCATATCACAAATTAGTACCTTTTAAATCACATTAATGGTAGATATCTACAGCACTAGACTAAGGTGGGCTTGTGGGCTAGATGAAGAATGATACAGTACTGTGCAAAAGTCTTGAGCTACCTCTCATTCTTTATGTTTTGCTAGGAAAATGGAATATAGGTGCAGCGATTTACTGAAACATGCAAACATATTTACAATTCTAGCAAGCTTGAAAGACAATATTTGTTATGACTATGATTTGACATGCTTTCCAGGTGGATCAAAATCTGATGAGGCTTCAATGAACATTAGAAGGATCAGCTGAAGCTAATAGCTCTTTTCGAATCCCCTTATTGGTGCAAAAATAGTCTGTCAAACTGGCAGACTGGCATTTTTTGTAGATTTAAACAAAGAAATGGAAACAAATGATGTATTTTTGCAACAAGCTGGTAGTAACAAAGTGCCTAAAGACACAATTTAAAAAGTTTTGTTTTTGCTGAGTTGTCTGTTACTTGTAGGCACAACACTGGTTTATCCCTTGAGTTAGGTGCCTTTATATGCTTGAATGGTTCAGAGGTCAGTGTGAAGTGGATTAATAAACAAACAAAAAAAAGGCTGGAACTGAAAATGAGAGGAGAAGCAGCCAATGTCCAAAGAAAAAAATTGGAAGACCTTCAGAAAGCCTGGAGAATTATTGGTCAAGACCACTTTAAAAATTACAAGAAATTCTGGCTCATTGGAAGCAAAATATAAAGAAATGAAGAGTGGCTCAAGACTTTTGTACAGTACTACTTAAAATAGACCTATTATGCTAATTTCCAGGTCCATGTCTGGGACCGTATTCCTGTAGGTTTGGAATAAACACTGTTCCAAATATTCCTTTATTATCTTGTACTGTGCCTTGATTTAAACCTTTTAGTTAACACTTCTTTTAGTTTCCGTCCCCCTCCCCCTCCCCTAAAACCAGCTTTCTTCTGAATGGCTGCTCCTCATATACGGGTTTGTATGGGAGATGGGTGGGGCTTCTGTACTCACAGCTAGACGTGCGCACCTGAGAAGACGGTAATAAGGATATCATATCACACCACACAGAACCAAGAGTAGAAAAAAAAAAAAAACAGCAGTCTTAAGTCTGAGCTCTTTTGGCTCGCTTGTGGATACACTGACGTAATTACACTGCTAAAAAAAAAAAAAAAGAGGATAACCTTTGATCATCAGTATAACAAAACAAACAAAAAAATAATCTGTTAAACTTCAGGGATATTAACCTCTCCAGTTAGGAATCATAAACCATTATGAATCCATTTCACCTGCTTTGGTACAAATGAAACTGGAAAGACGATAACCAGACAACCCCCCCAAAAAGGGAATGGTTTTGCAGGTGGTGGCCACACACCTTTGCTCTCTCTTTATCCCTCCTGACTGATTTTTCTCTCCTCTCCTCACTGTTGATCGCAGGAGACGATCCCTTCAGCCCATTCAGTTTGCACAAGTATTCCCTTAATCTCTTTGAGCATTGTGTTTAAACTTGGCCACGTTTTATCCTTCATAAAATGAAACATGAGCCAGCAGTTAAATAAATTACATATGACACTAAAGATAATGTAACATTTTCCATAGACTTTATTATAGTTGTTTTCTCACTAACAGGTATACACAACTCTCTAACTGCCATGGCTTTTTGTCTTAAATACTCTCCGCTCATAAAGAAAAACTGTAAAAATATTTAATTATAACTAATTAAAAGATCTCTTCAGGGACTGGACTTGGAAGGGTGTACAGCTATGAGGGGGGATGGAGGTGGGTGGGGATTCGTCTGTGGTCCTTATCTGAGAAGCTGTGTGGTTCTGGGGGACTGAAAAAAGGGGGAAGGGTCGTGTTACATCCAGCTGGACCTTCACCGTGAAGACGTGGTGGTGTTACCATTTAAAGAAAACCTAAAAGAATGACACGAAGCAGCAGGTCAGAATAAAATCAGTGTGTTTGCTGTCGAATATTAAACAGCCCCGCTGAGAGGTTGGAACATCACCTGCACACTCTCTCCATCACATGTGTGACGAGACGGTCAGAGATGCCCGGACAGGACTCCTCTGCCAGGTTGAAGGCATTCTCCAGCTCCTCAATGGCTCCTACTCCGCCGCCACTTGCCCGCCGCTTCTCTTTCAACTGGTTTTAAAGGAAAATCAAACAAATAATTTGGTATGCTGTGCAGTGGGAAACTTTAAAAAAAGAAAAAAAGGGGGACTTTCACCACAGTTCAATATCAACCAGACTTCCTTCATTTTACAATAAATAAAATGAGACAAGTTCTGTGGGTGTGCGCTTCTTACTAATACGTCAATGAGTCACAATTCACTCTTAGTGGTAAAAGACGGGGCAGAGATTCACATACTATTACGATGTTGGCCCTTTGTCTAAATAAATCTAAACGCTACTTTGAGCTGCTCCCCTGCCACAGCATATTTGATTTGGCAGAGTTTTACACTGGACGTCCTTCCTGACGCAACCCCACAGGGGATTTGCGTCTCTGGCTGGGATTGAACGGGTGACCTTTCACTTGCCAAGCAGATGTGTTAACTACAACACCACTGGTGTCTAAATGAATATGAGATAGCATAAAAAGCAAGAGTATGGCCTACCTCTCTGAAGGTGGGTGTTACCAAAGCAGACAAACACTGTGACTTCGGTTGCCTTTTCACAGAATCTCCTGACTGCAAAGTGGAAAGAGAGTGTAAGGGGGGGAAAAAAACACTAAAGATTTGACCTGGTGTTAGTGTCTCTCTGCTCTGTGTGCATTACCTCTGAGTCTGTGTGCATGTAGCCCTTCTGTAACTTGTTCATAGAACTGGGCCTGACTGTGGGGAAGGTCCACACGGGACACTGATCTACATCACCATCAGCATCCCTGAAGGAAGCGGGGACAAAAAGAGGGAGAGGTTTGCAAGGAAGAGTCAAACAATGAGCTCAAATCAGGCAGAGAGTCGTCCCTGGACGTTCACAGATGCATCCTGACAGTTGATATGAATAAGCGTGATGTTCTTGAGACTAACATGTCTGAGTCATCAGAGCTGGACTCCTCCCCATGCCCCTCTGATTTCCAGCGGCGGTAGCGGTCAATCAGCTCTGTCAGATAAGCCGTCTTTTTGGTGTAACGTGTGATGAACTTGTGTTTCAGAAGCTCTTTGGCCGTTGGCCTCTGTGCAAACAATGAATTCAATTCAATTTCATTTATATAGCATCAAATCACAACAACTTTAGCCCTTTATGTTGCGGGGAATAAAAACAGGAGAAGCATAAAAAATGGACAAGATCACGCTGCCTGTAGTTTTTTGGAGCGGGAGTACTGCTGCCTACAAACATGCTAAATCAAGCTTCAATGTCAAATTACTTTGAAAGGTTCTGGAGTGTGATTTGGAATATTTGAGAAAGCACAGAACAAATTCTAATTCCTATTAAGGAGCAAACATGCTAATCCAAAATATTTGGTAGGATAAAGAATCCATGTTTTATTTCTCTCAGTGCAGCAGTTATTACCAGTGCTTGCAGATGTCTGCAGGTGTGTTACTCACAAAACGGGGGTCTTTATTTAGACAAGCTTCTACAAACTCTTTAAAGGGTTTGCTGTAGGGGCCTTCCAATGTGGGTGGAGTGTTTTTAGGGATGAGGAAGAGGACTCTCATGGGGTGTAGATCAGAGTTGGGGGGTTCCCCTTTGGCCAACTCAATGGCAGTGATTCCCAGGGACCAGATATCAGCCTGAGTGGGAGAGAAAATAAGTGCATAAAGACTCAAAGAGCTGTTTGAGGAATTAAAATTCAGCTCCTAGAGGTTAGCAACAAAACCTTATCTATTCAAGTAGACACAGCTTGTCCAGACTTTTGCCTCACCTTAAAGTCGTAGGCTGACTGCTTGATGACTTCTGGGGCCATCCAGAAAGGCGTGCCAACAAATGTGTTCCTCTTGATCTGAGTGTCTGTCAGCTGCCCCGCCACCCCAAAATCTGCCAGCTTCACATCACCCTGCTCCGACAAGAGCACATTGGCAGCTGGGAGAAAGAGACAGAAGACAAAGGCAGTTAAAATATGAAAGAATCTGGGTCTGCTTTGGGTATCTGTTACAGCAGTCTGGGTAATATAAGAAGCTAAAAATAAGATGAGGCCAGCACATCTGATTGAGTCCCATTCTGAGATAATGAGGAACAATGTTTTTACAACTTATTTAGGCCAACAGTCATTTTTCAAATACAAAATTAATTTTTAATTAATTTTGGAGTCTGGAGTCCCCTGTCTAGTTTCCCAAGCAGCTGTAGATATAAGGATGATGATCAGCACAAGAACACAAATTATATATACGGAGAATAAATCCAAGTTTTAAATCTCCTTATTTGTGTGATTGCTTACTTACAAAGTGGTACGTTCTTTCATCACCAGGAAAGAACAGAGCAGAAAAAGCTCCACACACAGGAATACGTGAAAGTGTATACAATTAAAACACGCAGCGTGTTGCGAGATTTCGAGCTCACAGATGGTGTTAAAAATGTTTACAGCTCGTTAGCATATTTCAGTGTTTTCACTTCTTCTCTGCAGCATCTGGTTAAGGCTGGCTGCGCGGCAGCTCTTTTATCACAGCGTTTAGTTGTTGACATAAAATCTCGAATCGCATCATTGAGAACTGCTACTCACAAGAGCATAAGCTATAAAATAGCTCTGAATTATACCAGAGTTTGGACCAGGTCAGAGCTTAAAAATTGCATTAGCTGACAGCTGTGAGATTCTTAGTGTAAAGATGGAAGTGAGTGCTAATTACCCTTGATATCTCTGTGAATCTTCCTTTCAGAGTGCAGGTACTCCAGCCCCTTTAGTATTTCCCTCAGTATAGTAGCAATGTAAGTCTCTTCAAGAGGCCCTGGACGGAGCTAGGATGACGACAGTGCAACAAATGCAATCACACAAGGTTGGGAGAAGAAAGCTCAAAAGATGAGTTTTTCTTCTTGAGAATGAAAATTGCATTGCTGTAAAAGTTGACTAAAACTTTTTAAGCTGTATAAAAATATTAAATCTACTTACTAGATCCAGAGCAGATCCTCCACCTAAATACTCCATGATAATCCACAGCTTTGTTCCCTAAGGAGGGGGAAATACTCGATAAAAGACTTTCCAAGTTTGAGATTTAAAACCACCGCTTCACCACTGCTTGTGTGCATTTGTATCTCTGAGCATCTGCGTGATAAAATAATCTGTGCAAGCGTCACCTCAGTATTTACGTTATTTTCTCACCTTCAGATATGAGCCATAATACTTGGTAACATAAGGGCTGTCACACTGGCTCAGCACCGTGATCTCCTGCTGAATGTCTTCTATCTCATCCTCTGCCTCCTCCAGGTCTATAATTTTAATGGCCACCACCTCCTTTGTGCGGTTGTTGATGCCCTTGTAGACCTCTCCAAAAGAACCCTTGCCGATCCGCTCCTGCTTGGTGAAGTACTCCTCAGGGTCCAACCGGGTATTCTGGGCCAGCGAGAGCAAAATAAGTCTTAAACTACAGAGTATATGCCACGATGGTAGCCCACCCCCATAGTTTAATGTGTGTATTTATGAGTGGGCGAGTCTCAACACAGAAGCCATGTCCACAGTTATCTGTTATCTCCATATTATAATGTTTGCATGCACTGCTGAAATATAAAATATGATTGATAATTAACCTTCTTATCTCTGTCAGTGCCCATTTATTCAGTCGCATCACCGTAATTACCTACACTCGAGCTTTGTTCCAGGATGTAATTTAAGAAGTATGACACCTGAAAGTTCAGCGTTTTTGTCTCTCCGTAACAGCACGAAGAACATAAATAGACATAAATAAATTCATATTTATGCATAGTAACACTTGCTTTCACGGCCTAGACCACCACCCTGGTTATTCATAGAAAGCCTAACAGCCACGGGGTTTCGGCTGGTCTTGGATAAGAAGAAGGGAGGTGACAGTTGGTGAAAAGACCTTTTTTGTACCTGGTTCTGCATGTCTCGAAGGTGTGCCATCCCCTCTGCTGGTTGGACGGGACAGGGACGGCCACAGTCCTGTCTTTGAAAAGTTAACAAATTGTCCTTTCGGGTTTTTTCCTCCCCCCGTAGCTGTCTAGGAAGCTAGCTAGGTGGCTAGCCAACCAGATAAACACCCAGTCTGCTGGCTTTAACGGGGCTGTCACTCCGCGCACTGCTTTCGGCCTCCGGGTAAAACGGAGGACTGAGCAGCCCTGCGAGGCACCGAGCTACTGATCGAGACACTCCATGTGTGTCGGTGGTCTGAAACGGAGGGAAAAAATAGCTCTTTCCGTGAATTAATAATTAATTCATTTCAAGGAGCGCTTAGCCCGTTGTTCATTTGAAGCTTGAGGAGGACAAAATAATGGCCCAGATCGAGAACGCATGCGCAGCCCCCGCCCCCCGTTGTTGGAATTGTGGGAGTTGTATTTCTACATGTTGCGTGTTCGGCTGTACACTTTTTCACACTTGACCAGGCACATTTCTTAAAACTTTTCAAGATTTTCTGGAAACGATACACGGGAAAGGAAAAAAAATAATCAATTTTTAAAACGACATTCCCAAATTTAATTCACCAACACGTGTAATCTCTGTGAAAATTAGGTTTAAATTCAATTTTGTGGAAGTAATTGTGTGTTTTCTGCACATAATTGATAGGAACTGGAAATTCAAATTAAGGCAAATTCAGGATATGCAGACAACTGTTGGCTGGATTTAACCAAAAAATTATTTGGGAGTAAAACTTTGTCTTAGTCTCATCTTCAGACTGCAAATGCGCTGTGAGCAGGCTATAATAGCATGAATTTGGACAGTGTGGACAAAGATGTTGTTAGCATAAATATTATTAGGCATGAGTACACAGTAAAATCCCGAGTGTCAAATAAGGAGTGTCAAAGCATGTGAACTCTATAAGAGTCAATTCAACACCAGTGAGTGTAAAATGCCTCC
>JAVDPK010000712.1:1469038-1486778 GCA_034780415.1 Cichlasoma orientale
GGGACCATATGTTCACTGGCTCAGTGTTAAAATTGACTCTTTTAGTGTTGTATTAACACTGCCCATTTTACTGTGTAATATCTTTTGGGTGATTGCAATTTTTTTTATTAATCAAAAATATGTACATGAGCTGTCATGGATAGGCATCATACCTAAAGTCATCATCCAGAAACTGCTGATACCGAACATGCAAAAGGTCCAACTTCAACACAATGCCTTTTTTTTCTCCAACTATAAGCCTGCACTGCAGGTAAACCATCTATTTTTTGTAACTTTGTGAAAATGTAAAAAAAAATAAAAATGCAACACGTATACAGTGAACAGTATACAAAAATAAATAAATAAATAAAATAAAAGACCCAGATGAACAGGGGTTATCTACATTTAAAAAAAAGGTTGTAAATGAAACATAAATTTAATGTTTGATAGACTTTTAAGGAGATGTCTTACTAAATTTACTTTTATGAATGAAGAATTTTGCCAAAAACTGAATCAGGAGGTAAACCACCTAGTTACATAAAAAATGTTTTAAAAAGCGATTTCCCCAAAATACCCCAATAAGAACGGGCCGTGTAATTGATGTATTTTTAATCCTCATATTGAAACAGTGCCCCACATTTTGACTGGATGTTTTTGGTTGGGGAAGCCTGTATATATCTTTGATGGCGCCTTTCCAGATGTTCAAGCTGCCAATGCCATAATGCACCTCCATACCATCACAGATGCGGGCTTTTGAACTGAGCGCTGATGACAAGCTTAATGCGTCCTCTCCTCTTTATTCCAGAGGATGCTGCATCCATGTTTCCAAAAATAATTTCAAATTTGAATTCGTCTGACCACAGAACAGTTTTCCTCCTTACCTCAGTCTCTTTGGCAAAGAGAAGACAGCAGCGTTTCTGGATCACGTTCACATATGGATTCTTCTTTGCATGATAGAGCTTTAACCTGCAATCTACAAAGACCTGAACCGAAACCCAGTGTTAAAAAACAATGAAAAGTGTCCACTGCAGCCACTGTCTCTTACTGTGTCCCACACAAACAGTCTTTTTACCCTAGACCTTTTTGGGATGCGGTCATCCCTGACCTAGAGAAAGCACATCATAATTTAAAGTCAGGCTCCTAACTATATTTTACAAAAAAACACATGCTCATTTGAGCGGATTCTTTTTTATTTCACTGGCACTAATGAAGCCAGGTTTTCAAATTACTTCGGTAAGTTTGGCTGTTTTTATTTTTATAAAATCTTACTGAGGCTTAAATTTTATTTTTACAGTCCAGACAAATTAAATTCTGCGAAAATGAAATCTAAATAAACTAAATAAGGCAAGTGAAGCGGCTAATCTTAAGTGTGCGTTCGCTTTCCATTTTAGGCGCCACCTGCTTTTGCGGCTGGCGGTGACTGACGGTGCGCTTTATAGTAGTAGCCGCCCCAGCGGTCACACGGGACAGTATTAGCAGCTCCACCCACACCGGTTAGAGGCGGTGAGGATTTTTCGTCCAGTCTCGCCGTCCGTCTCTGTTGCTGTTTGTGTGACAGCACGAACAGCGTGTCGGCGCATGTCAGTTTAAAGCCCGGTGGTTTCGGCGTTAACAGTGAGTACCGACAGCAGACAGAGCTCTGGCTAGCCCGCATGTTAGTGCAGACAGCCCTCGGCTTACAGCGCAATGTTTAACTAGCTAACAGCGGTAACGCAATCAGCTAGATAGCTAACATAAAGGCTAGACATGGCGTCTTACGTGGATTTTCACTCAGTGACATTGAAGCGGCGTGCCAGCTACTGCTACACCTCATGTCGCTGTTATGTAACGACATGACATGAAATGCTATTTCTCATACTTTATTCGGTAGGCTGGACCTACACCCTTCTACCTTACACCGTGTTCATATTGAGTTCATCTGGAGCAGGTGCTGTTTACACGGGCTGGTGATCATGGTTTAGATTTGGGGAGCACCATTTGCCACTGAGCTAACTGGCTAAATTCAGGGTTAACCGCAGCATGCGTGCCATTTTAAATTAGCATGTAATAAAAATCAGGCAGGACGGCTGCTGACATTCACTCAAATATATGAGCTTTGGTGTGAGTATTTAACACTGTTGCTTCTGTGCCGATTATTCTCAGCTGCAGTCACACCCACTTTGTTTGGTTAGTATCTGTAATGTGCGTTTCATTTGTTTTCCATTTTGTTGCATCAGCTGGATGAGTGGGGCAACTTTCACTACCGCCTCTGCAGAGGTGGCTGAGATGAACCGCATCCACTATGAGCTGGAGTATACAGAGGGCATCAGCCAGCGCATGCGAATCCCCGAGACCCTCAGAGTGGCCCCGGAGAGCCAGACGGGATCCGTTCAACTTCAGCAACCCCTGTCCACTCACACAACACTGATGCAGGTTCCCGAAAGGATCGTTGTTGCAGGTGAGGACAACAGTTGGTAGCCATGTCTGGGGTATTCTGTTTCCATCACCATATATTGGTCAAATAATAATAATAATAAAAAAAAGTAAATATAAAAGGAGTGAAAGACCGTGAAGGGGAACATCTCTTCTAACACCATGACAAATGTGCTAAGGTCCATATGGTGTATAAAATTTTCACCACCCTTGTTTGTCTGCAGGTGACGATGGGGATCCTCAATTCACATGTCCAAGAGACTTGGATCTGATTCAGTCCATCCCTCCTGTGGACCTCCTGAACATGAAGGCCCCTCCACGGGTCCTCACCCTTACAGAGCAGCCTCTGGACTCGCTTGAAACAGACCAAACTGTCAACTCGCAGCGCAATCCCAGCCAAGCAGTAAGGTTTCTTACCTAACTTCAGCTTACAGCTGCACAGGGACACATTTGTACGTTGTCCGTAGGGAAATGCATATGCAAACGTACACAACTACAGTGCCATTATTTATGCATATCAAGTGGAAGATCCCCTGGTTCGAACCTGTAAGGAGACACAAGTCCTTTTGGGGTTGCTTCAGCATAAATATACAGTTATGTGAATAGGGAAGCAGTTAAAAGTTGCTTTATTGTGTTTGACACTTTCCACAGTAATAATTAAAATTAAATCAGTGTAGTTAACATAGTATTAATAATGAGATATAAATGAGATTAGTTTGAGAGAGGCCGTGAAGTTAGAATAAAAAGCTGGCCTATTAGAAATGAATTGCTGGTTATGTCCCCCCTGTACCTGTGCCTCTGCAGTGTGTGTTGGATGTCCTCCACTGCCTCAAAATGTTGATCCTTTGATTTGGTTGATCTGGCACAGACCACAGTTCAGGTATTTCCCTCTGAATGTTCTCCATTAGTATGGAGATGGTATAGTAAAACTCAGTCATGGCAGTCTCATCCATGTGGACCAGTTTGCAGAACCTCGTGAAAGTTGAAAAAACAACGAGCGTTCTTCTGTTCTTGCTTCTCGCCAGATGTGCATATTGGGCTTGAATATGGTGACTCTAACTGAAAGGTGAGAGACCCAGCTCTCATCAGTAGCAATGAATCTTCCTATGAAATCTGAGGCAGTTTGAAACAGAAGTTAATGTTTTCTTTCTGTGAAAGTTTGAGTACACAGTGCACTTGGTCAGAACGAGACTTCCAGGCAGTGATCTAAATATAGCAGCAGCGGGAGATCAGCCAAATGTATATAATGGTGTGTGCTAAAAGAGGAAAGTTACTTTTAATGTACTGACCTGTTGTGCACAATTATCTCCAGAAGAAATCTTGGATGTCTTGGATTAGAATTTAAGAAATGATAGCTACACACTTCCTCACTCATGTCCTACAGTTAGACTCTTTTTGTTGGGTGCTTAACCTTCGCTACTGACCAATCAAGAATAAATGCATTTTTCAATTATGAGATAAAAGTGCTTTGAGTGTGGTCTTGAAGGTGTTGCTGACTTTTTCTCCTAACATACTGGTCCTTGGTTGCTTATAAAAACTGCATGGGCTTATGGGATTTATGAGGTGCAATAAAAACTGTACCTGATTTTAAACTGTGATCCCTTTAAGGAGTCTCTTTGTGCAGTTCTGCACATCTGGTGCTTTTGCAACATTTGGATCTCTCCATGGAATATGTTTTTTGTTTCTTAAAACATAATAGAAAAAAATAACACATTATAAGCAGTGAAAAGTCATCAATAAAATATTTTTCTGTAGTGTCAAAAAATCACTGCTTTATTTTTCAGTCAGACTGAACTGTGTGTGGTTGTTCGATACAGTAATCATGCATTAATTGAAAAACCATTAACCTGCAAAGTGAGCTTGATAATATTTCAAATCTTTCTTTTAACGACAGGCCGGCTTTCATGCTCGATCTCGAAGGGAGCGCAGCGTGAGTGACAACATATCTGTTCGTCACAGCAGTCAGATCAGCAGAGGTGACGTAAGGTATGGGCACAGCCACATTTGAAACACCCGTTAAAGCACTGCTTCACTACTGCTGCCTTTCCATTGTAAATCTTTATTTCACTCTTGATTTATAAAAGCATCTTCTTTCTTTAATATTTCTCCCCATGTATCTCCCTGCCAGTGTAACCCCTTCCCCTTCTGCCCCCCCAGTCCGCTTGTGCCCTCCCCTCTGTTCCCCCGAGGATGCAAACATCAACCTGTTTACAGCTGCTGGGCTCCTGTCGTACGTCCAGTCAACGACACGCCGTGCTTACCAGCAGGTCCTTGAAATTCTGGATGACAGCCACCGCAGGTGATTTACTTATCTTTTCTTTGTGCCTGAATTTCTTACAAATCTTTGCACTCAGAAAGATTCTCAGAAGAAACCGATGGTTTTGTGGTGAAATTCTGAGAAAAGTCATGAAGGTGATTTTTATTTATTTTTGTTAATTGTATATACAGTTTAAGTAAGTAGTTCAAACAAGAGAAAGTTTGTAATGAATTGCAGTAAGTAGTAAAGTTCTACACATGAAGCCTGTTAATGTTTCTTATAAAAAGAAGTGAGCCTAAACTTGCTTACTTCAGTCCTGACTTATGTACGTCCCCCTTTGACAACTTTAAACTTTCATTTTCAAGAAAGAAATCAAATTATTTTTCCTTGATGTCTGGCTTCAGGGGAGGCATCAGCAAATAGCACAGACAATACAACCCCGATTCCAAAAAAGTTGGGGTTCTGTGTAAAATGTAAACAAAAATAACTATGAGCTTCTTAAACCCACAATTTAGTCACGATATAACATAAAAAACGTCAAATGTTTAAACTTAGAACATGCACCATTTCAAGCAAAATATTAGCTCATTTTGAATTTGATGGCAGCAACACGTCTCAAAAGAGCTGGGACAAGGCCATGTTTACCATTGTGTAACAATCCCCGCTTCTTTTAACAACAGTCCATAAACATCTGTGAACTGAGGAGAGCAGCTGCTGGACTTCTGGGAGAGGACTGTTGTCCCATTCTTGTCTGG
The DNA here is from genome assembly GCA_034780415.1 of Cichlasoma orientale. NCBI lineage: Eukaryota > Metazoa > Chordata > Actinopteri > Cichliformes > Cichlidae > Cichlasoma > Cichlasoma orientale. The sequence continues at coordinate 1,474,442 of JAVDPK010000712.1, forward strand.
TAGAGGATTCCAGCTGCTCAGCAGTCCTGGGTCTACTTTGTTTTATTTTTTGTTTCATGTTTTTGGTTGGTGAAAGGTCTGGACTGCAGGCAGGCCAGTTCAGTACCTGGACTGGATATTATGGACTGTAGATGATGAGATTATGAAAGTTGTCACAATTTTACGTTGACAAAGATTATTCTGAAATTGTTCAACAATTTGTAGTCGCAGTTTTTGCAGATTGGTGAACCTCTGCCTCTCTTTTTTTTTTATACCCGATCATGTTACTGACCTGTTGCCAATTAACCTAATTAGCTGCAAAATGTTCCTCAAGTCTCATTTTAGCACTACTCACTTTTCCAGCATTTTGTTCCAGTGTTTTTGAGATGTTGCTGCCATCAAATTCAAATTGATCTAATGTGTTTTTTATGAAATGGTTTGATATTTTTTCTGTGTTCTATTCTAAATTCAAATATGGGTTTATAAGATTTACAAATCATTGCATTCTGTTTTTATTTACATTTTACACAGCATCCCAACTTTTTTGGAACTGGGGTTGTAGTTGTCATACATAAACTTTTTGTAACTATGTACACAGTTTCTGAGCTAAGACAAAAAAAAGTCACTGCTGTCATTATTACAATTACTTTTAAAAGGACAATTATGTTTATAGGTGTTTAATGTTGTTTTTGTGCCAGGTGAACAAATAAGTCTTCATTATAAACAAGTAACTGTTTTAAAGTCCTTCAGCCCTTTACCACACTGTCTCTGAGCACAAATTAAAACATCCGAACCTACGAAAGTGTAGCCCAGATTTAAGCACAGCAGAATTGCCATAGGTGACGTGATCTGCAGATATGGTGAAGCAGTCAGCAAGGTGGATACTGGCCACTAAATCATTGCATCCCTTGTCAATGGCCTGAATGAAAATGTGCTCATCTCCACAGGACACACATGGATCTCGCCCTGGATATAAACCCAGATGAGTCTGGCTTAGTGGATGCCTCCTCACTGCGGCGACAGGTAATGTCTCATATGCTGATTTTCCGTGTGAATGAAAAGGACTGCTTTATTTATGTATCATTCAGATATATTCCAATTTTCAGGTTTATAGTAAACTATTGTGAAGTGATCGATTTTGTCACGATCCTGTTCGTAATTTTTATGGACAGAATTTCTAGGTGCAGCCAAGTGGTGGAAGGCTTCTGCCTCAGAATCTCATCTGCTTTTTGCAGATGATGCGGTGCCGCTGGCTTCATCAGGTCGTGGCCTCCAGTTCACAGCTGAGCGTGTAGTGGCAGGAATGAGAATTAGCATCTATGAGTCTGAGGCCATGGTCCTCAGCCGGAAAAGGGTGGAGTCCCCACTCTGAGTCAGAGACTTATTGCTGCCCCAAGTGGAGGAGTTTAAGTATGTCAGGGTCTTGTTCACAAGTGAGGGGAGAAGGGAGCGGGAGATTGACAGATGTATTGGAGCTGCGGCTGCAGTGATGGAGGCGCTGCATCAGTCCGCTGTGGTAAAGAGAGAGCTGAGTGAAAAAACAAAGCTGTCGATTTACTGGTTGATCTACGTCTCCACCCTCACCTATGGTTCACGAGTTTTGGTTAGTAACTGAATGAGATCGAGGATACAAACAGCGGAAATGAGCTTCCTCCGAAGGGTGGCTGGCCTCTCCCTCAGAGATAGGGTGAGGATTGCAGCCATCTGAGAGGGGCTCAGAGTAGAGCCGCTACTTCTCCACATTGAAAGGAACCAGTTGAGGTAGTTTGTGCATCTGACTGATGTCTCCTGGGCGCTGATTGGTGTTCCGTGCATGTCCTCCCGGGAGGAGGCCCTGGAGCAGACTCAGGACACGCTGGAGAGATTATATCTCTCGGCTGGCCTGGAAATGCCTCGGTATTCCCCCGGATAAACTTTCCAGTGTAAATTTCTATTTCACAGGGAGAGGGAGGTCTGGGTTTCTCTGCCTAGGCTGCTGCCCCCATGACCCGGTCCCAGATAAGCAGCAGAACTCCATTGATGGATATTGTGAAGTGTATGGATGTGGGGCTCCTTTTAAAGAATGCTGACAGAGCTGCAGACAGCAAGTGTTCAGTTACAGTCATTAGACACACACTAAACAGAAACAAGGAACACAAATGCTAATTAAACAATTGAAAAGTAAGAAGGTATACAGAGATTTGATTTGAGACCGACAGTATTGTTAAACTGTGACTGGATATATTGCTGTATTCGCTAAAATGAAATGTGGAAATTTCTCTGCATATGTTTCAGTACATCTTAGCCAGGCCCAGGAGAAAGAGTTTCAATCGGCGCTAAAAAATGTTTTTGTCTTTTCTAGATTGTGAAGCTAAACCGGCGTCTGCAGCTTTTGGAGGAAGAAAACAAAGAACGCTCCAAGCGAGAGGCGATCCTGTATTCTGCCACCGTGGCTTTCTGGCTGATTAACACCTGGACCTGGTTCCGCCGCTAAAAATGGGAAAAGACAGAGTATCCCAAAACACTGGAAACCAAAGCAGTTCCTTGTTAAAGGTGTGATCACTGAATTATAGCAAATTCTTTACAGAGGTTTGACCTAAACACGTTAATCTTAGCACTCATGAGGCAAAACATGAGGCAGATAAACACGATTTTCTCTATGTCAAGTCAATGTGACATTTCACGGTGGATAGTAGTATCCACAGCCGCGGGCCTAGCTACAAAGTGATGTTATTGAGGTGTCCCACAGGACTAAAATTACTTCTCTGTATCTCCTTTTTTTTTTTTTTTTCTTTTCTTTTAAATAACTGGCAAGTCAAAGCACAATGACAATACAACTGAATGATTTTTGCAAAGGAATTTGTAGCAGTACCAACAGCCACTTCAGTGGTTAAGGTAATGTTGTCTCCAGAATAGATTATCTTTAGCCTAGCTTACTCCACTTTCAAATCCTGCACCTGTTTTTTTTTTTTTTGCATGACAGAGAAATGAAATATGGTACAGAAATAGGAAGAGTGCCCGACAAGAATCCGCAACAGTTGTCAACTCTTACAGATACGATTGTTATCCAGATGTTGCTGTTTGCATCTTTTAAACTTGGCAGATCCATTGCACAGAAGGAACTTACAGTTACAGTGATGCCAGATATGTAAATGAGACTTTTTTTTTTTTTAGCTTTGGACAAATTATTAGATGGCAAACAAGGATTTACTTAAGTGACAAATGTTTTGGGAACTACAGTTGCAGGACTAAACCTGACCTGTCTGTTTAAAGCAGGTCATAAACTACCATTCTTAATGTGTCAAACTACACTGAGTGACTAAAGATGCCATAACCGTCACCCTTCATTACTGAAAACCTTTGTGTACATTAGAGCATTTGAACACCCTGTTTCATCTGTCTTTTAATGTTTATTTTAACTTTTTGCCTAGCGATTGCCATATGATCTTGATTATGCGGTAACCAAAATAACAAGGGTAGGGTACTGTGAAGTGCTGTTTGCACAGTGTACATTTGTTTTCCCACCAAGTTACCTACAAAATTAAAGCATGGATTATGACATTTTATACATCATTCTGTGTGATATAAAGAGACAGTGTGTGTATGGTCATGCATAATAGATGGCAATGTTCTTGAAATATTAAAGACATAATTTTATTTTGATAATGAATTAAATATGTATTTAATGCGGGTTCATTTATCACATAATGAGGTGTCAGCATAAAGTTGGTGTGAGTGGCTGTTTTTCTGTGAAGCGCTGTACCTACATGTCTCACTTAAAGCTGGAGGTTTGAGTTAAACATTTAAGTTATTTTGTAATATAAGAATACATTTGATGTTTGTAAATATGTTTGTTGTAATAAATGCTGGATGTCAGTTTCAGCCCTGTGTGCGCTTCTTTGTGTGCTGACTCCTAAAATCTCCACTAGGTGGCAGGCATGCAGCACCAGGAAGAAGAAGCAGATGTATTTTTAACTTGGCATAGCTGTAGAGAGGCATCATTCAATTAAAGCTCCCGTGAGAATCTACTAAACAAAGTATCTTCCAGTTTATTTTATTTATTAACTAGACAAGGTTACTCTTTCTGGCCTTTACCTAGAAGGGTAACTCAAAGCGGAAACCAGCGGCACAATGGGGATCACTAAACTGGCTGATTTAATACGCTCAGATGCTCCTGATTCTATATCTTATAAGGACATCACTGACTACACAGGTACGGACCCGATCGGTCACGGTTTCAGCAGCAGCTCAGTCTCTGTGAAGTTAGACAGTGGCTGTTGTTAGCCGCTAATGTTAGCACAGTCCCCTGGCTACTAGCATAGCTGTATTCGAGCTATAATTATACAACCTGACATGGGGAAAAAAGTTTTAAAATGTATTATCTGTCCTCTGAATATATACCGCCTAAAGTGAAGAATTAAAAGTAAGATATAGCCGCTACAGTAATATTTTGAGGTTGTTATTAATAACCTACCTGTGTCTGGAGTGTTTCCATTTCCCGTTTCTTTACATTTCTACATGCTAATCTGCACAGCGCATTCAAAACATTAGTAACTTAATATTTGTAATATATCTTAATCTTATATACTTAGTATATATCTTAATATTCAGTATAACTAGGGGCAGTGCTGAACACACAGCACAGCATCGCTTATAATAACTGTGGCATTAATACTTGGAGCAGCATGACGGAAATCAAGATGTTACCTGAACTGTGTGTGAGGTGGTCCAATATGGGGCCACAGTCCAGCCCTGTGTACTGCTGAGAGGAGACAAAGCTCAAAACAGCAGTTTATACTGTTGTTTGTCTCTTAACAATATTACAGCAAAACTACCAGCGACACCTGAGAAAGTATACAGCTGCGCCCCTGGATACATTAATATATCACACAACGTTTGACTGTCAATCCAATCACTCAGTTCCCCTGTTATCGCCCACCCGACAAATGCCGTATTTTTTCATTATAAGAGATAAAACTTTTACAAAAACTGAAATGACTATAAAATTAAAGTTATTTTACTTCAACTTTTTAAACCTGTGCCCGGCACCACTTGTTGCCATTATGTATTATTACATTAAATATACTGAAATATATTTCCATCGTGAATTGGTGACAAGTAAATTGAGTACAGACTGGTACACAAACATATTTTATTGTAGAGCAATTCAGGTGCATTTGGATGAATTTAATCAGTGTAATTTCAGTAGATATTAAAGGGAAATTGTACTGTTTTGTATTCACGTTGCTGCTGTTGTGTTACTGTACTCCACAGGAAAAATAATTGCACTCGATACCTCTATTATTTTGAACCAGTTCCGTACAGCGACGCCTTCACTGAGGTAAGCATGTTGTCATCTATGAAGTTAAAAAAAATACAAAAACTTGTACAATGGAAGACCTGCTAATTAAGATAACTGCCATAACTTTTCTAAATAGGCAAAAAATTATTTTTGTTTACATTCAGTTCACTTATTTGTACTTTCTTAGTGTTTCTCATGTGTTATCAAGTCAGTAGCATATGATCAAAAGCCTACAGCCATACAGTCATATAGTGTAATCAAGACTTCAGAGACCCCAACAAAATGTACTCACTGGCCACATTGTTAGGTACATCTTGCTAGTCCTGGGTTGGACCTCCCTTTGCCTTCAGAACCGCCTTACATCTTTGATGCATAGATTCAACAAGGTGCTGGAAACATTCCTCAGAGACTTTCATGTTGCTTACACCAAATTCTGACCCTACCATCTGAATGTTGCAGCAGAAATTGAGACTCATCAAAGCATGCATCATTTTCCTGATTTTCTGTTGGTGAACCTGTCTAAACTGTGGCCGCAGTTTCCTCTTCTTAGCTGACAGGAGTGGCACCTGGTGTGGTCTTATACCTATACGAGTCACTGTTGCCTTCCTATCATTTTGAAGCCGTCTGGCCATTCTTCTCTGCCCTCTGGCATTTTAACCCTGAAAAGTGCCACTCGCTGGATATTTTCTCTTTTTCAGGCTATTCTCTGTAAACTCTAGAGATGGTTGTGTGTGAAAATCCCAGCAGATCAGCTGTTTCTGAAATACTCAGTCCAGCCTGTCTGTCACCAACAACCATGCCACGTTCAGAGTCACTTAAATCACCTTTCCTCCCCATTCTGATGCTCAGTTTGAACTTCAACAGCTCATCCTGACCATGTCTGCATGCCTAAATACACTGAGTTGCTGCCACGTGATATTTGCATTAATATGCAGTTGAAGTGGCTAGTGAGTGCAATTAAAATAACTGCAATAATAGTTTTTTGTTTTGACTGCAAGTACACTATTAATTTGTACTTTCTCAGGCAGCGCTATGCTACCTTGATTTTAGCATATGATCAAAAATATTAGAAACACTAAAATATAAGAAATGGCTTAAAAACCAATGCTTAAAAATCCAGTACCCATAGAGGTTAATCAAGACCTCAGAGCCTCTAACAAACCAAAGGTTTCTGTTCTTGTATTTTTTAGAAATGCTCTTGATTTCTTCTGTCCAGCCCCCTGACAGGTCTCTTCTATCGCACGCTCGTTTTCCTGGAACATGGCATAAAACCGGTCTTTGTGTTTGATGGAAAGCCTCCTGGGGAAAAGACGCCTGTTGTAAGAGACACTTTGCATGTGTATTATTTGACTCATGATGCTAAACATTTCCTCCTGAGTCAGAGAGAGATAGTCTAAAATCAAACATCTTAAACATGCAGGTGAATTTAATCAGTGGCAGATGACAGAGGTGGCAGAGTATGATACAGGTGACTGTCGCTGATTGAAACTTGTTGTTTCTGCAGCTTGAGAAGCGAGCCGAGACAGCTGGTTGGAATTACTCGAACCGGACAGGCACAGGTACGTCTGAACGGAAAGTGCACAAAAACGTTAGTTTTCAGTCGTTTTAGGACAGGGAGACCCACTGGGAATATTATTTTGATGTTCTGTCTGAACTGTTGGTTTTCTGTGCTCACTGCAGCGTCATCACAGACCAAAGAATGTCTTCAGCTCCTGAAGTGTCTGGGCGTACCTGTTATCCAGGTGCAACCTGCTGAATAATGAATATATATGTGCAATATTTCATCTCTTCTTCTTCCTCTGCAGATTTCCCTTCATGCGCTTCATTTTTGTCTCTCAGGCTCCAGGGGACGCTGAGGCACTGTGCGCTCAGCTGGTGAGAGAGGGAACTGTGCACGCTGTGGCGTCAGAGGACATGGACACGCTGCCGTTTGGAGCCAGCGTTCTTATCCGGCAGCTGAATGCCAAGAAGGACAGGTAGGAACTGTGCAGTTCATGTTTTGTTTAGAAGTTTTAAGAAGAAGGAACATTTTCTATAGTTCTCTATGACTGTTGCATTAAATTAGTGTTCAGAACCAGGCGGGGATTTTGAGACCCAAAACTTTATGATCACACCTCATACAGGTGTTTATGTGCAAATTGTTAAGTCAGATTATTAGGACCTCGAGTTATTGTAATCATCTGCTCGCTTGCAGTGATTTTGGTGTATTTTATAGTAGATGAGACAGAGTCTCATAATGACTGTACTTCCTGGCAGCTGGTGGTGAACTATTTTAAGCCACAGCTTAAAGTCCCGTAAGAAAAGAAAAGGAAATCTGCTCCTCGCTTTTTCTTGCAGACAGCAGTGACCTGGCAGACAGAAATGAGCTGCATGCAGCCCATTAGCAGGTAGTTTACAACCAAGTTTCCAAAAAACGTTGAGATTCTGTGTAAAAAGTAAATACAAATAGACAATATATCGAATGTTGAAAGTGAAAATGCCATGCCAGCATTTTGCTGTCTTTGGCTGGACAAAAACACCTGGTGAAACATTTCAGAACCCGTTAGCCTGAACCTGTTCAATTGATATTTTTCTTTCTGTTTAATTCAATTTTTTGTTGTCAATGTTTACATTTTTGTGTGTTTTAAAAAAAAAAACATAATGACTGAAATAATAAATTATATCATCATTATCATGCCAGAATAATGGTGACTAGTCCAGCTAGCTGACAGATCTCTTATGAGGGGACTCGTGCTACTATTTACAAATCTATTTATCGCTCTATTTGAGTAAAAGGGTTCTAGCTGAACTTTATGCTCTTTTTCCCAGTGAAGTCATGGAGTATTCCTTATCCAAGCTGTTAGAAAAACTCCAAATTACTCATAAGGAGGTAAGAGTAAAACATTCAGATTTCTTAAAGTATGCAGTTTATTATATCATCTGTTAGTATATCCATACCACTCTACAGAAATACTCTTTAACTGTTTTATTCTTATTTATTATTTTGCAATTGTCTGCCAGCTTGTTGACTTGTGCATTTTGCTGGGCTGCGACTACTGTGACAAGATACCCGGTTTGGGTCCTAAGAGAGCGCTGACCTTGATCCAGAAGCACCGTACCATAGAGGATGTGGTTTTGCACATCAACAGAAAGGTATCGGATGGGACAGCCTGTGGTCTTTGTACTTTTGCTTTTTACTCTGTTGCAAAAAGAAAACCAACAATCTAACAAGACAATACCTTCTGCTGCCTTTCAGACCCATCCTGTACCACAATTTTGGAAGTACAAAGAAGCAAGGAAGATATTCTTGGAATCACCACAAAGCCCAGCTCCTGAGCTCATCTGGATGGAGCCAGATGAGGAGGCCTTGGTTGAGTTGCTCTGTCGCACCAAACGAGCTAAGTATGTTCACATTGTGTTTGTTTTCCTCAAGTTCTTTTTTCATTGCACATGCTTTTGTGTGTGTATATATATATATGTGTTAAATATAACAATTTGAAACTCCTGTTGGTTTGTTTTTAGGGAGGAGAGGATCCGTAATCGAATGGTGAGGTTCCGTGAGATGCTGGAAAATAAACGGGAGGAGAGGGAAAAGGAAAAGGCAGCGGGCGGTGGCAGGCAGACTCGCATGGAGGACTACTTTAGAGTTACTAGAAAGAGAGCACAGGTGAGCTCAGGAAACAGTGAATTAGTGAATGTGTGTATTGTTAGGGATGAAAGGACAATAATAACTTGGATAAAATCTGCTTCTTTTGCTTTTCCTGTAGTCTGCGGAAGCTGTAAGCTCCTCAGCCAGCAACGGAAAGAGACCAAAGTCAGAATAAGCATGCGACAGTTGTCTGCGCCACAAGGATGGGAGCGTTATTGACTTCACCTCTGTCTGGACATGTCAAAAAATCATGGACCATTTCATCGGGCAGTTTGTCTATGATTGCATACGCGCCATAAGAGAAATGTTATTCTGTCCGTTTGATCTTGTGCGACACTAATATTTTTAGAAATGTAAGCATTTCCATGGGCAGGTGCTTTACATGTAGGAAAATATTATTCTTTTCCACAGGATTCAGCTTATTGAAGTGCCTTTTTACTTTTTAAGAAGAAGCCAAAATAGGCATCGCGCAAGACATGGAAAAGTCTTGGGGAGCACCAGCCACTTTGACAGTACAGTAACTCGATCTCATCTGAACAGCACGGTCCACAACAATGCAAATCACTGAGCAGTTCTTTAGTGTGTCCAGCAGTTTCCTGCAAAGCCACCAAGAAAAGCAGAGCAGGAGGTGGATGGCTCTGAAAGAGAACAGTGTGATCACTGTCAGGGAGGCCAAAACTGGAGACAGGGGATGTCTCATCTCTAGATATTCAATGAGCACCTGTTGTGTAAAGTGTGCCAAGGCAGGGACCAAAGACTTGAATATTAAAACATGTACAAGTGGTATCATGTCTAAAAAGAGACACTCAGATGTATAAATCAATGGGCAAAATTTATGTATGTCTTTTTTTTATCATTTGTATTTTTATATGTGACACGATTTCCTGTTTAAATTAAAACAGTGTTTGACTGTATTTTGTTGTGTGATGTGCTTATGAGTGGATGGAAACTGTAAAAGTGCTGAGTTTTCCTAGCACATTATTTTCTGAAGAATTTCCAAATTCGAGTGTTAATTTTAACCACAACATGAGGCGTCATTCCAAACCAACAGATGGCGCCGGTGCCCGAGAAGCTGCCGGGGCTCTAACTGCTTTTCGCGTAGGAGAAGAAGTCTGCCACTTGGTCTGTAACCCTCTCACAGTAAGGTGTCTCCCGGACCACCGCTACTGCCGTCGTACGCGGCAAGTTTTCCCTGAAGACACCCGTCCTGCCCGGGGTCCCTTGACCAAACTTTCCCCCAGCGGTGATACCAGTCGTTTTTTTTTCAGGTCATGGCGACGAGTGCGAAGAGAAAGCAGGAGGAGACTCATCTGAAGATGCTCCGGGAAATGACTAGCCTGCCCGCGAATAGGAAATGCTTCGACTGCGACCAACGCGGCCCGACCTATGTCAACATGACAGTGGGCTCCTTCGTCTGTACCACCTGCTCCGGGATCTTGTGAGTGTCCTTTTGGGGCGAAAGTGTTAAATTTATCATTTAGTGTCCCACAGGCGGGATGGCGGCGCTGTGCGGTCCAGCGCTGACTTGGCGGTACCGTTAGCTAGTTAGCTAGTGTTAAAGTCAGGACAGGTAACACAGACATTACCTTCGGTTCAGCCGGGGGGGGCGCCAGGCTGGGCTGGGCGGTGTTTGCAGATTGGCTTGTTTACATCACTGCTTTATAGTGCGATAACGTGTTATTACAAAAGCATGCAGGCTGAGTGTGAGAGGTTGTGTCAGCGGCTTACTCTGTGTGTCAAGGTTAGCACGTCTAACGCTGGGTTCCTGGTCCTAACTATGGCTGACAGGCAAGTATTTGACCACTGGGTTCAAAAACAGCACGTCTAGTTTAGCTGGATCTCTGTGTCTGAGCAGGCATGTCGCAAGCACACGCATCCAGATAAGGGGGGGGGGGGGGTGTCTCTGAAGTTGTGATGCACTCGAAGACGAACTGGGCCAGTAGGTCGTCTATAACTGCTGTGCGCCTGAGCCGCTTCTTCCTCAAAATGCCAAATCATTGTGAAATCACACCTGTAATTTAGGCAATAAAGCCGATCAGCGCAATATGCTGTCTGCCCACGCCCCTTAAGTTGCTCATATTGAGGCAAACATTTATGCGCATCCTGTTATCAGTATACTACATGTGAGTTACTTAAGAGAAGGTGCTGCAAGCTTGTGTGTATTCGTTGTTTACCCTTTAAATTGGACTTATGATGCCAGTTTTTAGCTCTGTATTTAATTCTTAAATTCTGCTAGAGTACCTCTGTATGATTGACAGTTCAACATAAACCTTATCTATCTTATACTGGGCTTTGGTGCAGCCCTTCAGTTCATCCTCTGCCTTAAACAAGCTGGTAAAGCTAACATTGGCAGCTCCTCACAAACAGAGGACAGCAGGTGGGTGGGACTTGTATGCTCACAGACAGAGCAGTGTCGTTGAGATGACCATATTAGTGATATCCTTTCTCTCTGACATCATACGGTGCCCAAAGTAGGGAAAAGGGTGAATGGGATCTTAAACATGCTGTCTAAAAGTTTTATGAGTCTGTAAAGATGGCAGCACGTTGATTAGAAAAAGTGACGTCAGGAAAAAAAAAAGACACTTTATACATTGTTAATGAATATATTTACTCTGTTATACTTTTTTATACCATATAATCGGTCCATGATCTGACGCTTAGGAGGTTTTGATGACACAGCAAGACAGTTACCCAAATCACACAAGGAAATCAACGAAGCATCCCAGAAAAATTTGTGAAGTGAAACAGCTTTGTAGGAGGAATGGTCCAGGACATGGCCTCATTGTGCAAGCAGCTACAAGAAATGTTCAGTGAACGTTGATACTTCCAGTTAGAGAATTCGTCATCTTATTTTTTTGTACAGCCCCTGCAATGTGAGCGATTAATCAGCGTGTTGAGTAAATGCATGCTTGCGAGTTTTTAGTTTAGTCAGATTCTGCGTGTAGATAATTGTGACTCAGGCGAACACGTTTTATGAGGAGTCATTGCAAGAAATCTTGGCATTCACGGTTTTATTTTTTCTTTCTGGCAACTGCAAATGGTTAGATGAATAATCTTTTTCTTGAAGTGATTTTTATTTTATGTGGACAAGTCTGTACAGCCGTTTGGTATGTGCAGACTGTGTTTTTTCATGTTTTGCCAAAGTGTTGAAGGTGTGTCAAGTTGCAGTTTACACCAATTTTAAAATCCTACCGTGACTACTATTTTTCAGCCAATTTACAAATTCTCCCAGTTTCTACCAACAGTGTTTCTTTGTTGAGCTGAATTCAGTTTGTTTTAAATAAATAATTTTTTTGTTCAACAGTAGTTTTGGTTTTGCCAAAGCCTGGCTTAGTTTAAAAACTGCCTGCTTGAGGTTTGGATGCTTTTTTTTTTTTAATGTAGCTTTACTCATTCTATACTGATAGTGAGTGAGTGAGTGAGTGAGTGTGAGTGTGTGTGTGTGTGTG
>JAVDPK010000712.1:1496824-1519125 GCA_034780415.1 Cichlasoma orientale
TTCTTTATTTTGGTCATATTACAGCCTGACCTGCTTTGTGAACAGCTCACTTGTAAATAAACTGCACATCGGGTGAATAGAATTCCAGCCTCAAGTGTGTTTCCTCAACCTTAGCGGTGGCATTACTGCACTGACCTTGATCCTAACCCTGAACTAGAGTTTGGCTCTGATTCAAGCAAGTCTGTGCCTGACCAATTCTTTGAGGGCACGAGCTATTGTCAGGTTGAAGCCCTTACACAGAGCAGAGCACTGAGCAGTGAAACAGGAGAGTGCAGTACAGATCCAGACAAGATACTGAGTTAATCCTTTTATCAGACGCATCCAAATCCTGTGGTTTAGGTTTACTATTACATTACTATGCCATTTCTGCATATTCAGTAACCTAAAATTAGTTGTTTATAATTTTATCTAAAGTTATCTGTGATTGTGAAATTGTAAACTTATTGTCAGTTTTCATTAGTATGTCTAATTTAAACTTTTCCTAGCAATTGAGCATAGTCCCAAAATGCTGCAAAATACACTAAAGAAGCTTTTGTGTTGATGTAAAATATTGTAGGCTGAAAATAGAAATAAATTTAATGTAAAATATATACTTCAGTTGTCTGGCTAATGTCATTCATTAACTAGTTATGAGTCTCAGTGTGTGCTTGCCACTCAGCAAAGCTGAGGATCAGCTTTGCTCGAAGAGACATGTTCAAACAGTGGAGTGTGGTTAGTACTTAGGTCAGCAGCTATCTAGGAAATAAATAAGTCTTAAGTCCTGATTTTATCAATTGACATTACCTGGATTCTGCTGTGCTTCACTTTAACCGTGTCACTTACACGGCGGTCTGCAGTAATGTGTGTTACATTCTTAACCAGGAGGAGCTGCTTCAGCCCCTGTGAGATCACGTGGTGTTATCCAACTAGCCAGGAGATGTTTTCTCCCTGCTCTCCTATTGGTCATCCTTGTCAGGTACTCAGGTATCTTTTTCTAACCACACTATTTTATTTTTATTTATTTCGTTTTCATTGTTATTATTTTTTTAAGTGCAAGTACCATTTGACTGCTGTATGTATTTAAATATAGAAAGATTTTCTTGATAAATATATCTTATTCTAGGCGCATTTCTGGGCGCTGTCTTTGTCTCTGCCTTCCTATTTGTGTGCTTTACTTCATGTGAGTTTAGTTTTTTTCTTCTTGATTAGATTTTAAATTTCTGTTATGCTAAAAACAAAGTCATTTTTACTGTGATTTAAAAAAAAATGTCAATAAACAAAAACAAGCAAAAGCAAGAAGCTCATATATCTGTGCAGATGGGTGATGGGTGCCTGTATCTGTCACTGAAACTTGGATGATTTTTGGCAGAAACTGTGGGCTCTAGATAGGTTGAGCAGGGATTAGCCAGAAGGACGGTTCAGCTATGCTTCTGACCTGCACTGTGTCTCCTTAAAGGGACATTTTACTACTACGTCTGTTCTGCTGTCTGTGCTCGTGGTTCTTCCAAATGACTCTACTGTCTGATGAATGCACGGTAGAAGGGACTCTGTAAGTCATCTTGCCACAATCAAGGTTTCCCATCTGCAACTCATAAACTGACTTTTTGGGTCCTAATGAGTCTTGAGTTCATGATGCCAGCCAGATGTGGACGTCCTTGTTCAGCTGGACAGTTTTCTTTAGAAACGTCTACGGTCGCAGACGAATGCTGCTCCGATCGTTTTGCTTTGCTTTAAGTGTGCCTGATGGAATCGTGATGAACAGACTCCTGAAAATCAGAGGTGCAGTGACCTGTCTGAGCCAGCTCTCTGCCAGAGGGTAATCTGGTGGTGAACTAATTTCTTCTCTTCACCTCCTCATCAGGAAAGTCAAACACTGACCTTTGGGTCATGGAATGAGTGTACTAGGGCAGGCAAAATTTCGTTGCAGACGTTTGCTTGGCTGTCAGTTTTTTTGCAAATACACAGACTCGTCTGCAAAGACACTGCACTGCAGTGCGCCAAATATGGATGGTGGACACATAATTCTAATGGGAACTCTATAAGTGTGGAATTCCCCCTCTATAAGAAGTGATCGCTATTTGGAAAGGCTTTCACCTGCCATTACTTCCACATCAGGCTGCAGTGCCTCTGCCTAAAGTTTTGCCTTAGCCCCCCTTCCCTACCTGCCACCTTGCATGGGTGGGACAAAACTACTGAGGTCATGCATTATGCTTCCAGCCGATCTCTGTTTTCATTGTGACAGTCAGTTGGTCACAAGGTGAAGGCTGTAAACACCACTCCTTAGGTCACATTTGTGCTGCCGATGATCTCTGTTTGTGCTGTGTGGGGCTTGGAAACCTAACATTTTGTCGTTATTATTTTTTTTAAATGAAAATGTATCTCCTCTGTACAGTTGGAGTTCTGAATGTTTTCAAGTGGTTGTCTTGCTCTTTCAAGTATGCTTTTTTCTTTTGCTCCTATAACGTACCTCTCTTGAAGCTTACTAAGAAAGGACAAAGAAGGTGTTAGACATTAATGTCTTAATATTTTAGAACATTCTGTATGCTTAATGTGTAAGCTGTCCAGAAAAAACCCGTTCATTGTATAACTGCCTTCTTTTAGTGTATTCCAACTGCTGCTCTGGGAATACTGTCTGTCCACCTCCTCTTTTTGTGGAGTGGTTGAGAAAGGCGGTAAGAGGATTGAGTCAGACCATGTAAAGACCACATAATGGACCATGTGGGAGAGAGGATGAGAATGCTCTGCCCATCTTAACCTTTACTACCTGAGGCCAGGCTAATCATGTGACGGTTCAAGGCGCAGGCTGCTCAGAGATCAATTATGTAAACCAGAAAAGTTCAAACATGTAAAATACTCCCTTGTTGCTACTGTTTCATTCAATCCTTTGTTTATATCGAACATATGTTAAATTGAATCCATTAATGGGGGTATGGGCCCTTTGTGGCAGTTACACAGATCAGCAGAGATTGTAAAGTAACTGGGAATCTACAGAGTGGCCTCTGAGCTTTCGGCTTACCTTTCCTTACCTTCTCTGACCTAGTAAAAGATGAAACCTAGGGTCTCTTTTCATCCACTCAGAAGGCTTAAGTGCTTCACTGACACTGATCCATTTACAAGATGATTGACTTTTGACTTGTTGACTGCTTTAAAGTGTCTTCAACAGGTGGAGCCCTCTATCATTTTTTTTAGTTAGAGTTTAGTGAATTACTAGTGAATGAGGTCTAAGTTTAATTAAGGTTCTTTGGCCCTGCGTGCACTTCCTTCTTACCTCGTTGCAACTGCATACACATTTTTGATGGCAGATGATGAGGAAATTCACTTTTTGTAAAGAAAACTATGATTTAATTGTACTATATGAGATTTTCAGCTCTTTCACACTGCTTCCTCTTTTGTAGATTGAAAGTTTATTGGTTGGAGCTTTCAAACATTAAGCAAAGCCCTTGATCTTCTCCAGAGCACTGAGAGCTTGAGACCATTTGAGAAAGGATTAGCTAATATTATCCATGGTTTATCTTACTGAATTAGCCTGCATTATCATAGCTGGCTGGTAGGGTTCCTGCCAACAGCAACAAAAGGAAAATGGCAAATCACCATTTTGCATATAAAAAATGTACTGTGATGTAAATTTATATTTAAAAAAATCAAAATCAATTTGATGGAAATGTTGTAGCAGTGAAATGCAAATGTTGACCTAATAAATATGGTATAAATCCATATCCTATACCATCTATACCATATATATATGAATATACATGGTATAAATTCTATATCTCTGTGTGTGTGTGTGTGTGTGTGTGTGTGTGTGTGTAATGCAGCCTAATGTAGCACATTTAGCTCAGTTAGAAAAATACACATGGTTTGGCCTTTCCTCTCTTGCAATGACTGTTAAGTAGTAGCCAAGTCTCTCACATGATTAAGGTCGTATTTGTCGGCTTTTATAAATGAACTAGTGCCGAGTTACTGGGGCCACATTAATCCAATCCTGTGAGTTTCTGTGTTGACTCTTCACTTGCTACGAACACACATGTACAAGTGCCAGGATTGGACTGTTATTGACTGGTGTGTTTGTCACATTGGTACTTGTACTGAAAAGAATTTACATTTTTAGGTTTTACATAGGAAATAAAACCAATGTTATAAATTTAAACATCCAAAACTCAGAGTGCTGGCCTCCACACGCAACAAATTAGCTTACAAAGATCTAATCCACGTGTCTGTTTAACAACTACTCAGTTTAAAATCAATGATCTGTAAAAATCTTATTTTGGATAAATGATAACATCCTAAACATAACCTGACTAAATAAAACATTTAGCTCTTGTCTTAAAAAATACAATCTTTAGGTTATTTCTTTAATGCCCTCAGTAGGTGCTCTTGTGAAGCGCTGATCAGTGATGAATGAGGGTAAATCATGAGAATGAAAGTGTGAGGGCAGAACAAGAAGCAGACAGATTAGGAGTAAGCTCTCTAATGTACCTGCTCTGCTGAGGCTGGGTGGGTGGGGGGAAACAGAAGAACAGAAGGATGCTGATGACTTTGTGCCAAACCAAAACAGCCCAAATAAAGGTTTTTATCAGTGGGCTGCTCAAGGGTTACTAGTACATTTTTTCTAGGCTTATGTTACAAACAAAAACGACTGCCTCACTCAGCTAATGTGTCATACGCAGAATAGCACCACTTCAAACTACTCACTGCATCATTTAATGGCGACTTGCTTTCCCCAGCTTCTGGTGATTTCTGATCTTTTACTGCCTCGCCATTAAATGCATAGTCAACAGAACTCACTGAACCACTCGTAGACTACTGAATACCATGAACAAATATAGAGGGCTGCAAAGCCTCTTACGGCAGAGCCCGCTTACGATTCCCTTTCCGTGCTCAGCATCCTTGAATAGACCACACAAAGATCCTTAAGCCAAAATCCCTCCCTGGTATTTAATTCTAAATGAGTAATTACTGGGTGTGTCAGTGTGTCTTAGGTTTGCAGGTAGGCTGGGTAAGGAAGCTCATTTACGCGCTGGCTTTTGAGCAGATTGCGCTGTCACAGAGACACGCACATTTTGAAAGTAAGAGGTTATCCATTGGCACCCACTGAAGAACCCAGTTTCCTAGGGGAGACAGACCACATACAGCCGCCAAGATGTGTGACATGGGGGGACTGGACAACCTGGTGGCCAACACGGCCTACCTGAAAGCCCAGGGTGGCGATGACAAAGAGATGAGAAAGCGACGTCGCAGCTTGTCTCTCCCCAAGCCCGAGACATGTGCTGCACTACGAGCTAACATGGAAAAGGACTTTACATCACTTTGTGAAAAGCAGCCTATTGGCAAAAAGTTTTTCCGTGAGTTCCTCGCAAGTAACAATGAGTTTAAGCTTGCTGCAGAGTTTCTGGATGAGCTCTATGACTGGGATCTGGCCGAAGACGCAACAAAAGATAAGGCACGCCAAAACATCATGACCAAGTACTGCAAGGCTGACTCCAAGAGCTTTCTGTCATTTCTTACTGGAGAGATTTCTGACAAATGCAAATCTGTCACAGCTGCCAACTTTGAGGAGGTGATGAAAGGCAAGGTCCAGGAGGGTGTAAGAGAATTTCTGAAAGGCAAACCGTTTGCAGAGTATCAGACCAGTCTGTTCTTTGATAAATTCCTCCAGTGGAAAGAGTATGAGAAACAGCCCATCAATGACAAATATTTCTATGAGTTCAGAACTCTGGGAAAAGGAGGCTTTGGAGAGGTAAGCATGCAAATACATGATTTATTTTTATTTTTTAGTCGCAGGGGTCATCGCAGGTCTGTGATTATGGAGTACAGTTTTAGTGTTTTATTCCTAGCATACATCTAAACTACAGAGGTTTACTTGCTTTTAAGCAAATTACATAATTATCTTTAGGATTTACATTGCATGAGGCTGACCATAAAGCCACATAATGTACAGGCATACCTCTTGAAGTTATTACTTCGTTTAATTGCTTTATAGAATGTGTCTTTTTCAAAATACCTGGTGAGTAAAGAACTATCAAGCCAGTAACCAAAAGAACAATATGATTTAAATCATCTGTTTTTAAACTGCTTTGTAGGCATTTGGACTGAGCAGCAGTAGTTGTATTAATGGAGCAGGAAAATAGCAGTATGAGATTATGTCATAAATAAAATATATTGAGAGGTGCCAAAAAAAAATATACATATATAAACGTGCTTTTACCTCATCATGGCTTAGATTGACAGTGTCTAATGCACTTACAGAGGACCTACAATTGAACCTTGAGGAACCTCTTTATTGAGTCAAGCTCTGAGAAACAAACTTAAATATACAAATATAGAACAAAAACAATGCAACTTCCTCAGATTATTAATACGATAGAAGTCTAGAGACCAGTTTAGTCACCTGAAAATGATCATTTATGCTTTTTTTTTTATGTGGAGGTTTCGCCTATAACCTGGTAAAAGTTTGCTGTTACTGCTTTCTTCTAAATAGCATACAGAGTGGTTGAGAGTTAAACAATGAGTGCAGGCTTTTCATTTAACTAGTGAAGTGGAAATCGCTCGTGAAGTAGGAGGAATGATGAGGGAAGTAATTCTTTACCTAGAGAAGTTTGATAGCAAGAGTGGTATCAGATTGTACAGAGGCATGGCAAGGGTCAAGCCAGGTTATCAACCCTAAGTCCTTCATCACTATCTGGCTTCAGAATCAGTGGTCATTTAAAACAGAGATTAGCTGGGATCATACTAAGTGTGAAATAAGAAAGTGTATATTTAATGTTGTTCTCTTAGATACATTTTGACAATACTAAAACTGAGACTGGGAACTAAAGAGGCCTAGAGGTCTGTCTGCCGACCTCATACCAGAAGACCGCGCTTTGTTTCTGTAGTATAATGAATTTAAAAGATATTATAAACTCAAATTTACGTTTTCCTCCAGGTATGCGCTGTTCAGGTCAAGAACACGGGCCAGATGTATGCCTGCAAGAAGTTGTGTAAAAAGCGACTGAAGAAGAAGAAGGGTGAGAAGATGGCCCTGTTGGAGAAGAAAATCTTAGAGAAGGTTAACAGCCTGTTTCTGGTCAACTTGGCGTACGCTTATGACAACAAGACCCACCTGTGCCTTGTCATGACCCTGATGAATGGAGGAGACCTCAAATACCACATTTACAACATAGGCTATGATGGCAAGGGTGTGGACAAGGGCATTGAGATGAAGCGCATCATCCACTACACGGCGCAGATCTCAACTGGCATCCTGCATCTGCACGCCATGAATATCATATATCGCGACATGAAGCCAGAGAACGTGTTGCTTGATAGCCAAGGCCAGTGCCGACTTTCAGATTTGGGTCTGGCTATAGAGATCGCTCCAGAGAAGACCGTCACCCAGATGGTGAGTAAACGTCCTGCACAGCAGAGTGATATTTTAAATTCAGATGACACTTTTTTTTTCACTTTTTAAACACAATACAGAACGCCAAGTGTCACTCTCAAACTGTTAGCATGAGAGTCACAGCTCGATGGTGCCAGGAATGATTATGGGAATTTATAGTAGCGCCACAGTGTGGTGGTTTACACATTTACCTAACAAGCAAAAGTGCCCTGGTTTAATCCTCAGAGGAGACACGAATCCCTTTGGGGTTGGATCAGGATGAGCATCCGGAGTAAAATCTCTGCCAAATCAAACACGTGGAGCTACCTGCTGTGACCCCTTGTCAGTAAATGAGCGGCCGAGAGTATGGTAGAAAATGTCTATCATAAGGGCCTTTAAGTCATAGTCCGTAAAACTACTAAAACCCTGTGCTGATATATTCTATTATTTATAACTTATTTATACATTTAAGTCAATTCATCATAAACCACGCATATACACGCAAAACTCTGATCTCCCCCTTGTCGTCGTCATTTTTCTGAAGATGGGTTTGAGAGGTTGGAGGTTAAAAACTGGACAGATGTCAGTCTTGGTTTGGCGTTTACTTTAAATCCGGACAGGGATTACTGGATTCCTTAAGGATCCGTTCAATGGGAGTCTCTGAATTGATTATATAAGCCATTTGATCCGTACGTGGTCAGAATATAGCCGGGCTATTTATAGGGCACGATTTTGCTCTGTGGTTGTGTTGGAGATCTTGTGGGTCCAATGCTTTTAAAAGTAGCATTTGCTAAGTGTAAGAAGGTTTCCCTGAGGAACCTGGTCACAGAGATTTCGTTATTTCTGTTACCTTCCCTTCATTGTCCTGTGGCGTCTTTCCACAACACAGCTAAATTATATGAGTCTCTCTCTTTTTTTCTTTTTTTTTTTTAACCCCTGAGAGAAGGGACTATAGATGCCACGAGTTCACGATGTTACACCACACTGGCTGCACATTTAATTACATTTTTTTTTGGTGAGGTCCTGACAAAAACTTGGTTTTGACGCCAGGTAGGTCATAAAATTACACTTGATCTGTACGAACCTGTGGACCTGAAAAAATGATTTTGCAACAGGGTTTCTTCAGGACTTACTTGCTGCAGCAAAGAGTAAGCTCTTGGCTATATGAAAGTCCAGTAAGCTCATTATCCAGTACTCTGATGCTCCTCAGCCAGCCAAAATGACTAGGCTAACCTTTACAGGCAAGGCTGGCTTTGGACCCCTAATCCTCTTAGTGGAATTACACAAGTCTGTCCCAGATTAGATTGACAGATCCAGGTAAAACTTACATTGAATATGTTTAGATGTGATAGTTTGCAAACATGTCTAGAACAGTTCTTTAATCAAACTAAAATCAGACAAACTTTGTGGCATGAACGATCAGACACAAGAGTTTTCTTTTTTTTTATAGTTACAAAAGGGGGAAAATGGGGGGAAAATGCATTTTGCTAGATTTGCATGCTTGGCATCTTGTAGTATAAAATAATAATGTTTAAACACTTAACATTCAAACCTGCTCAGGTTCGGTCACGGCTTCACTAATGATCAGAAGGGTCTATCCGGACATATTAGCGACTCTGCGGCCAAGTGATGCAAATGAGTTTAACAGCTGAAATTGCCGTCCATAAGACAGATTCACAGAAAGCTGGAGCCTTTCCCAGCTGAGAGGCAGGCTTTTACAGGCTGCCAATCAGCCACAGAGCACGCAGGTAACAGGCAACATCTCAGAGCTTCCATTCACTCAATCTGCCTGTCTTTGGACAGTAGGTGGAGCACCGGGGGATTCATGGAAAGCATCCAAGCTCCACACGTTCATGCCTTTATCAAAGCGAAACATTAGCAGAAATACTCTGCGTACATAGTAAAAGCTTTTTAGGTGCCACTATAGGAGGGCAGTGCTTCCTGTAGTTCCTGCTGCTTGCTTTTACTTTTGTGCCAGTTTCCATGAGTAACTCATGCTGTCTGGTTATATTTCTTCTGGTGGCTATAGTATCCAGAAATGGCTATCCCTTATATAAGAGGCTGGACAACTCTGTCAGTGCGTAGACACACACAACTCTTGACAAGTAGTAGGCTTAGCATTAGGCTTAAGCTCCTGGTCCGGGGCTACAGGTGGGGTCATGCAAGGAAAGCAAGCGTGAGACAGGAGCAGGAAAGCAAGTAATAGTGACTGATGAATGCTAAAGAGACAACATGTAAAGACTTTATAAAGATTTTTAGCTCTCTTCTTCTTTCGATCGGTCATGTGACATATAATACTATGCCTGCTTTGCTTCAGTGTACAATGCCTCCTCCTAAAAAGGTCTTTAAAGTTTCTAATCATAAAAAAAAACTTTCCATATGGTCAAAATATCTAATGGGTGTTTTTTATTTGTATCTAATATTCCTACCCCTCCTCTCCCTTGTCTAGGCTGGTACTGGAGCCTACATGGCCCCTGAGATCCTGACCAAAACTCCATACAGGACATCAGTGGACTGGTGGGCCCTGGGCTGCAGTATCTATGAGATGGTGGCCGGCTACACACCTTTTAAAGGCCCAGAGAGCAAAAAGGAGAAGGTTGAGAAGGAGGAGGTGCAGCGGCGTATTCAAAGTGAGGAGCCAAAGTGGGAGCACAAGTGCTTCGATGCACTAACGAAGGACATCATCCAGCAGTTCCTCAAGAAAAAAATCGATGAGCGTCTGGGCATAAAGTAAGTGGCGCTTCTGTGCACGGCTAAATTTCTTTCTGTGTTGGTTTCCATTTTTTTTTAATGTTATTTGTATATTTTGTGTATAATTTAAGTATTTCATTGATATTTGATATAAGTTAATGTATTCTAATGACTGCAGAATAGAACTTCACAGTAATCCTTGTATGACGCACATCTAACTGCTATCCTAGGGTAGCCAATTTGATCTGACGCTGCAGTTTGCAAACTCTGATGGAGAAGTATATTTGTTGCCTTTTCATTAGGAACAACATGGAGGATCCCAGGAAGCACGCGTGGTTCAAGACCATTAACTTTCCCCGCCTGGAGGCCGGGCTGGTGGATCCTCCGTGGGTCCCCAAGCCCAACGTGGTCTATGCCAAGGACACTGGTGACATCGCTGAGTTCTCTGAGGTCAAGGGCATCGAGTTTGACGCCAATGACCAGAAATTCTTTACGGAGTTTAGCACAGGCGCTGTACCCATTCAGTGGCAGCAGGAGATGATTGACACTGGACTATTCGATGAGCTCAATGATCCCAACAGGAAAGAGGGTGCAGGAGGTCATGATGATGACAAGAAGTCTGGCACGTGTACAATGCTGTGAGCATCCGCGTTTGATATGAAAGAATGATCTTAACACTCAGTATTTTGTTTCTTTCACAGGCTCCATACCACTCATGTAAAAAAAAAAAAAAAAACAAAAAAAAAGTTTTACTAGAGGCGAGCACGACTGTCTTTGCTGAGAAAAATGCACTGCCCCTCTCTTGTAAGGATGCTCGCGGCATAGAGAGGCACAGAAATATGAATTGTGCGACGATCTGCCCTGAGCACCGTCTCTCGGGATCACGGCTTCTTTTGGTGATATCTAATGTTGTAGATTTGCAACCGCTTTGACCATAAACGACTGCTAGGAGAAAGCTTTACAAAGCTTTCAGTAATGACACGAGTGTTAGAGGAGTAAGTTAAAGCAATGAGTTCATGCCAGAAATACCTTATGACTTTATGAAGTTCCTGTCTAAGAAGTTCAGTATGTGCAGTGTTGTGTTATAAACGAACAGGAGTAACCACACGTGTAGAAATTTGAGTAGAACTCGAGAAGGTTCATTTGTAGTGAACTGCAGAATTTCAGAGCACTTTCCGTTATTGATGCCATGAGCAGGCCACACTCTTTCCAAAGTGAAAGCACTTTTTTTTAACACCATGTGGATCCATGTGGTTTTTAGTGATCCTGAACCTCACAGTAAGGATTGCATTTACACCAAAGTGGTTATCAATCCGCCCAACATTTTAGTTTTATAAGACCAATTGTTGCAATTGTATGTATTGTATATATAAAAATATATGCACAGAGAGAAGGGGAAATACTATAATGTAGTATTAATGTATTTTAAAGAAAATGAAGAATACCAAAAAATCTCTTCAGTGAGTCCCTCTGCTGTTGGTGCTGTGAGCCTCACATTAGTGAGAAGCGGGGACTCTGGCACTGGGATTTTGGAGGAAGAGATGAATACTGAAATAGCAGCTCAGCGCTGCACATGAAAGAGGAACATTTAGAAGGATTGGGCAATAAATTGCTGAACCAGGAATGCACAGGTTGCTTTATTCTTGCCTCTGAATCAATCATTCTGGGCTGTTTTCTTAGTTGGAGACGATGCTGTAAAAGATTCTGCTGTTTGGGTGATTGAGCCGAGTCTAGATGCTCGGTTTAGTTCAGAGAGATTTCTTGTTGTTCTCGCTTCCTTGTCTCAGGGTAAATATTTGCTTTAAGTTTTTAAATTTCTGGATCAGAGTTCAGTTTTTACAGGTAATTTTAATATGCACACTATGCATGTAAATATAAAATGAGAGGAATTGCGACACTAGAAGATGTACAGTACAGCAGAATTTTCCTTGAATCGTGACTCATTTGAATAAATTAAAATGTCTTTTAAAAAGCGTCTTTCTGTAATTATGAATATTTATGTGTTGTCGCCTCGAAGCCTAAACGCTTCTGCCACCAGCGTCAGAGAACAGACCGAACCGAGTCAAGCTGCGCATGCTCTCTGGGCTAAATATAACCACAGGGAAAGTGCTGCTGAGAACTCTGGAGTAAAACCTAAAAATATCAGCCGCATTAATCCCTTTAGGATGCTGACTACAGCCAGGCTGTACTCCAGGCTGCCACAAATTGGCATGTTCAGCTCATAGCTGATAAGGCGATAACCAGTGTTATCCTTGCGCCTTCTTTGCTCAAATCAGCTTCAAATCCCTTCAGGTTTGGTAGCATTTCAATGTTACTGCCAAGAATCAAGAAACGTTAAAGGGATGAAGTGCAAAACTTTATTTTACAACTTGCTGATATTTGAGTTCTTCTTTTTTTTTTTGTGAACAATGAAGCATGAATGAAGTGACAAGTCAATGCCTAAACTTTGGCAGGTGCCTGTGAGGGGCAGGAGGGGTAAATACTGACCGTATCCATCAACAAATCTTACCAAAATAATCGTGGAGGACGCCAACACATAAAACACTCATTCCCACCTGAGGACTTTATGTCAGACCTTTAGTTTTTATTTTGTTTCCATATTTCCCAGCACGTGTTGCCCACCTCTTTTGTCCATACGGCTGAAGAAATGCATTTTCTTTTGCCTCCAATACCAGTTGTTTACCACAGTAAAACTCAAGGACGGTGAGAGCTTAGCAGAACTTAAGGTGGATTCTTGCTGCAGCTAAACCCCGACAGATTATCTCACATAGCAGGACTTGGGTTCAGACTGCTGTTGACAATGAAGGACTGAGCTGCTGCAGCCCGGGGGCACTGCAGGAGCTGTGCAGATGAAGGTGCTGTGAAATTAGAGTAGACAGGTGTGATCCGAATGCTTTTACTGATGCATTTTGACCTCTGCAGCCATTTCGGACTCGGTTACAGGTCCGGCCTCTTGCACAAATACCAGGCTAGACTAGGTTTTTAAGAAATTAGAAATAGAACTAAAATTTCAGGGTGTACCGTGGTGCAAGTATATGTTACAGCACATGGTATAAAAAAAATAATAAAGGGTTTGAGGGGTGACTCTTTGTTAGATGCATTTTGCACTCACTGTGATAGATTATAGAACCTTTATGCACTAATGATTTTTTTTAAAGCAGGTACCTGCTAACCTTTAATGCCACACCAAGGACCTGCTCCCTGCAACTCCTTAGTGCAGCAGGCAGTGCTGCGTTTGAGCCATGCTCTCTCCAAAACTGTCTCGCTTCTGGCTCCCTCGTGTGCCTGCAAATATGTACTACAACTAGGGTGAGAGTGCTCACAGGCTTGAAGATAAACAATCCCAGGCTTCTCTAAGCAACTGTGATCCCTCACGCTCGCTCTTTCCCAGCGGTATAAAGCAGAATTTGGAATTTAAACAAGTCCATTTTTCATTTTACGACGCAGCCGCAAATCCAAATAACCATTCTTTTGTGCAGTCACATGGTGGGCAAAATTAAGTGTTGATCTAAAAATGAGCTGATACATGCATGAAATGCACGTCCTTGTTAAAGAGTAAACTAGTGTTTCCCAGCATTTTTGATTTGTGACCCGTTACAAAAAAAGTGCCTAAGTTTAGCACATCAGGTGTCTGAGTTGTTCTCAGTTCCTCCAAAGACAGATTTCTCCTCTAGCTTCATACATGGCTTCATTTATGTAACTGTTCCGGGACAAAAGAGGCCAAATATCTGTTATTCCACAAAATAAAGAAAAGCTCCTTTTCCCCATTTTTTACTATTTGTTTATTTCCAGAACATGGCCTCCAGCAGACACTTTATTAGGTACACCCTGCTAGTCCCAACATGAACCCCATGCAGCTTCAAAACTGCCTTATTTATTTTTGGCACAGATTCAACAAGGTGCTGGAAACATTCCTCAGAGATTTTGATCCATAAAGACACGACAGCATCACACAGTTGCTGCAGATTTGGTCAAGGGCGGGATGTGAATCTCTCGTGCCACCACATCCCAAAGGTGCGCTAATGCATTGAGATCTGATGACTTGAGATTTGAGTGCCGTGAACTCGCTGTCATGTTCAAGAAACTAGTTTGAGATGCGGGTGATGGGCACACCGTGCTCATGAAGGGGTGGAGATGGTCAGCAACAATACGCAGGTTAGGCGGTGGGATTTAAATGATGCTCAGTTGGCACTAAGAAAATATCCCCCCGCATCATTACACCACCAGCAGCCTGAACTGCTGGTACAAGGCAGGATGTATCCATGCTTTCGTGTTGTTTAAATTCTGACCCTACCATCTGAATATGGCTGCAGACACTCATCAGGAAATTGTGCGAATTGTAGCTTCAGTCTCCTGTTCTTAAGAGTGGCACCTGGTACGGTCTTCTGCTTCAAGGTTTGATATGTTGCACATTCACAGATGCCCGTCTGGCAGCAACAACCACGCCACATTCAAAGTCACTTAAATCACCTTTCTTCCCCATCCTGATGCTCACTTTGAATTTCAGCAGGTCATCCCGACCATGTCGACATGCCTAAATGCACAGAGTTGCTACTATATGACTGGATTATTAGATATTTCTGTCAAGAAGCAGTTGAACAGGTGTACCCAACAAAGCGGTCAGTGAGTTTATACTAAGTAAAGAAGTTGAAAATGCCTTGGCAAGTCGTTTTGAAATGCTCCTACAGATTCAGCGCAGTTTCACTTTTAATACTGACAGAATTTCAGGTAGAATTTGAACACAGAGGAAAAACAAACACAGGACTCTATTTCTTTTCTTCAAAATCACTTATCCCACAATTTATTTCATCAGGTCTTAAGGCACCCTGAAGAGATGTTACAAGTTGTTCGTTCAAACGCGGGTTCCTTTTAAGACTGTGTAAACATAGCTTTGAATAAGATATTTTCCTGTAAATCTTTGCTTAAATTATTTCTTTACAGTGCACAGACATTGTGTGTTGTGACAAAAATACAGTGTGAATTAAGTAAATATGGTAGATAGTTTATATATATATACACTGAAGAGTAATAGATTGGCAGACAATCAGATCAACAGGCTGAAGAAGAGAGAAAAACTAACAATCTTTGAGACCCAGATAGATATACAGATCACGTATAGATATACAGTACATAGTTACAGTGAACTTGTTATTTTTGCAACGCTTTTTCCAGCGCCTCTCCGCCTTAAAAGCAATTTTTTTTTTTTTTTTTACACTGTACCTTCTCGCGAGCGTGCGTGCGCGCGCGTCGCCTCAAACCGCGATCGACACACAGCACCCCTGCGAGGTGGTCTCAAGTCCTGGAGGGCTCACCCACGTGTTGGCTATTGCAGTGGAGAGGTGAGTAAACAGGAAGACGGGCAGACAGACGGACGGACGGACATGCAGACGGACAGACACACAGCACAAGACCAGGTTGTGGCTACGCAGACCACAACACAAAGATCTATCTATAATTCCCTAAATATGTTAAGGATCACAATGTATTTATAGTAGAAAGGGACTTTGTAATTGGCATTTCATATACAGGGATACAGTGGCTATACTTGATTATCAAGGTATGTTTCCATGACGTCTTTGTGATGTGTAATGAGTAATACCCTGGAGATGCTCTACTTTCTCAGTTATACTATACAGCAAGATAAAAATCCTCTCCACACTGATGATAATACTGTCTTCATACAGTTTAAGAGATGAAAACAACACTCTCTTCCCAACAGCAGGAAGATCTAAAGCGAATAATTAAAAAAAAGGGTTTTGTCAACGATTACACAACAGCTCCAAATGGCTTGGTTGCAATGGCTATAATTTATCTAATCACATCAATACAAATAAAAAAAATAACTGAGCGGAGAATGAACAGTGCAATGGGTGAATGGGGGGCGGGGGGTGTACGGATGGACGGGCTCAGGAGTGGAGCCTGTGGTTTGTTATGAGACTCTTTGAGGAGGTCAGTGAGGAATCATTAAGAAAAGAAAGGTCAGAAATGTCATGAAAGCAGCATGTGGTGTCAGTGTATAACTGGCTCTGTTGTGCCACATCCCAAAATGCCGCCTTTGTGACGTTTTGACGCTTCCTTCCTTTTCTTACAAAGAAAAAAAAAAAAAACATAAATCCTTAGTGGGCAGCCTCAATTAGATTTCCTTTCACAGGCTGTATTTGCCTTTACTCCACCACCTTAACCCTGAAGGTGACGCGGCCCAGGAATTTATCCCGCTCGTCATTGTTGCGCAGGTTGGTGCCCTCTACCCTGCACTCCACAGCCAACTCCTTGTTGTAGTCCTCCTTGGTGAGCAGCAGCTTCACAGCCACCAGGGGCTGCATGTAGTTCTCCTGCATCAGAACGGAGGCAGCCATCTGTCAATAACACGTCAGTGTGGACAGGTAAACAGACACTGTGCGACAGGGGTTAAATACTTACGTGGGCTTTCTTGCCGTAGTAGGGGAAATACATCTTATCAATGCGCCCCTCACTTGGGAAATAGTGCATTTGAACTGGGTGGTCTTTCTGCAAAGAAGAATACGTCTCAGAGTAAAATTTTACATTAAAGGAATACGCTTAATGTTAAATTAACGAGACGTTTTTCCAAGACCACGTGAAACAGGACGAAACGAGACAGAAAAGTGAGGACTCGCTGTTGTTAGTGAGGAGGTTTAAATGAAGTGTGAAACAGGATGTGTTCCGCTCAATCTGAAAAAGTGACATTTCTGGCAGAAACTTACACCGATTAGATTAAAATAGACTTTAGAATGGCACTAGGATTGGTTTAGAGGCACCTGCATAATGACACGTTACATAATGAAAATGTGTTAACACCCCTACTGGCCTTATCCTGCAAAATTTACATATTTATCTTACCCTAAAGCCATCAGTGACAGCATGCAGGAAGATATCAGACACAAAACAAACAAAAAGAAGGAAGAAATGAAAGCAAGATCAACAGAAAGAAAATAGTGAAACCGTTATGTGTTGTATGAAAGAAATAAAAAAAGACAAAAATACACATACAAGCCAGCAGGAAGAATGTAATGTAGGGAAAATGTTTACTTTGACTGTGCAGTTGATATAGGGATCCCCAATTGGCTTCAGGCCAATGATCTACGAAGGGAGAGAAACAGGAAGCGAGGTTGAAACCGTGCGCGGCTGCTGCTTGTGTGGGTCCAAAATTAGAAATCATTTATTTTGGGAACTGTCAGCACAGGGACAAATAAGTGGAAAACAGGAAAAGGCTGTACATTTCTATGGATGTGCAAAGTGCTTCAATCTGATCCCATCTGTGAGAAAAAGCGGGTGTTACCCTGTTCATTTTCAGCAGCACACAGGGCTTCCCTTCTTGATATCCGAAGTTGGTGTCGGAAAGGCCAGAGCACAAGCTCAGGGATGTCCTCCTGAAGGGACAAGCTTTCTTCGTTATTTCACCGTTCTCCTGGTCATAATACTCTCCTGGAACGCACCCATCGTTACTCTCCTGCATTGAATCGTTGTATCCTGATGCAGAGGCAGAGACGGATAGACGTTACAGTACGTTCAGGTATTTGGCAGGAGTATGCGGAAAAAGATGAGCGAGAGGGAGAGTGGTATTCGTTTTATTACGGCTCGCTTTCAATCTGTTTATTTTATCTGTGCATTAGAGTGAAGTGCGCTTACTTTGCAGGAAGGATTCCAGATGTTGGACATATTGCGCATACTTGTGTGGGTCAGATTTGTTGAAAACGATGTCCAGTGAATTTGGACGGATCACCAACCCTGTAAGAAGACATAAAGTAAACAAAGGAAAGATGTGAACCTCCCCCCCCCCCCCCCCACCCTTGAATGTGTTTCAGGTAGGGGGTGCTGTGGGGCTGTCACAGCGGGCAGCTCCGCATATTTGATTTGGATGATTTTTCACGCTGGATGCCCTTCCTGACACAACCCCTAAAGGGATTTGTGCCCCTCCCGGGATCAAGCTGGGGAGCTTTCACTTGTTAGGTGAATGTGTAAATCACTACACAACGGAACACCAAAGCTAAAATAAGAGCTGTAAACATGATATATGCTCTAAATTTTACATCGGTTATGCATGTTTTGTAATACGATGATGGTCTTTAAAATGACGTCATATACTTGAATAAAGAATAATGCTGGTTTCTGAAAGCGCCGTTAACTCCTCCCATCTGAGATAAAAGGCCAGAACACAATCGATCCTCTAAGAAAACTATAAACGAGACGGCCGGCCATCAGCTCAAAGGAAAGCCAGATTTACACAGTAAACATCAACGATAAAACTGAAACTACCAACACTAGTTTACTGCCAGAGCTGACAGCAAAAACAACAACACCGCACGTGCGCCGCGCTCTTTATCGGGCCACCTTCAAACGCTGTTATTTCCTGGCAAAGCCAGTGAAAATCTGATAACAAACATGCCACAGTTTACACAACCACTGTCCAGTAGCAGCTCTGCATTGGCTGTTATGAAAGACACAAGCTATCTTGATAATCAGGCAAAGCAAAGGCATCAACTACCACTTAATAACAGGGTAATGGTAATTTGTGCTGACGGTACGGTGGCAGAGCAGGAGAGTCTAAAAAGCACGATTTCAGGGTTCATCACGCTATTAATATATCCAGTCCTTAACTTAATAAATGTTAGCCTTCTGTTCTCTGCTATTCTGTTAGAATTTGCTGCTCTTCAAGGATTCCTTTGGAAATCTGAAACCCACTTTTACATTTTCATGTGCAGCTGCACTCCTGTTTGCAGGTGTGGTGACCACACTGCGGGCAGGGACGCAGCTGAACCAAAGTAACCTTAAAGCCACCATATCCACTATTAAAAAACTCATCGTGCTGAGTTTATGCGACAGCGGTTGTGTCCCTTTGTGTAGTCAGTGCAGTCCTCCAAAAAGCAAAGTGGATGATGTTATGCGTAGGCTAAATGCTGATTGGTTGAAAAGTGGTCTGGAATAGTGGATAGAGTTCAATGGGAACGAGAGAAGCGGGAAAAAAAAATCGAAGACAGCTACTTTTGGATATCTTTGATGGTCGCCACAGCTGGTAGCGTCGCATATTTGATTCTGCTGATTTTTAACACCAGATGCCCTTTCTGACAGATTTGCGTCTCCTCCTGGGATCGAACCGCGGATCTTTTGGTTGTTAGGCAAATATGTAAACCAGCACCTTGAAAAACATTAGATTAAAAAAAAGAAACAGCATGAAAAGTACAGACAGTGGCTGCAGCGGACACTCAATAGTTTTTAATGCTCAGTTTCACTTCAGTGAAACTTTGCTCCTCTCCACGGTTGTTTGTGACACCGCCCCACAGCTACAACACGTAGCTGACAGCAAAGCCGTCCGTGGGCTGTAGAGCCACGGTTTCCCCTTCATGCAGTCGGAAAGAAAGCATTCAGCAAACAACATCCACTGGTGATATCACACAGGAAGAGTCTTCAAAACAGATCGATGCAAAAAGCAGCTGTTATGCAGCGCATTATTGTGACAGCACCTCATTGGTGCGGTTATTAATAATGAATACCTGGATGAGTGATGCTGCCAGGAACAGCAAGGGAAAAGTCTAGTTTCTCCCGTGCCTTTTATCTCGAGAGATACTAACCTGGCTCTGGGACGCGGTCCCTGTACCTCGGTACATAGTCATCCAGAGTGAGCAGCAACACCCACATGGTCAGAGCGAACATGCCGGCCAAGAAGCAGTAGAAGACCAAGTAGAACAACAGGATGAGTGCTGGAGGATGTTACAGGAGGAAACACAGAAGAGAAAGAGAAAAGAAACATAATGAGGGATGAGCTAAAGAGGGATTAATGTATAATTAACAAGGAATTTTAACCACACTCAGGCTCGGACAGCTTCATCTTTGATTTTTAACATCTCCCCTCATCTTCAGGTTATTTGAATGAACTATCCCTCTGCGGGAAACCATTTTGAATCTGGGAGGCAATTTCACCAACTGCTAACAAATGCAAGGCCATATTTCACCACTTTTCAACCCAGACGTGATTCAAAGCTTGCTGCAGTTCTCGGGGCATCTGCTGTCTGATTTATATAACTGCAGGGAGAGAAAAAGCTGCATTTATGGGAACATCTGACTCAAAATGGTTCACCACGATCCAGCTTGCACAGCACGGATGCCCTCTAAGTTGCCAAAAAAAAAAAAAAAAGAGGGGGGAGAGGGATGGACCCCTCAGCTTCCTGCTGTACACCCCCCCCTTTCCCTCATTCCTCTCCAACAGTATCCCACAATGCACCTGCCTGGTGCATAAAAGAGAGAGAAAGAGGAGAGAGGGAATCCCATTTGACCTTGACAGGCATGCTAATGTGGGCGGCCATGCAACTGCAATGGAGCATCCCACTGCACAGCAGCACAGGGGCGCAGGCAGCCTGACAGCCTGCGCTAGCCTATTGGAGCCGGCTTCTGGAGG
This sequence comes from Cichlasoma orientale, assembly GCA_034780415.1. NCBI lineage: Eukaryota > Metazoa > Chordata > Actinopteri > Cichliformes > Cichlidae > Cichlasoma > Cichlasoma orientale. The sequence goes on from JAVDPK010000712.1 coordinate 1,517,263, forward strand.
GAGGGTACCACTGTTACTACCTTACTCTGGAAATAACTGGGGAATTATTACATAAAATGTATGGCCTGATCAGCTATAGATTCTGCTCAGGAATGCTGTGGCACAGTCCTCAGATATGATGAGCAGCTTTCTCAGCTGGGCTCTGCTGTGTCGGTGAAGGTCCCTGATAACTGCTAATGCAGATGGTGCTTATTAATTAAAAAAAGAAAAAAAATACCCGGCTGCTGTGATTGATTATTACCTGCTTGGCTATTTCTGCCTATGCAGCAAAGACAGACTGGTGCACACCTCTGATAGCATCATTCATCTTGGCGAGCCTCTTGGTACAGGCTTCTCCTTTAACACCTTCACACAGGCCTGTGATGGCTTCTCAGCCATCTATGTGGCACTCATTTAAATCCATCCATACAAAGGAATACATGGCAGGCTTTATATTCAAGGGACACGTGGCTTTAAACGCTTTGAAAATGAATATAAGATTAGGCATAAGCTCCGTGAATGTCAAAGAACGGCCACTAATTGACTGCTGTGTAACGGGGATCCTTACCCCAGCTGCTGGCAGTACGACCCAGCAGCTCCCCGGTTCTCGGGTTGTAGATGGAGTCCTTCCAGCTGGACACGTTCTCCTTGTTGGCCGCTTTATCCTCGGTGCTCGCCATGGTGATGTTTTTTTTCTTTTTTGGTCCCTAAATGTGCTGTTTCTCCTCCCTAAAAAAATGCAGAAAGCGCAGCGGGCGATGTAATGTGGCAAAAGAAGCCGGCGAGGCGGCGGTGAGTGGTCGGATCAATGATTGGGGAAGGAGTGGGCGGTGTAGAAAGAGAGGGAGAGCAGAAAGAGAGAGAGAGGGAGCGCGAGAGAGAGGGAGGGAGAGATGCTCTGGTGGAAAAAAAAAAAGGTGAGGAAAAAGAAAAATCAGTGACGTACACACAAGCCCTACCGTGGCAGCTGATGCAGTGGGAGCAGATGGATGTAGATTGGCTAATGACGGGGAGACGCACGACGACGCAGCGTTACGCGCACTAATTATAAATGGCGCACGCACTATCGTTCTTATCACCAGTTTTATTATATATTATATTAACTGTGCCCATTTAGTAAGGGGCTGGGATCTCCATTTTTTAAGTGAGATTTATTTTTCTTTCTTTCTTTTTTTTTTTTTAGCTAATACAAGAAAAGCGCAAAAAGTGCACTGACTGTGGACGCAAAGTGCGTGAGTGGAAACGCCGAAATGGCAAGCCTGCTAAAGATATTTTATCTTTTGTGGCATTACAAAATTATTCAGATCTATTATAGATTAACTACAGCTCTTCTGCATACAAGTCATAAGCGGTGAGTCATCAAACCAATAACCAATCAGGATGAGGTGTATTTCAGCGGCACGGGACGCGATGCTAATCACGCCGCAGAAAGCTCTGGACGATCACGCTCACTCACAGAAATATGTAGGAGCATGAAAGCGAGTGATCAGCAGATCTGAAGTCGATCGGGATGCGATTTGCGACCGATTTTTGCCCCCCAACAGATATTTGGACCATTTGCCAACCCTTGTTGCTATGGCAAATTGTCTGTGTGTGTGAGTGTGAGAAAGAGGAACAAAGACAGGGGATTCAGAGTGCATGATTGCAAACAGATGTGCCCAATTTAACACAGAACCACATTTTTTCCACTGCAGACTAAGGCAAGGATGCCAGCCTATTCCAGCTTTATTCGGTCTCTCTATCATTGAATGGCAAATGCTGGTGCACATAAAAGTCTCTGCTTTGCTAGAGATGACTGAAAGGATTTAGATGCCTATGCAGAAGGGGGGGGGGCGAGGACGAAGGGGGCTGAAACAAAAAAAAAAAAAAAAAAAAAAAAAAAAA
>JAVDPK010000712.1:1519225-1539221 GCA_034780415.1 Cichlasoma orientale
CCCCCCCCCCCCCCCCCCCCCCCCCCCCCCCCCCCCCCCCCCCCCAAAAAAAAAAAAAAAAAAAAAAAAAAAAAAATCCAAAAGCTTAACTTCCAGCCCCTCTGACACTCAGCTGAACACTCCCAGTGTGTCACAGGGAGGGAGAGAAAAGAGGGAGTTATATAATGACCCTTGATGCAGGGTTCAGCTCACTGGGAGGGGGGGCTGGAGTAGTGGTCGTACTGCATACAGTTCCTGCTGTCAGCTTGAATTTGTTACAAGGCAAGGAGTTCACCAGGAATCAGGCACAATACTAACACACACACGCACACCCATTTTACTGATTAGCGTGAGAGCCACCAGCAACAGTGATTCATGGGCTAGTCCCGTCTGACCCACACACACACACTTCTCTGTGAAGACATTCCACTGCTAAGAAAACACAGTAACAATTAAAAAACTGAGTGAGAAAGCTGAGGCTGAGTTACAGCAGAGGAAGCATGTGTGTTGCTGCAGTGTTATGCTGGGGAAAAAAAAATACTCTATGGATCCACATGATGTACACAAAACTCACTACTGCTCTTCCCCTCAGCGAACAGACACACAATCCTCCCATTGTTTAGGAAAACCCCCTTTTGCTCACTCAATTAGCGCCCCCTTCGCCATACCAGCACCATGAGCACACACACCCCATTTGTTCTCAGTCACTCCATCCGCAAGCTGCCATAGCAACCCTCACAGCGAGGCTGCTCACATCAATGGGACTCAATCCCCAGACTCATCCGGCAGCCCGTGTTTCTGATAATTCCCCCAGGCGCGAGGCAGCAGCATTTCCCCCAGGGCCCGTGTGGAGGTAAACACTTTAGGCAGCATCTGCTCGCTCGCTGTGTCGCCGACACCTGTGCAGCTGAGTGCGCGAGACGCCCGAATCACCACAACCACAACGGCTGACAATTCAGGTTTTTAATAGGAGCCTCTTCCAGCAGCAAAGGTGCTTGATATTTTCAGGCAAATTTATAATTACACACGTATTCATTTGTTATGCCCCAGCATGTTGGGATGACACGTGCCATTCAGAAAGTATAAGTGTTAGGAAAATCTCACACATGGTCTGAAATGTGTCCTGCAGGGGTTAATTTCAGGGTTATGCACAGTATCACTTTGTGAGGAAACAGAACATTACACAGCGAGCGGAACAAGTCAAGACAGAGATTCACAGTTTCGATCTAGGCATTCATTTGTGCCACACAATTTCAACATAACCATCAGAATTTTCAACAATGTCATCAGAGTTCATCAAGTCGAGGTCAAGACTCGAGTCAAAACATTATCATATGACATCTGCATGGCTGTACTCCATACTAACAAAGAATAACTGTGAGACAGACTGATTTGTACCCTTGATTACCCCACTCCTATAACAAAACAACAGATCTCATCAAAAAAAAAAAAGGACAAAATTACACATTTTGGGTTTCTTTACAGTCAAATCAAATACTTTTCCCCAGCTCTTATTGCCAATCAAGAGGTACGCTGCATCGACTAATCCGAAGCATAGAATAAACATTTAAATATAAACTCCAGTTGAATTCCCACATTTAAAGAAAAAAAAATGTACAATTTGTTTTTTGTTCTAGTCATATTCACATGTCATCTCATGTTTAGCCACTGAATGTAATTTGATGGCGAGTTCACATAGTGATGCAGTTAAATAAAAAAAATAAAAAAAGATATCGCGTATGACTTTAAGAGGCGTTCTCTTGAAATGACAAATAAAGAAAGAAAACTATGCTTAATGAAGCGGTTACAGGAAAAGAGAAACATTAAACTGTAAATGTCTAATATGAGGTTTAAAACATCATGAATCTGGGCTTCCTTTGCGCAGTCTTTTGAATCTTGAGGTGTCAGGAACTGAGGCTCATGTGTGAATCTGATATGAATGTTTTTACTCTGCGGCTCCTGATGAACATTTGGCATGTGGTTGCTATGGTGACCTCAAGACTTAAAAAGCCGGAAAGGCGGCCATCAGCACCCCCATGTGGGAAAACGTGAAATCTTATTTCAGCTGGGGGGGGGGGGTTACTGAAAGAAATATGAAGCAGCACATGTGACATCCTATCTGGAATGAACAAGAATCTTCTGATCAGGCCGCTGTGTGAGAAGAACTCAAGTAAAGGAGCAGTAACTTCTGTTTGTGGACAGCAATTCATGACGGGAACGGCGGCTGACGATTCCTTTGGTTTGGATCTGACCTGCACTGGTATGTGAATTTAACACAAACCTGACTTCAACAGTGTTAAATCGGTGCTGTAGCATTACGTCAGTGTGTTGGTCCTTCAGCATTCTTAAGAGGGGCACTTGAAGAGTGCATCCTCTGCCAAGACCAATGCCCTACTTTGTCATTTTTAAAGAAAGAGGACCAGAATGGGTTCCTTCCTTGACTGTGCTACACCTGCCCACCAACTTTCAGAAAATTCAGCTAGGTAGTTTATGTGCAAACCTGCAGACAAACAAATGGCACTGAAAACAAACCTCAGAGAAAAATAATCCGCTATCATGCTCACTAGTGCAACTAAGTAACTGCTGGCAAAGACTGGCAGCAGATCAAGTCTCAAACTTTGTACCATGTTTTCCTGAAATAAGTTGCCCGGAATTCATTTTTGACCATTAAATTAACACAACTAATGGTTGTTATTTTGTAAACAGTAATTATGTTTAAAAATCAACTGTCTACTTTCAAATGTTGTCAGATCTCACGTCTCCATCTTTCCTTTTGATCACCTCTAGGGGCTCTGTGTGTGTGTGTGTGTGTGCACGCGCACATCCAGTGTCAAGGCTTGTTGTACCAATTCATGGAGCGCCGCAGAGCTCTCTCCCAGCTCTGGAGGATGGGGATGTACTCCCCATTCGGGCTGCCGGCACACTCCTTATCCACACACTGGGGCAAAAACTCCTCATCGACACACTGCAGCTTTTTCAGCTCTTCACGGGTCCTCCAGAAACCTGGATACATGTACAACACCGACAGGACCATAAATGCAGGATGTGGCACCACCCGGGGTATAATGCTGCAAAAAAACTCTAAATGGTGGACAAATGATCTAATTATCGACTCTAGTGTGCGCCGATCCACTCAGGACCCATGGTCCTCGGACACGTGATTCATTTCATTTTTTCAGTCATCAGCACCACCTGCTACTGGCCTGTTATGAAACACCCAGAACAAATCAACCATCTTTTCTGGTTGATTTGATTAAACGCTGACTAATATATAACAATCTAATTACATAATGTGAATAATTAAATGGAAAACAGGTTACATAACAAGCAGTAAGACTTAATTTTGCTTCTCTTGCCAAAGTCAGCAAGAATAAAAATAGGACTTTTGATCAAAACTTTTTAAATGGAGCCGACAGGAGCTGTAATATTTTTAGAGAAAAACCACAGTGAAAGTAACACTGGAGTGTCGGAGCACGACAGATCACTCGGTTTGTGCTGAACAGCATTTCTAAGGCATCTTGGCTTCACACGGCTACAAATGAACCGCTCCTTCAAAACACTCGGCTGCAGTGCAAATATTTGTTCTGTCGAAATGTTATAATTTATTTGTTTCCATACCCACTTCAAGTCCAGCGACAAAAGCAGCCCCCAGACATGACATTTCATGGTGCTGGGGCCTGGTTGTCTTTCTACCAAACAAGTCTGAGGTCAGCTGCATGACGAAGTCATTGGAGGAAACACCACCGTCCACCCTGAGAGAGAGAAAGGAACGGAGCACTCAAATTTCACTTTACTGTAAGAGTATCGGGGAAACACGAAGCCATAATGCAATGCCAATAAAACATGAACTGCATTAGTAGAAGCAGAGTACACAAGAGTCTCTTCTGTTACACCCAGCTTGTTGCCTAAAAGCTAAATACTACACTAAAATATCAAACACATGTCTCTCCTGGTCTCTGTACGAGTTAAATGCCAATATAGAGTTTTTCTTTCATGTACAGTTACTATATTCAGACTCTCTTTGAATGATAAAATAAAGGAAAAACTGTACCTGATCTTTGTGATGGGAATATGGGTTTCTCTTAGCACGGTCTCATACAGCTGCTTGTTTCTGGAAAGGATGGAAATTAGCATGAATCAGAATGAACAGTAGAGGGAAAAATACAGAAACTAAACTACTGTGCAAAAGTCTTGAGCCACCATTCATTTCATTATATTTGGCTAAATGAGATAAAAGTGAAAACATACGTGGAAATACAGCATATAAGATAAAAACAGAGTTTGTACAGTTCCAATGAGCTTGAAAGTCAATATTAGATGTGACCACCTTTATTCTTCAATACAGTTTGAACTCTCTGAGGCAGCTTTCTTCTCATTTCTTTAAATACTCTTCAGGAATAGTTCTCCAGGCTTCTTGAAGGACATTCAGAGCTCTTCTCTGGATGCTGGCTGCATTTTGTTCTGTTCCGTCAGGATGATGTTGAGGTCCATGACTGATACTGTTTCATTGAGTGTTTTGAGTTTTTACTGCATTGGCAGGGTGTTTGGGATCATTGTCATGCTGAAAAATGAAGACATTGCCAGACGTTTTCCAGATGGTCAAAATCTGATGGCACTTTCTCAAGACCTACAACACCACTGGCTGAAACGCAGCTCCAAACCATGGCGGAGCCTCCACCGTGTTTTACAGATGGCTGTAGACACTCACTCACTGATACCTCTCATATTGACGATTTGAGCCACAAATTTCTCATTTAGATTCATCTCTCCATCAGATCTGTTATTACTGATTTTCAGTCCAGTTTTTGTGTAATGTGGCATACCGCTGAGATCATGTCTGATGATGCTTCAGTGAACAGTAGATGGATCAGCTTAAGAGCCAGATAGATCTCTCAGGTCCTGTTTTGGGTCTTTACTGGATTTTTTTTTCTCTATTTCTTAGGGATTCCTGTGAAAATGGTCAGGTACAATGACTGAACTGAACCGGAGTAAAAAAGCAGCCAATGCCCAAAGAAAAACTTTGAAAGACCTTCAGAAAGCCTGGAGAACTATTGCTCAAGAGCACTTTAAAAACAACACTTTTCAAAATGACTGACCTGAAGGCAATAGACTCCAGAATGGCCCGGACCAGGTGACTTTTACTGGTAGAAGGTTTTAGGCCCATGAAGGAAGCGCATGCTTTGGGATCATTCAGAGGAGCCTTTAATAAAAAATGAAAAATGTCTTGAAAGTGTCCTCATGTCTTTACAATAAAGTCAAGCTCAAAAACTGACGGTCAGCAAGGGGTGCTGTTATGCAGTTCTGCATGGTTACTGTATAAAAGAAAACATATAAGCTTTAAGCATCCAGAATAAAGACTTACAAGGGCCAGTTCACAATGGAGGGCAGAGAAAAAAGAGAGACACCATGTTACAGAGAGACAAAGAACTCAATGAGTGTGCTGGTTAAAAGAAACAACACATTAGAAGATATATGGGAAAAAAAAAAAAACATGTACAGAAACGGGTATACCTGCAGACCGCTGAAGGAAGGAACAAAACACACTCCGTCTGAGTCGCTGACACTGTAAGCCATGGTGCTGGTCTCTTGGACATCGGAGAAGAGCTCTGAAACAACACGTGTGTCACACACAACCCCCGGATCTGTCAGTCACTGCCACGCTCAGCATTCAGTGTGAAAAAAATAAAAACGACTATGATTTTCTTGAGAAAAGAATAAGAAAGAAGTCGCCACAGGTATAAAGTACACCTCAGTGCTCACCCAGCTTCTGTGCCCATTTGATTGCAGTGCCTGTATCTGCTGCATTTCCCTCGGCCAGGTACACCACCTCTGAGCCGATCTTCCAACCCACCAGAGGATACAGACCTATAGAGACGGGCTGGGTTATGATACGCCTGAATGGGTGAATGTGAATTTATACATACTGTGTGCATGTTTGTGGACCCTTTTACCTACTACAGATGTATGCGGTTTGCTCCCAGTGTTGATGTCCATGAAGGTGCCTGTTCCCATAGTGATCTTTACGTCACCAACATCAAAACAGCACTCTCCAAACATGGCTGCCTGCTGGTCTGCCATCTAAGGCGCATGGACAGAGGAGATAATTGTATGTTATGAAAATGAAAATAAATGTTCAAGGGTAGTGAAATATACCGTTTCAATTCATTTCTTGTGTCTTGTTGTGTGTTTCTTTTTAGTCTCAGGGTGTTTCCTGTTATAGCACACTTAGAGTGAGCAATGCAACCTGCTGCTGATTAGCTAACTTTGAAAAAACACCCTCGTTACAACATAGTGATGGTGACACGCTCGGTTTAACCAGTCAGAGGCTTGCAATGCAGATAAGAGACTGTGTTATGCTAAGATGATGACTCACCACTGACGTGATAGGAATGGACACGCCGAAGATGGACGGGTCTGTGGAACCAAAGTCATGGCTGTTGTGTCACAAGAAGAAACCAGAGAAATCAGGCATCAGAATTTAGTTTTCTTTTTTCTGTTTCCTGCCCTATCACAACACCTTGCATGGATAAGAGTCGGGAGCCACTGATTTAGAGTCTTGATGACTTCTAATGGGTATAAAAATAAGGGCTCTTGCGGTCTCATCTCATCTTAAGTCAATGTCTCATCTGGAACCACATTAAAGATTAATGGGTTCTTTGCCGGTTCTCATTGTCTCCACAAGGTTTCATAAAATATGCAATTAAACAAAGGCAAAGAACAACAAAACAAACATACCTCTGATGCAGCAGGGAAAAAAATAAACAAAAACCAAATGCTGAGACAAATATTACTGTGATAAAATTAAGTAACAATTCATGATTTTTGCTGGCTACAACATGAACAAAGTGTCAGATGTAACTGGAATGCTCACCCTGTATTTTCTACTTTGGGGAAAATAGAAAGAGGCAGAGACACAAGAGAGGAGAGAAACCCACTCCAGCACATCTGTGAAGCAAGTCACATCAGAGATATTAAAAAAAAACAACCCAAAACAAGCACACAGACTAACCACAGAATAAACAGTAAATAACTGTGTCAGACATCAGACCTGATAGGAGTCGAAAATTCCTGTTGAACTGGCATTAGAGTAATCTGTGGCATGCAGGTGTCCTGAAACAGATTAGGAGATGCATATAATCAGTCTCTAAAAAGGTTAATTAACAAAAAACCTGAGCGGCTTGTCACTTTTCCAGCTCCCCCCAGGAGTGAGCTGAAACATTCCTGAGGAATTTTACCCAATCAACGACTCAGTAGGATTGATAAGACAAAGGACATTCTGTCTGGGGATTATTATCCTGTTAGGAACCTGTACAAACCGCAGTTCACTGCACAAATCTTATATTACTGAACTCTTTTCAGATGCCATTGAGTTCAAAAGGCTAAACGTGAATAGCTAGAAAAAAAAAAATTCAATGAAACTCTCCTCTGGAAAAGAAAAGAAAAAAAGAAAAAAGTTTCGGCTAGGAGCAGGCTTACTCGGTGTCTGGGAAACAGAGCCAAACAATGCAAACCCACCTTTTGTGAGCTTGAACAGGAGCCAGCTGTCTATTGTTCCAAAGCAGCAGTTACCTTCACCTATTGCTTCACAAACCTGGAAGATGAAAGAAACATGATGCGGCTGAAAAGAGAAGAATGCTGTGGACCATCTAATACTGAAGCCTGTTTGTGCTTGGGGTTTCCTTTTTATTAACCGAGCCTTTGGATAATAGGCAGCAACAGACATTTATTTTTTAAAAGGAACACTTTAATATATAAAATTAATAAATAAAAAGCTCCCTCTCACCCCCCTGGGGGGCGGTATGTGTGTGTTCCTCCAAGTTCGGGTTCTCTACCTGAGGCTTGGGAGCTTGAGGGTCCTGTGTAGTATCTTAGCTGTTCTTAGGACTGCCCTCTTCTGGACAGAGATCTCGGATATTGTGCCTGGAATCTGCTGGAGTCACTCTTCCAGTTTCAGGGTTACAACTCCTAATGCTCCTAATGGAAGGTGGACTTTACCTTCCACATCCTTTCCCTGGTACTTCTCTATTTTCTCATGCTACTTCTTTCTGATGTTGCTGATGCTGGGATTGCCACATCTATTACAACTGGGGTCTTTTGCTCTTGCTGACCACCTCTGGTTGGTTGGCCTGCAGGTGCTTGTCTGTCTGGAACGTAAAGTCCTACAGGACCTTAGCCCCGTTGCTCTCAACCACCTTCAGTGGTGTCTCCCATCGGAAGGTGGGGACTCCTAATACATATGCGGCACAGATGTTCCTGTACGTAGTCTCAGCCACTTGGTTGCCTCCCAGCTTGCTTCTTACATCCTGCTACTATGTGCTGACTGTGCAAAGGTATCCCACAGACTGTCTGCAACTTGGGTCCTGTCAGTTGTGGCAGATTCCTGCCTCTGTGGATCTGGTGCTTAGGGCCTGCTCTAGTGCTGCCATGACCAGAGCCTCTGTGCTGTCCTTTAAGACAGCCTTTTCTACCCACTGGTAAGATTTATTGATGTCACCACTTCTTCTGTCTGTTGATGATACATTCCAATGCAGAGGCATGGTTTTCCACAATACTTCCTCCTCCTGTTCCTAATCACAGTCTGCCTGAGGCACTATTGTAGCAGCTCATCTCAAGGGGCCTATCTTCGCCCCTTGAGACTTTTCTGAACTCCTGGAGGTAATTGCCCCTGACCTTCTTGGCCCATGGTGTACTTGTAGCTGTTCTGTGTGCCTGTCATCCTGCCTTCTGGAAACCCCTTCAGTCCAGATCACCTTCCCTCTCTTTGACACCATTCAGTCACACTTATCCAGTCAGAGGGTCAGTGAGTCAATGTCTCACTCACGCCTGTTGTACAGCTTGATGTCATCCATGTACAAAAGGTTGCTGAGGATTACTCCATAAATCTACTTTAACTATGTATAAAAAACACATACTGGCAAACTACTGTTGTTGGAAAAGCTTTTGCAAATTGTAAATAGCTACCTAATCTTTTACATGAATATTCAACTTTAAGAGACCCTGAAATGTTTAAGTCATTTCCAACAAAAATTCTTATTTTTTTTCAAGTTTTTAAATTTGATCAACATTCATAACTACTGACAATCTTAACGGAAATGATAATATTCAGTAAACTTGTGGCTTCAGATGAGAGAACTTGACTTAATCAAGTTAATCCAATTAAATAGTGGCCCACGTTATTCCCAGTGTGCAACAGTCACTCTAGGTTTGGGTTCAAGCCAGTTAAGCCATCCTCGCACCTGCTTATAGTGTTTCAAGACCCAGACGAGGCGAAACGTGACATGTTGAGTGGAGAAAACGACGACACTCGCTGCAAGCAACCGTTTCTGCCTGGTCATGAAGTAGAGGACCTTCATTGCACCATGGATTGCCTGAGATTGTTATAAAAACAACAAGACTGGATGAAAGAAAAGCACTGGCTCACAGATTTCATTCCTCTTCTCTCCACAGCATACCACAGGCAACATTATATTTATTTGATTTTTTTTTCACATCTTGCCTTTTAACCTCCAAATTTATTTACTAAAGAACATGAAAGGTAGAGATGGGAAGCAGCCTCACTTTCATGGTGCAGGATCTGTTCCAGGATTTCACCAGGTCCGCTGCTCTCTGATCCTGCCAGGTGATGAAGTTGTGGAAAGGAACCCCAGTTCTCCTGTCAAAATAGAGAAGAAGAAGGAATATTAATTAGAAAAGAAGATAGAACATGAATTATTCAAAGAAGGTAAATAGGTATAAGGTTATTCACCTGTCCCATGTTGTGAAGGTACCACGCTGAGTGGAGATCCCAAGGGCCTTTATCTGGTGCATTTGTATTCCTGCATCTATATGAGCAGTACAGCAACACATGTGCATGCACAAAATGGTTGAGCGGAGAAAAATGAAGACATTGAATTTTTCAATACCAACATTAGACGTTCACAGCAAATGTTAAATGAATAAAATAATGGCAAAAAAGTATGAAAGCCAAGTGTACTGAAGGAACTGGCATCGCAGGATATGATCATTTGCATGCTATACTCTTTCTTTAAACACGAAACTATAATGAAAATTTTGCACTGTTTCATCTTTTATGCTTGTATTACGACATGCATACTGTAGATCAATGTCAATTTAATTTATATAGCACATTTCATTACACGTAAACTCAATGTGCTTACCACAAAAGATAAAAACGCTACAATGTATTGAGGCAATAAAAACAAAACTTTACAAAGAAATCAAATACACCATACCCAAACACTGATTATATAAACCATCGACTGATGGTGTGGACGTACCTTGCACGGCTCCCTTAACCACAGAGATAAACCCTTGCCACAGCTCATCTGGGTCCATCTCCACATGTCCTACCTCCGGATAAAGGAGAACAATCTGGGGAAAGATCAAGTTTGTGTGGATGCTGCATCGGATTTATTCAGCAGGTGGGTGCTTTATGTGAAAAAATAAAAACGCAAGAACAGATGAATACCTTGGTAGAGCATGATCCTCGGACCTTTGCCTCCTTGTCATAGACGTGACATCTGATTGAAGTTGTACCTACGTCTACCGACAAAATGAAGCTTTCCTTCCTGAAACCGTTCCTGTGACTCCCCATCGTAGGAAAGTTTGTCCTGTTTGTTCTCAGTTCCGTCCCAAGACACTCATGGTCATCTCACAGTGGTCCTGTGTACAGCCTGAATAATGACCCGATAATAGCTTATCTGAACCAACTGAGGCTGCGACTCCACCTTTGGACTCTGGTTCCAGTTCAACCTGTTTGAGTCAACAGATTGCTACAATCTGTTTCTGAAGCGAAGCAATCATTCACATCACCATTTTCAGTAATTAAAAGTGAAAGTGGGTCCAGAGTTTGGCTGAAGCTAAACTGCCCTGCTGAAGCGCGAGTTCAACAAACTCAAAGGTTAAGCTAAGGCTAACTGGCTACGTGACATTTAAACTGTTATTAGCTTAGAAAAGCATCCTCAAACCTGTCTAACGGTTTCCTTACAACCCTGTCTGTTCTCAGTATGAGCTCAGCGTCGTGTAGCTCATACAGAGACCTATTCACGAGAAAAGGACGATGAAAGTTGTAGTCGTAAAAGCGCGCAAACCCGAAAGGCTCTATCCGTGTGGGCACCCGTAGTACATCGTTCGCATGCGCAGTGCTCACCTCAGTAGCATGTGGATGTTTTCATTGAAGCACGCTTGTGTGGGGTGATTTTGTGCTGTTCAGACATACAACATGGCAAAAACAGACGTAAGAATTGTACTACATTTATACTGCTTACACTAACAGTCTTTAAGGTGATATAAACGCGTTGTTTTAAGTTAACAGCTTAAGCTAGCTGCTGGAGCTACTGGTGAATGAAATTACGCCAAAGATAAGTCTAGTTGTAGTCTGGTACTCGGTTATAACACCGTGCATTTGAAAGTGCAGCTATTTACGGAGTCCGGTAATAGTTTATTTTTCAAGCAGGAATAACAGACTTTTCCTCGTTCAAGCCTCCTAAGTGTAAACATTTCTGTCTTTAATTACGCCATAAAAATAACATGGTCGTCTGCCGCTTGGACTGTTTGTAGACAGCACGAGATGGATTTGCAGACTTAAAGTTGGGCTTTTGGGAAATGTTGACTGACTGGCCGTTATATGGTTGAAAATGTTTGTTTCAGGCTACAAGACGAAGAAAAAGACAGAGAAAAGTTGTAGAAGAGGACATCGCCCACACTGGTAAGTCAATCCCCTGGGAATTCACAGTAAACATGACTGTTTAAGCTGGGTAATGTCAGTAACTATGAATCATTCAATCCATAGTTGATTCAGAAGAGCAGACTAAGATTGCCTCTTCAAGATCAGAGGCAGACAGTACCACCAAGACCACAGACGTGGAGGAGCACCAAGATAAGCAAGGTATTGCATATAGACTCACGGACCCTTCATTAGGTACAACTTGCTTGTACTAGGTCAGACTCTCTTTTGGATTTTGACATGCCTTACTGCTCTGAGGAATGGATTCAAAGGTGCTGGAAACATTCCTTAAAGATTTTGCTCTATGTTGACATGATAGCATCACACAGATGCTGCAGATTTGTCAGCTGCACATCCATGATGTGAATCTCCTGTTCCACCAAATCCTGAAGGTGCTCCATTAGACTGAGATGTGGTGACTGTGGAGGCCATTTGAGTACAGTGAACTCACTGTCATGTTCAAGGAACCAGTTTGAGATGATGCAAGCTTTGTAACATGGTGCGTTATCGTGCTGGAAGCATTAATCAGTAGATGGGTACACTGTGGTCATAAAGGGACATGGCCAGAAACAATACTTGGGTAGGCTGTGGTGTTTAAACATTGTTCAGCTGGTACTAAGGGGTTCAAAATATGCCAAGAAAATATCCCCCACGCGTTACACCACCCGCAGTCTGAAACTGTTGATACAGTACACGGCAGGATGGATCCATGAAAAAGTAAGCTGGTGTGGTCTTCCGCTGCTGTAGCCCATGTAATTCAAAGGTTGTGCATTTAGAGATGCTTGTCAGCATATGATTGATGATTAGTTGAGTAACTGTTGCTTTTCTATCAGCTTGCAGCAGTCCGGTCATTCTCCTCTGACATCAACAAGGCATTTTCCAGAGAAAAGCCACTCAAGGGATAACTTCCCTTTTTCAAACCATTTTCTGTAAAACCTACAGATGATTGTGTGGGAAAATCGTAGTAGATCAGGAGTTTCTGAAATACTCAGACCAGCCCGTCTGGCACCAACAACCACGCCACATTCAAAGTCACTTAAATCACCTTTCTTCCCCATTCTGATGCTGATTCTGAGTTTGATCAGCAGATCATCTGGACCATGTCTACATTCCTAAAAGCACTGAGTTGCTGTCATGTGATTTGCTGATTAGATTTGGTTAGATTTGCATTAACAGCTATTTAAACAGCTGTACCTAATGAAGTGGCAGGTGAGTTTACATTGCACAGCATGTCTGCCTTTGAGCTGTGTGAGTAATTCAAATCCCTCAGACGAACACTGTGTTAGAAGTTAAGGGAAACACTCCCAGTAACTGTATCCTGGCAGAAGAAAAATGAGGAAGGACACTGTGATGATACACAAAAGATAGTTGATGCAAGTAATCAGATGACTGCCAAGTCATCTGATTACTGCCATGATTGATTTTTCTGAGGATGTTTACCGGATGTCACTCCTGCATGATGTAAATTCTTAATATTCTTCTCCTCCTCTGAAATGTGCATATGTAATAATAATAAAAAAAGTAATAAGGTCTGTTATTTGGAGGTCATATACTATTTTTTGTGGAAACATGCACCCTTTTGACTGAGGCCACAAAAATTCTAGTTTTCCCTCTCAGAAAATATGCTTTGACAGCAGTCAGTTTTACAGCATCTTTAAATGATGGCATGTCTGCTTTTACTAGATGATCAGTCGCCTATCGTCTCTCCAGCTGATGCAGCCAGTTTCACTGAGGGAGCTCTGGGCCAGGCCGCAGAGACAAACATTTAAAAAAAAAGATTCAGAAATCTGGAGTTAAACAAGGTACTGCAAATACAGCACCAGTACATGAAGGCCTCACTTCAATTTGGCTCTAAATATTTTCCATTTCCATCTTAAGGTCTCATCCAGACTTCGTCACATTCTTTTCAGAGAGTTATTGTAAACTCTGAAGTTGTGGTGACAGGTGTATAAGACCAAAAATTCCAGAGACTATAAAAGCCTCAGCTGGCAGTAGTTGTGATGTTTTATTGGCTGTGGTTCAGGATGTAGAGTGGGTCGTCCGCTAATCAGAAGGTCGGTTGTTTGCTCCCCGGCTCCTCCAGTTTGCATTTTGAAGTATCCTTGGGCAAGATACTAAACCCCAAGTTGCCCCGATGCATGTGAGTGTGTGTGTGTGAATGTTAAACAAAGGACTTGTATGAGTGTGTGTGTGTGTGTGAGAATAAGGCTTAGTAAAAAGTACTATATAAGTACCATCTGTGATACTTTCTATCCTCTGCAGTAAATGGGAACCAAAAGGCAGACCCTGCAGTTAAGAATCCCCCATCAAAGAAAAGAAAGGTCAACAACAATGGTAAGAATTCATCTTACTGCTAAATGCTTAATTCTTTTTTTTTTTTTTTGGTACGGTGCCTGATATTCCCAGAGAGGTGTTACGTTCACACATTTCACTGCTTAATTCTGCTGCAGGTTTTTGTCTTTTCGTCAGCAACCTGAACAGCGCTAAAACATATAAAGAAGTCAACGAGTCACTAGAAAAATACTTCATGTCACAATGTCTTCTGTTTCAAGACATCCGATTAGACCGATCCAGGTAAGTTCTTTTTGTTTTTCACGCTCAGTCCTCCAAGAGGTGTGTTCAAAAAAATTTCTCCCCATGAAAGCAGAAAACTGATCTGAATTTGATCGTCTCCTTATGCACTTCTGGACCTCTTCCAGTGTAGCTGCTACTGATCACTGCAGAGTGCTTGGAAGAGTATTTGCAATCTCAACAAGGACCTCAAACTTGTGCAAACACCAATATCTGTGTTAAAATGACCCAACACTTATGTTGAGGATTATTTCTCATGAGGAGCTGTGGAGAGAAGAAGAATGAAAGTCAGTAGAAGCAAGACAGAATACATGTGTAAATGAGCAGGAGACGGGTGGAAAGGTGAAGCTGCAAGGAGTAGAGGTCAACCATCCAAAGCAATGGGCAGTGCACAAGAGAAGTGAAGACGAGAGTGCCGGCAGGGTGGGGTGGTTTGTGACAGAAGGATAGCAGCAAGAGTGAAAGGGGCGCCATAACCAACTTTGTGACCTGACATGCAGCTCCCTAGAAATGTGACTGCATGTCACGCCAACACAATCAGCACAGGTATAAATACTGGCAGTGGCATCGGCCATTTTTGTAGGCACTGTTGTGTTTCCTCCATAGATTCAACACAGAGGATTAAATTACGGTGTTACAGAGTGCATTGGGAGCAGTTTTTATGGTCACACCAACACACTCTTCACTCACCATCCACGTTACTTGTCTTATTTTTTTTGTTAACTTCATCTTCTTCCACAAGATCAAATACAAGTTAACAGACTGCAGATTTAACAGATGACTTCAAAAAAGACGGAAAAAAAGGGTCCAGAGATGAACGAGGAGAATTTCTTAAAGCCATGAAACTTTTTAATCACACCTCTTAAAATATATAGTGTGTTTTGTAAATTCTGCTGCTAGATAAAATAACAAAAAAAGAAAAAAATTTCTGTTGTAGGAAACGTGCATTTGTACATTTGACCTCAGAAGTGGACTTGACTAAAGCGTTGGCGTTAAATGGAGAGATACTCCTTGATAAGCCAATGAAAATCAGCAAAGCAGAGATCAAGCGTGAGGATAAAGTGAAGATGGAAGCACCCTCACTGGACAAAAAAGGTAAAAAGTAGAGACACAAAGATTAGTTTACTGTTTACTTTTTCATCTTATATTTCCGTAGCATTTTGAGTGTTTAGTTCTTAGTTGAATTTGCTGTTGTTATTAGAGTTTATTAGTTACTTTCCTGTCTTCCTCTTTGCTTTACTTCTGTGTCTTTCCCCATGTCAACTTTACTACCGTCTGTTTCCCTGTTAAGTTACAGTTCTCACTTCCTGTTTCATTTTGATAAGTCACTTGTCTCTTGTGTTTTGCATTTACCTCCTTTGACATATTTTAATTCTTTTTAGCTGTATTTATTTTCCTTCTTGTTCCCTCATAACAACTATCACATTTTGTATCCCCTGCAGTAAATGGTAAAAGGAAGGCAGACCCTGTCACTGAGAGTTCCCCATCAAAGAAATCAAAGGTCATCAATGATGGTATGAACCCATTACTACAAGTCTTATAAGTTAACCAGGAAAAGGTGATGCCTTTACAAATCTCACTGCTTTATTCTGCTTTAGGATTTTGTCTTTTCATTGGTAACCTGAACAGCTCTAAAAAATTGGAGGAACTCAAAGAGTCACTAGAAAAATACTTGATGTCACAAAGTCTCCTGTTTCAGGACATCCGCTTAGACCGATCCAGGTGAGTACATTGTTTTTTCGTGCTCAGTCTCTTTCTACGTGAGATAATTGGATTTTTTTCTGCTGCTACATAAAATAAAGTAATTTTCTGCTATTGTAGGAAACATGCATTTGTAGATGTACTCTCAGAAATGGACTTGACTAAAGCTTTGGCGTTAAACGGAGAGATGCTGCTCGATAAACCAATGAAGATCGCCAAAGCAAGGATCAAAAGTGAGGACAAAGTGAAGGTGAAATCTCCTGAACTAAAAAAGAAAGGTAAAAATTACAAAATCATTTGTTTAATCTCTGTTGCTTATGTTCTGTTACCTAATTCAAGAGCTCATTATTGAGCTTTGAGAACTCATGTACGCTACATTTATCACATAGAATAAAAGATGGATCTAGCTCCCAATGAGTGCCAGAAGGCTGTATTCATTTAAAGGCCGCTGGGGTTGGAAAAAGACTTCCAGTCCTTTAGAAGTCTTTGGAAAAATGTCCCTCAGCTGAGACATCAATAAACACTTTCCTGCTGAGTTTAAAGGCTCAGTCGCTTGTTTTGGGTCACATTGAGTAAAATGTTAAGTCCATCTTGTAAATTTAGGGTATTCTGAGTGTCAGAGCGGAGGGTTATCCGGGATATGCTCATTGGCTACCAACATAACGTTTATTTATGATGTGACGATCCTGAAATATAAAACACTGCAAAGACCAAAAGGAATAATGTCAGCTTGAATATATTAATAGTGGAACTTGAGGACTGTCCTGTATTTTTGCAGCCAAAGATGCCAGATGTTTGTTTGTAAAGAACTTTCCTTACAAAGCAACAAAGCGGGACATTCTGAAGATCTTCCACAAGGCCATCGCCGTCCGGTTTCCTGGTGAAACTGAAGGCCCAAGCCAGGGGTGAGGGTTTTGACTTCCTGTCATACAGCGGCATCAGATGAGCAAATCATTCATTACTTGGTTATACTTTAAAGGGGGACCTATTATGCTTTTCCACACTAAAAAGGCTGATGGGGTATTGCCGTCACCCTGCTGGGCGGGCAGACAATTTTCAACTTTGTGAACACAATAACTCAAGAACCATGTGACCAAGGATGTTCAAATCCATAGCATAGATGCATCTACTAAAAATCTTGGCTGAAGTAGTTCTTACTGTAATGGCACTCACAGAAAGTTACAGTACTCTCTGTGCTTTATATTTATTATGATTTTAGCATTTGTTATTCCTGGTTCTTACTTAGCCATTTGCTTTTGAATTCATATGGTGAATAAAGTCACCGAGGCTAATATGCACCCCCATTACGATCTACTGAGACCATGTAATTATGTGTTTTAGAGCTTGTACTAACAGGGGCTTTGTGCCACCTAATGATTTTACTGCCAGGAGACTGAGGGGTGGCACCGGTGGCCAGCAGGGTTTTTATTTCAGTCATAAATATCCTGTTAGAGTGGTGGAAGTTTATATTAAACCTGTTGAGAGTTTCTAGTAATGAGGTCGATGTGTGTACAAGTAATCCCTGTGAGCCAAAAGCTTAGGCGTCAGCCTGCTCTAAACTCTCGTCTCAGTATAAGATAATTAAGGATTGTTTTGAACAGTGAAACATACGAAGCTGCTCTAGTAGAGTCCAAACCTAAAGATAAGAAGCTGGAAATGATAGGTGTCCTTATTATTTGTAACGCATTCTGAATGAAATGTCTTTATTTTATAACAGAATTGCTTTTGTGGAGTTCAAAAACACGTCCATCGCTAAGAAGGTGTGGAAGCAAAAACAAGGAGTTAAGTTCCAAAACAGGGTTTTGATTGTTGACCGCGTAGGAGACGCAAATGTGCGTAGAGTCACTAAAGCTGATGTGGAAAGAAACAGCAAGAAAGGTAAATCTTTGTCAATGAAGTTAAGTGTACTGAAGCTATTGAAATATGCTTTTTTATCTGAACATTAGTAAACTTAATCTGGACTTTGCATTTTTACATGTTCTGCCCTTCTCCTAGATAAAAAGGCCTTGCAGTCATCTCAAAATATTAAGGCCGGCAAAAAAGAAGCCACAGCACAATCGTGCAAAAAGCCAGAGAAAGCAAACGGTATGTGTGTCCATTTCATATCACTCAGTTCAGTGTTATCAAATTGGCTGCTGGATCACACCAGACTGGTATTAATGTTCCGCTTTAAAATGTCAGATTGAGTAAAACCTGTGGTGCTAAAGTATTTAAAAATGTTCTGTTTAGTTCTGTCAAAAACGCTGTTCGTCATGGGCCTCGCTGAGAAGACAAGTGCAGAGACGCTTAAAAGTGCCTTTGAAGACGCCGTCAGTGCGAGAGTCGCTGCGAATAAGAGACAAGTTTCAAAGAGGTTGGTAGTACGAAGTCTCTTTACTGCATTAACCGCCTAAACAGAGTTCATGGCTCTCACTTAGATGTGCTTTACATTTTATTTTCATCAGGTTCGGCTTTGTGAACTTCGGCAGCGAAGAGAGTTGCAAAGCTGCCAAAGAAGCCATGGAGGACTGCGAGATAGATGGCCGCAAAGTGACCATCGCTTATGCACATCCCAAGGGTAAAAGAAGTCGGCAAGCCCAAGGTGGCCTGGAGAGGGACCCCACTGGACCGTCTGTAGGTAATGGAGCTGGCAAAGGAGGAGGAAACTTGACAGGTGAAAGAGCCAGTAGAGGAGGAAGCACTTATCTTACTACTGTAGAAAAAGACTCATCATAGAGAGGTCAACAAAGACTAAAGTGCAGATTTAACAGCACAATCGTGTTGGTCACAAACACAGGGATGAAGTGCTCTTTAGCCTTTACTTTACTGTCTCAACTCATTGTTTTAGTTTTCCTGCTCAAACGTTTACTAAAATCCACTGTAGTTAACACAGATTTTACCAAAAAAGTTGGATCACTGTGGAAAATGTAAATAGAATATAATGATTTGTAAATCTCATAAACCCATATTTTATTCATAATATAACAAAGAAATCCTAACAAAATTTTGAATTTGATGGCAGCAAAATGTCTCAAAAGTGGTGTAGCATTCCCGCTTCTTTTAACAACAGTCCATAAACATCTGGGAACAGAAGAGAGCAGCTGCTGGACTTTTGGGAGAGGAATGTTGTCCCATTTTTGTCTGATGGGATTCTAGCTGCTCAACAGTCGTATTTTTTGTTTCATGCTGCTCCAAATGTTTTCAGTTGGTGAACGGTCTGGGCTGCAGGCAGGCCAGTTCAGGCTCTTCTACTATGAAGCCATGCTGCTGCTGTAGTAGCTGCTTTAGGCAAGGCCTTCCCTGAAAAAGACATGTTCAGGATGGGAGCTTATGCTGCTCTAAAACCTGTATCTACCTTTCAGCACTGATGATGCCTTTCCACATGTGTAAGCTGCCAGTTCCACAGGCATTAATGCACCTCCATACCATCACAGATACAGGCTTTAGAACTGAGTGCTGGTAACAAGCTGGATGGTCCCTCTCCTTTTTAGTGTAGAGGACTTGGCATCCATGTTTTCCAAAACGAATTTCAGATTTATGTTCAACTGACCACAGAACAGTTTTCCTCTTTGCTTCAGTTCAAAATGAGCTTTGGTTCAGAATACATGGTGGTGTTTCTGGATCCTGTTCGCATATGGCTTCTTTGCATGAGAGAGCTTTAACCTGCATTTGTGGCTGGCACGATGAACTGTGTTCACAGACGGTGATTTCTGGAAGTGTTCCTGAGTCCATGCAGTGATTTCCATGACAGGATTATGCCTGTTTTTAATGCAGCGCTACCTGAAGGCCCAAAGATCACAGGCGTCCAGTTTTGATTTTCAGTCTTGTCCTTTTTTGCACACACAGATTTCACCAGACTCTCTGAATCCTTTCATATTATGTGCTGTAGATGATGAGATATCCAAAGTCCTTCCAATTTTATGTTGAACATTATTCTGAAATTGACAGTTTTTGCAGATTGTTGAACACACACACACACACACACACACACACACACACACACACACACACACACACACACACAAACACACACACACACAC
>JAVDPK010000712.1:1539321-1569194 GCA_034780415.1 Cichlasoma orientale
CATGTTTATATACAGTACCAGTATATAAACGTGCGTGTGTATGTATGTGTGTGTGTGTATATATATATATATATATATATATATATATAAAACCGTTTGACTGGTACTGTATATAATCATGTTTTTAAAAAGATTAATAGCAAGATTTGAGATTTCTTTTTGGCAGCTTCTATTTTGCTCTCTAAACAAACTGTTTGCAGCCTGCTTTGATTGGTCTGTAGCAGTCAGACTACAAATGGAAACCAGAAAGTTTCCAGTACTACAAATCTTCAGAATCATGCAGATATGTTCAAGACAATAGACCAAGAAAGCTCATCCCTGTCTAGATAAGCATTTAATTTGGAGCTTTCTTCCTTTCCCTTTTTTAAAAGTTTGCTTTGATTTCGATTAAATGGAAACTAAGTTTATGTGTATGTTTGTTTCAGGAAAAGCACGTGGAGGTGGCACATCGCAGGAGGCTGAAGTGAAGCAGGAAAAATAAACTCTTCATATATACAAGACTTTTCTCTCTTGATTTAATCTGAAACCTGTGTGGTTGGTGCAAAATTGTCAATACTTGTACATGTGACAGCTTTAAATTTAGTTGTCCTGTTTTGTACTTGAAACCATTCAGTTCCCTAAATATATTAAAACCTATTGTAACCCTGCCATTTCATATGAAATGTTTGAGATTTGATGAGATGATATTTTAATATTTTAATAAAATGTGAAGAGAAAAAAAACCCTATGTATTTAGAAATCAACAGCTTTTGTGTTTTTTTTAAACCTCTGCAATAAAGACCTAAAAGGTTAACCTTTTTGAAATCTCAGCCAAGTCACAAACTGCTTCTTCTCTGCCTCTGACCTGAAATAGCACCACTCCCACAGCTAAACATGCCCTAATCTGCAACCCACGAAGAAACAAGTCAAAGGGCTGCTGAGTACTCTACTCCAATGCAGTCAGGCTCGCACACGCCGCCGCATTTTTACTCCGATTTGTCGCAACTTGCAGATATTCGGCCCAAACGCGATGTCCTTTAATGACCTCACATCCTGTTTTCCCACTTCCTTGTAAATGGACCGGTTTGGGACGGTCCGGGTCGCCGCGCAGCGTGGATCTCTGCTGTGTCCGCGCGTTCCTTCAGGCGCACGCTGCATGATCCGCAGTGTTTGCGGGCTGCAGAGGGCATCCAAGCAAACTTTCATGCAACAGCTCCCTATGCAGCGTCTGAGCTGATACAGCAGAGAGGGGAGGCATCGGTAAGTCTTAACTCGCATGAATTTACGCTTGTTTACACGATCATTGTAACTTTTTTTTGGAAGGTTTTAAGCAAATGCGTCAAATCTCAATTTCACAGCAACTTGGGAAAAGTTTTAAACGACTTTGATCCATGTTGGTAAAAGTTATGAAGTGAGACTCGAAAGTGCTTTACGTCCACTGTTCGGCTGCTGAGCTGAAACCGTGGAAATCTGCTTTTCTGCTCCGACTAAAATGTTAGAAGTTGAGGGTTTCCTCATTAAAGCAGCATGGTTCCTGCCTTTGGTGCTGGATTTGTTTCACAAGTTTAAAACCAGTAAATGGCGCTCAAATGGAACTAATTGACACTCACCAGTCACCTCAACTTCTAGTAAGCATGCAGTGGAGACACCTTTTACAGCAGTTGCACACCTGGGTCAGCGTGGGTCTTATGTGCAGAAGTATTTAAGCTCTCTCATGTTGCACATCGGTGCTTGAACAGCTCAAACACTCCAGTATATTAAAGTTGCTGTTGGGAAGCCATTGCTAAATGTTCTCAGGTTCTGCAGCAGTAGTGCTGTTTCAGTTTTACTTAACTCATGTCCACCCCTACAAGTTTTCCCCATAGCATCATGTGTTCACTTATGGTAAAGTTATTTTTTAATGGTGATAAAAGGTTTGGCCTCCTGGAAGTTGTTTTACATGCACATGGACCACAAATGAAAGGGAAAGCTGTGATAAAGTGTCTCTGTAAGCTTTTTGGCTACCACTTGTCAGCAGAACTGTTTTAATTGAGATCGTTGGTTCTCCAGGAACCGATTCTTCTAAAAGTCTCATATTAGAGCTGATGGCTATGAAGGCCATAGTTTATGATGGGCATGATTTCCATCTTTATCAGACCTGCAGTATCAGTTACACCTCATTACCTGCAGATTGCCATGCTGGAAGAGACCACTTTCATCTGTCACCTTCATTTAGGCACTCAGTACTTGCTTGGGGCTCGTTTACCACAAATTACTGCATCAGTGTGTTCAGCTCGTGGCACTGCTGAGGTGTTACTGAAGCCCGGGTTGCTGTGATAGTGGCTTTCATCTCTTCTTTATTCTTAAGTTGGGTGTTTCTTATCTTCCTCTTAACAGTTCTCTATAGATTTGTGAAGGGTTCGGGTCGGGTGAGTTGGCTGGCCAATCAAGCGCAGTAATAACACGGTCAGTAAATCATTTGGTAGTGATTTTGGCACTGTGGAAAGAGCTTGTCAGAAGCTGGAAGCGTGATGTGCTCTAAAATCTGATAAATGGCTTTGATAAAACAAAGTGGACCAACCACCACCAACACCAGCAGATCACAGACTACAGAAACTTCACACTGGACTACCAATACTTTGGATACTGTGCCTCTCCTCAGTTCCTGAATTGATGTTTTTTTGACAGTCCTCTAACAGCTGTGGTTGCTTGTGGACCTTTTCCTTTCTATCTTGCACTCTGAGAACAGCAGTGGCTCACCCTTGTTGTAGAGGATGTTACTGATCATCATCTGGACAAATGTGAAGTCAGCAGGTTTCCCCATCATTGTGGTTGCAAATACTTAACCAAACCAAGAGGTACATGGTATTTATACTGCTTAAATAGTAATTTACTCAAACTCGATATGACATCCTCTAATATTTTATGCATTGTGATGCTAAGCTTTTAATTTGTAAGTTCAAAGGGCGCTAAATGAACAAGTACATTTTAGATATTAGATATTGCGTTACTGACATGGAGCTCTTGGATAGGTCGGGTCAGGACAATGAGTCACACATTACTGCAGTTGTGACTATTTTTGAACTTGACTAAGGTGCAAAGGTTTCTGTGTATTGCGGCTTATCCTGCATCGATTGTTACTTAACACCCTAATACTATTGTCACATTTATTCAAAGTAATTAACACACCTTTGAAGTTGTCAGTTGAACCGGGATCATGCAGACTGAGACACGGGTGAGTAGGATTGTGTAGATTAGACACGCTAATGTTTGTTTGCGATTTTAAACAAGCAATTTTAAAATGTTTAAGTGCTCCGAGTCAAATCGAGTGCAATAACACTGATGTTCCAACATGAAAATCCACAATATTAAGAACGAACTATCAGGACTTTATGAAGGTAGGTGTTTGTATCACAGGATGCTTGGAATGCATTGTTAGGTAGGATCTTGCAGTTCAGTCGGGTTACTCAGTCCTTTCTTCCTTACAGAAGGCTCATCAGTTATTGATTTGATAATATTTTTCCATGTTATCCAGTTATTGGACTCGTGTTGAATTTTGTTGTTGTCTCCGCTGATGAAAAGTCAAATAGAAAAATAAATGACTGACAGACGTCCTCCTGGGTTAAGGTTGCTTTCTCTTGAGAAACTATAAAACTAAATCACTTTATGCCCTTGATCACAATTATTGCGTATTGAGTATTGTGGTCAAGGGCAGACTAGACAGAGTTGAAGAGATCCTTGAGTGCTAAAGAGCTTCTGCAAATGACGAGGCACCTGCAGGAGATATAGAGAAAAATTAAAATTTTCCACATTTCTTCATAGTTGTGGCACTTCTGAGAAAATAAAGATGAAAGAGGTGAAGATCATCAACCGGGGCCTGGAGGACGAGATGGTGAATATCATTCCTATTATTATTTGCTTTGCTCATATCATCATATCATCTGTTGAACACGCACCACTGTGTGGTACGTATCATGTAAAAGAACTGTGATTTTTTTTTTTTCAGCCATCTGGATGTGTTTGCTTGTTGTTTTTTTTTTGTTTTTTTTAAGGAAACAGGTTGTGTTTTACTACAGATGGACATCAACCAATGCTTTGTGGACTCAGCATTTCAAAGCCTCAAGTTTATCTTTATTACTGTTGGCATGTTGGTTTACTAGATCCAGAGTTACCATATTGAGACGTGGGTGGAGTGCTAGGTTATCACCTTACGCTAGGAAGCCATAAACTGTAGAATTTCACTCACCAAAACTGGGCAGACCTCTTGCGTGGTCTGTAACAGTCAGCAGGCCGTGTTATTTGTCAGATAATTTTATTAAAATGTTCCAATACACCAACGTGCAGTTCCATCACAGCGACCGGCTACAGCCACTCGGTTACAGAAGTGGCCACGTCCTTTAAGCCTTTGCGCTATTAAAAAGATACACCCCTGGTACAGCTGTTGTGAAGGCAGAAATTAGCAGTAGAGTGCTTCAGTCACTTGTATCATATTGCTGTATGCATTAACAGAGCTGAGTGTAATCAAATGCCATTTTTTGGTAACACGGTAATGTAATACAATGTAATTACTGCACTAAATCCAGTAATCACATTACAACTACAATTATGTTGTTACTTGCGTTACAAAGGTTCTTCAGTTATCTGCACGCAGATAAACAAACATCCTGTTTTCTTTCTGCGCACTTGTGCTACAATCCGCTGATTTCAGTTCATGTGCAGAGAGTAAAGTGCAAACTGCATCCAGGACAGAAACAACTGCATTATACTGCTAACACAATTCCAGCTCTTTGCGAACATCTGCACAGACAACATGCAAACACAAACTTGGCCAAGAACTCAGAGTGAAGTTCAGTCTATTTCAGGGGGGCAGCACGGTGGCACAGTGGTTAGCGCTGCTGCCTCACCTGGGTTCAAATCCACCATCTGGATGGGGCCTTTCTGTGTGGAGTTTGCGTGTTCTCCCCGTGTCTGTGTGGGTTCTCCGGCTTCCTCCCACAGTCCAAAGACATGCAGTTATTGAGGTTAGGTTAATTGGTGATTCTAAATTGCCCAAAAGTGTGAATGGTTGTTTATCTCTCTGTGTTAGTCCTGTGACAGACTGGCGACCTGTCCAGGGTGTCCCCTGCCTCTCACCCTATGGCAGCTGATCTAGGCTCCACAGGAACCTACACTGCCACATACGACAAGACTCTGACGAGAGACACGGAGAGACTGAGACAATAAATACACAGAGGGATAGCGAGGGAACAGGCAACAGGTGGGAGCACAGCTGAAAGTAATGACAGAAGACGAGACAAGGAAGTAAAACTAAATACAAAGAATGAAAGATGAAAAAATGACAAAGTAAAACAGGAAAAAATTGAACACAGAGACAGGAGTGCAGACTTGACACAACACAGGAAGACAGGCACACAAAGGGAGACTCACAGGGAGAACTAAACTAAAGCCACCGGGAAACTTAACAAACTAAGTAGACTTAAGGAGCGAACACATGAAACAACATGAATCAGTAATAGTAATAATCAACAAGAAAATTAAAGAAACTCAAAAATGCTGGGAACTATCCCAGGAACATGACAAATATAGTAAATGTAGTATTTCTAATGCAGTATTTCTCATGTGCATTGTTTTCCTGCAAGGAAAGTATCAGATGCACTTCAGCATTTGTACATGAAGCAGATGCTGCAAAGATTAGATTTCCGTGCGTCGCCCAGTATGTGTGTGAATCTGTTGCTTACATGTGAAAGCTCCCCAGTTCAGAAGGAGACGCAGAAAAAGTGGGACAAATTTCCAGTTCTTCCATCTGGAGTGGTGACCCTGGGGGAAAATATGGGAGCAGCTGAAAGAATAGTACTCACTAATATTGCAATACTGTGGACTTTGTCTTAGTAAGACTTGAACTGCGATTGGATGAAATGTCTCCTTGTCAGCCAGTAGTTTTCTTTAAACCTGTGCTTTCGGTTACAGGAGGAGTCGCAAAACGCAGTTAGATACGGATTCATGGCAGCTACACTAGGCCACTACTGAGACAAGACAGACACATTTATTTACTTTAAAGAATTGGGTTGGTTATATTTAAGTCAACAAACAGATTCTACAAAGACTGTAATAATCTGTGTCTCAGTGCCAAAGAGCTCATCGAAAAACACGTCAGTGAGACACACTGCTGCACAGTGGGTCACAGTTTCTCTCACTGCAGTGGACGAAGCCTCTGTAGTTTATTTTGATTGATCCCACAAACACTGTCCTGCTGCTGTACTCGCTGGAGAATCAAACGTGTGTTAGTCTGTGGCTGAAATAATTGGAATGCTGCATGCTGCCTGGTGTTAACATGTTAGTGTACCCGCGCAGGAGGTGTCGGGGTACCGGCCCTGTCTGTGGAAGATGATCCTGGTAGGGGTAGGTGCTGTTTGCTCCGGTGGTCTCCTGCTGCTGCTCCTCTACTGGCTGCCTGAGTGGGGTGTGAAGAGCACCTGTACACACACCTCGCTGAAGGATGCACACACAGTGCTGCTCAGGACAACGGTAGGAAAACAGCAGACCTGGCTTCGCTTTTCCAAGCGGCCGATTTTTGTAGCTCTTATTTGTAAAGCAGTGCTTCTCGTGTACATTGTTTTCCTACAAGGAAAGTATATGATGAAGCAGATGCTGCCAAAATGAGATTTATGTGTGTGAATCTGTTGCTTCTCTCGCAGACTTTTGAGCTCATTCTTGTGCTGCTGTAAACGGCTCATCCAGTTCTTGCATACTTTGGCGCACATATCATTCTATATGCTGTGTCTCATAGACTCAGCGTAGCCTCACAAACAGCAAAACTGTACTTCCATATATTGTTGTCACAGGATGAGTTCAGACGGTGGTTTCGAGCCAAAGTACATGTGATGCTGGCTTCTGGGAAGAAGCCCTTTGACAGTTTGGATTCCCAGTGTGAAAATCAGCTAGCAAATGGAGACGGAGACCTTAGTGTCAGTGCTGCACACGAAGACCGTTATGGACCGTTTTCTCACCGGCAGCTGGTTCAGGTACTTCAGTAGCTGCGACTGCTTTTCTGATTGAAAGTCCAAGTTAGCATTTTTGAACATTTTGCTTAACAAATATGTCTTATGGAAGTTTATGGATTGCTGATCAGGGATCAGCTGGTTTTGAAGCATGTTTTTGAAGTCTGATCACCTCCATCTCCCCTCCCCGTCTTAGGTCCACTACTTCACCCACCACAGCACTCGATACTACTGGAATGATGTGATGCAGACCTTTGAATTATATAAGTAAGCTGAGTATATGTGCTGTCTATTACAACCCCTGGTTATAATTCTGGAATCACTGCACTTGGCAGATTCAGCTTTTTTTTTTTTTTTACAAATAGAGTTAAATTATTTTAATTAATTGCACTGGCCGTGGAAGTGATGCTGGAACTGCAGCCCGGTGCTGTTCCAGCGAGACACATAAAAATGACAGCCTGAGGAAAGCAATCAAATTTCCCCACTCAGTAGTGATATGTGGTTGCATGTCAGATGAAGGCCCAGGGGAGGTGGTAATCATTACCTCAACATTAAGTACACATGTGTATGCTGACATTTTGGACACGTCAAGTAGTTTGGGGGATGATGAAGTCATGATGATGCCCCTGCAATGCTTTGAAGAGTTCGGGCCGTACAAAAGCCAGAGGAGGTGCAGCAAAGTAGCAATTGTGATGTTTTTCTTGACGATTGCATAATTTTTGCCAGCTTCCGTACTATCCGGTGTATGTGCGGCTCCGCTGAGCTGCAGGAGAAATGACTCTGTGTTAATTTTCTAGAGGCCTGGAGGACGTGAATGTGAGCTGTGAAAGCCTTCACTCTGACCACAGCTCTGGGCTTTCTAAAGCGTTACAGGACTACAGGTACACGCCGGCCTGCTTCCTTATGTCATGCTAATTTAAAAGAAATGGAAGAAGCAGCGGATCAACTCACAAATGAGTTTGGATTCTTGTTCATCAGGAGGTTGTTTTTCGGGGAGAATGAGATTGCGGTGAGAGTGCCCTCTCTGTTCAAGCTTCTCATAAAGGAGGTGAGTTTCAAGCTCTTGCATAATATCTTTTCTTTTAGCATACCTATATTTTCTTCTTATACCTTCTGTTTTTGTGTTTTTTTTTTTCTTTCCATTTCAGGTCTTGAACCCTTTTTACTTCTTCCAGCTATTCAGTATTATTCTGTGGAGTATTGAGGACTATTATTATTACGCCTCAGCCATCGTTTTCATGTCTGTCATTTCAATCGTTACCTCACTGTACACCATTAAAAAGGTGAGTCACACCTGAGACGGCTTTGCCCTCGGTCACCTGTTTATCGACACATTTGAGGAAAACCTTTCTTTGCTTTCAGCTCTCTGCACAGTGGTGTTCTGCTGTGCTTCAGTATTTGTTTTTCTTCTTGTTTCAGCAATATGTCATGCTGCATGACATGGTCGCAGCGCACAGCGTGGTTCGTGTCTCGGTGTGCCGACAAAATAAAGGCATGTTTCCACCTCTGATCATCATACAAAGCTGCAGTGATCATATTAGTGAAAAGACATGAATCACTTTTATTGATTTCTAATTACTGCCTTTGTGTGTTTGTGAGTGTGTGTTTGTGTTATGTAATTTCCAAAGTCTTCGTTCATAATTTTGACCACAGATATCGAACAGGCGATGTCAACTGAGCTCGTGCCTGGCGACGTCATCATCATTCCGGTGAATGGGATGATAATGCCGTGCGACGCCGTTCTCTTCCATGGAACCTGCATTGTGAACGAGAGCATGCTGACAGGTGAGATCGCCGCCTGCTCTTTCAGGGTGCTCGTGATGGAGAAAAGTCATTTGCTGCTGTTCTGCCAGGAAGAGGTGATTATCATTGATCACTTATCACTGTACTCATTGTGATTACTGGTCATATGCAGCTGGTACGTTCACCGCTGCTTCAATATATCAAAGATTAACCGGGTTGATTAGTTCATCCGTCTAAAGGGCTGCTCTTTGTCCATCCACAGTTCACACAGAATAACCTGTTCATTTTTGCTTCTTTTTTTTTGTGCGGCCTCTTTTTATGTTTGTATTACAGTGTTATCCTAACAGCCTGACCAGGGACATGGTCTGCAAAGTAGATTTGGCTCGAAGCCCTGTAAGCACAGTATTGTTTATATGTGTCACTTCTGTTAGGTAACTAAATGAATACAAATGCAAACTAGATTATATTTAGTTTGGCTGTGCCCCAGCTCAGTATCCCATCCCCGTCCCATTGAACTCTCCAACATATGGATAAGAATGACTGTCTCCAGTCCCCTGTCTAACTAGCCCTGCCTTCAGGATATGGTAGTCTGCTAATCAAATTACACTATATTGCCAAAAGCATTCACTCGTCTGCCTTCACACACATATGTGTTTGGATTTCACCAAACATGGTGAAAACCAGGCTTTCTTTATTTCACATCCCTGTAAGTTAAAAGCTGGAGGCTGCCCTTATAGGCGCACCCCCGAGATTAATAATCAGCAATTGTTGTTTTTGATATTCTCTTTGCATTTGATTTTTTTAAAATTCTCTTTTAGGAGAAAGTGTACCAGTTACCAAGACCAGCCTGCCCAATGCTGGCAAGGATGGAGCCAGCATCTACAACACGGAGGAGCACAAGAAGCACACCCTCTACTGTGGTACCCATGTCATTCAGACTCGCTTCTATACGGGTGAACTGGTGAAAGCTGTTGTGGTCAGAACAGGTAAGATGGAGCAAGATGGACCGGGATTAACAACACCTTGTAACCTCAGTGATGGTCCAGCATCTGCTGTAGACAGACCACGCACCCTCAAAAGAAAGAGAGAAAATAATCAGCTGGTGTTACTTGTGCGTTCCCTCAGGTTTTAGTACGGAGAAAGGTCAACTCGTGCGCTCCATTCTTTACCCTAAACCCACCGACTTCAAGCTGTACCACGACGCGTACCTGTTCCTGTTGTGTCTGGTTGGGGTGGCAGGGATCGGCTTCATATACACCATCATCCACAGTATCATGAACAAGGTATTACTGCTCTTTAAGAGGCGTATGAATGTCTTCAGTGAGCTAAATCTGATGGCTGTTTCTCAAACGTGTCCAGGTTCCAGCTAGAACCATCATCATTGAATCTCTGGACATCGTGACCATCACTGTGCCCCCGGCCTTACCGGCAGCCATGACGGCTGGCATCGTTTACGCACAGCGGCGTCTGAAGCGCGTCGGCATCTTCTGTATCAGTCCGCAGAGGATCAACATGTGTGGGCAACTTAACGTGGTTTGCTTTGACAAGGTGAGAAAAAGCAGGAGGATTTAGAGAGTAGCTCAGAAGGTCAAGGATGCCTCTCACCCAGCTCATAAACTCTTTGCACTTGTGCAACGGCAGTACACTTAAATCTAATCTAGCTGATCAATAAAGTTGAATTTGTTATGATAAGATGAGTTTATTACTAAATTAAAGTAATTAAAGCAATTTTCCATCATTTACTAGATTATATAATTCATTAAGAAAAGGAACAGATTAATAGAGAAAATAATAAGACACAGACCTTATTCAAAGCTTTTATCCTCCCGTGCTAAATAAAGCAGGAAGATCTTGTTGTCATACCGTCCTTCCAGGTGTACCATCTCTGAGGTTTTACCTTTTCGGTCTATAAATTCTAAAACTACAAGGACTTGAGCCTTGAAATTTGGCATATATGTTCTTTACTCTTCAAAGATGTGCAACACAAACTGGATTGCGTATTATATCTTTACTAACCTGGGAGGGAACCAAAATTATTTGGCAAGGCCTCCAAATTAGGGCAAAATAGTTTAGCAGAAGGTAACAAGATGTCTGCTGAACGGTTTTTATGTTAAGTTACATTTCTGTTCTTTTAACCCTTTGAGAAAGCTGAAAGTCATAATTTGAATGTGAGACCAAACTGTTGTTCAGTCTGAGAAATTCGAGCCTGGGTTGGTACCTGCTAATTGTTTGTTTTTATCCCTCAGACTGGTACTCTGACTGAGGACGGTTTGGACCTGTGGGGCATTCAGAGGGTAGAGGATGGCAGGTAGGAGGTGATCTCTTTGGGTTTATTGCCATTCACACTCATATTAGGATCAGTTCCCTACAAATAACCGGCCGCAGGGTGCTGTTATAGCTCACCTGGTTTAGCAGGCAACCCAAAGGCTACTGCTGGGACCCTGGTTCGAGTTCACCAAAGGCCATTTCCTGCACGGCGTTCCCCCGCACCCTGCTTTCCTGTCTACTCTCTGTACTGTCCTCTTAAAACAAAGACTAAAAATTACACAAATATAGGGCAGTATTAATTTACTGAATAACAAGAACAGCGTATGTATTTTACTGCTATTTGCTAACCTTTTCTCAACTTTACACCTGAGAGATCTGAAGGAAAAGTAATGGTGTGTTTTCTTTGCTCATAGACTGTATACAGTAGATGACCAGCAGGGGGAGTGTCTGATTGTAAAAGTGAGAAAATGAGCCTGCTGCTCAGTTTGGTTTCGCTAAATCCTTTCCCGGTGAGGTTATGGGCAAAGTCACTAGTTTCTAGTCTTGTTAAATATAGAAAAATGTTCCTTTGATCCTGTTTAAAGTAAAGCAGCGTATGCTTTAGGGCGCGGCTTCTTTGCTGCTACTGTATGAGTGTGCAGAGTTTCTCGGGTTCTCAGTTGGAGCCACTCCTTGCTAATTTCCTCCACTTTCAGAAGAAAAACAAGGACCATGCTCAAGCTGACACTTCAAAATGGTAGTCCACGAACCAGTAGATCCATCTTTTATATACAGTCTATAACTATATCTATAAATTCTAACTATAAGAGTGGAGAAAGAAATGTATCGGCAGAAGCTGAAACATCCAAAACCTTTTCCATCAGCAGTTACTGTCAGCTTCTATTAATTGCTTTGATTTTTATCTCTGCCTGGAAAAGACTTGATCTGGTCTGTCAGTGAAATGATGTTTATCTGTTGTTTCCACACTGTCACACAGCATCATTGCCCTTGATGATTTCCATCTTTTACGCCCACAAAGTTGTTGCGTCAGATCTTCCTTCTTCATTACAGTTTTTCTTCACCTGAGTCTGAGGTAGCTAAAGAAAGTCTGGTGAACACTGCGTTTGTGGCCTGCATGGCAACCTGCCACTCACTGACCAAAATAGAAGGAGAACTCTCCGGAGACCCTTTGGACCTCAAGATGTTCAGTGCTACCGGCTGGGTAAGCACCGATTTTCAGTGTTTTGTTACTGACAGCTGTAAATGAGCTCTGCAACCCCACGCTCTGGCAGAAAATGCCTTTTTTTTTTCCACAGCAGATTTGGCTCATTGATTCGAGGCATAAAGGTAATGATGTTTTTGTTTTAGATCCTAGAAGAACCCACAGAGGAGGAGACCGCGCTCCACAACCCTATAATGCCCACAGTCGTACGACCTCCGAAGCACAGCACACCTGAAGCCCATCAGAGCAATCCACTAACTCAGAGCATGGTACCGTGACCTCCATGTGTTAATGAATGGCTATAAATAAATGTATATGTAAGTCCTGCCTGATTTGAGACTCCTAATGTGACATATTTGATTTTTGTTTTTCTTTTTTCAGGAGCTTTCTGAATTATCTGTAAGTGGCTCTTTTTCATGAAAACAGGAATCATTCCTATTCACTTTCTTGCTGAGTGTTTAATCCCGTAAATGTGACTCAACTAGTTGACAGTAGTTTAGAATGAAACCTGGAAACGGCTGTCAAAATTTTGACTGGTTGGTTATTTGAAAACTAAAATCAACACATTTTTAGCTGCAGAACATTTTTTTGGTTCAAACGTGTGACTTTGCTCCTCAGGCCTGTGAGATCGGCATCGTGCGTCAGTTCCCCTTCTCCTCGGCGCTGCAGAGGATGAGTGTGGTGGTCAGGAGGTTGGGGGTCAAACACATGGACGCCTTCTTAAAAGGAGCACCGGAGGTCGTGGCCAACCTCTGCAGACAGCACACAGGTCAGACAGGTTTAATTCGGCTTTGCTGTGAAGCGACACAAAATATCTAACATTAAAATACAGTACGTCCTCCCTCTCTTTAAAACACACGCTGTGCTCATATTAATAAAGATTTTCTTATCTGCTCTTATGTAATAAGGCCACACCGGCACAGTTTGACCTTCTGTTTAGTCCCACAGATGTTCACAGAGACTCTGGAGACCTACACTAGGCAGGGCTTCAGGGTTATTGCCCTGGCACATCGTCAGCTAGAGTCCAAACTCTCATGGCACAAAGTCCAGAGCCTCAGCAGGTACTGTACGCCTGTATCCTCAGATAATACTGTCCACAGTACATGTGGCTCCTCCCTACTTAAAAATCCCTGTGACATGTCGCATCATCTTTTGCTGATGAAGCGTGTTTGTCGGCTGTCAGCGGCAGTGAGGATATTCACAATGGTTCTGCTGCAGGGCAGAAAATGTTCTTGTTCTGTGAAACGTGAGGAGAAAAATCAGCTTTTCCTATCACAACGTCCTGCTGTCCAAAGACAGCAAACAGTCTGAGTTAACGTCTGAGGTGAGGGTATGAATGGCTGCGATATGCATGATTTATTAGGATACTTTGTGCTCTCAGACCTGTTTGGTGAACAGCAGCGTATTAGTGTTGGTTTCCAGGTGTTTGCGGTCAGTCTGATAAAAGTAGGAAATGATTAACTAAAGTCAAAGACAGTTTAACAGGAAGGCAGGATGTTAGAAAAGTGATCTGAGCTCCTGAACTACACTGATGCAGTGATAACCACAGATTTATGATGCCTAATCAAAAGTTACAGGGTGTCACAGATCAGTTTTTCCCTAAACACGACTTTTCTGACAAATAGCTGCAGGATTTTGAGTGTTTGATTTTTGTCTCATAGGGACGTAATAGAGACCAACATGGAGTTCCTCGGTCTGCTCATCATGCAGAACAAAATCAAACCGGAGACCGCTGGCGTTTTATGTGAACTGCAGCGAGCCAGCATCCGCACGTTGATGGTCACAGGTAACCCAGCTCAGTGGATCTGTGTTTCATTTTTGACTGAAATTTGCATGTTTTGTTCCTCTCATTTCCCTGCTCCCCACCCTGTGTCCTCTGTTAGGTGACAATATGTTGACGGCTATATCGGTGGCTCGAGACTGTGGAATGGTCCGTCCCCATGCGAAGGTCATAATAGCAGATGCTGCGCCTCCCAAAGATTTCCAGCCTGCTAGTATCACGTGGCATTACACTGAAAACCGGGCTCAGGCTGTCAAGGACAATGAGGTAAAAGGGAAAGGTCTCAAAATCACTGAGAAAACTGTGATCCAACTAAAGAAATGGGGACAAATGATGTGTTTTGGAGACAGGCTGCTAGTAACAAAGTGCCTAAAGATAGAAAAACTATAAGAATATCTGGCTCCTTGGAAGCACACACAAAAAAAGAGGGATGTATCGAGACTCTTGCATGATACTATATTTAAAATCAAACATGCCCGGACAGATAATTTATCTTCTCTTGTTGGTTTAAATCATGTTCTAAATCCTGTTCAGCCACTCTGCTGTTTGCATTAGCTTTGACACCTACATGTTGAGGCATCTCTTTACCGTTACAGTATTTGTGTGCTGGGTTTATGTAGAATGGAAGCACTGAAGCATTAATGCATTAATGCAGAGCCCTTTTTGTACATTTATACATTTTTCAGTAGTGCAGTTGCGTGAATCTGTCAGATAAGAGTGGGAGGGTGTCTGCAAAAAAAAAAAAGACTAAAAGGCTTGTTGGGTTAAATCAGAAGTTTTGTTCTTTGTGTAAAATAGTAGCATGGTATGACCGGCTCATCTTTTTCTGCTTCAGACTGTGGAAATTGACCTGGGTGAAGGGACCTGGGACGGGGCTGTTTCTCAACAGGAGCAGAGCTATCACTTCGCAGTGAGCGGGAGGGCCTTCGCCGTCATCATCGAACACTTTCCTCATCTCATCCAGAAGGTACAGGCTCGTCTTTGCACGCATAAACATCTACACACTCAGACTGTTATTAGGACCCCATCAGCTTTGAACCTGTGTAAAGCGGTGTCATTCTCTGTGTCCCCTCACGGTGGCGCTGCAGCTTGTGCTGAGAGCCACCGTGTTCGCTCGCATGGCTCCAGACCAGAAGACTCAGCTTGTGGAAGTCCTGCAGAGCATGGAGTGAGTCACTCTCCTGTTTTGTGGCTTTGTTTTTTAATCTGTTGATCTTCGTTCGTTATTCGTCACCTGTGTGTATCTTCACATATTTTATTTACCTTCCAGTTACACCGTCGGGATGTGTGGTGATGGTGCTAATGACTGTGGAGTAAGTATGAGTGAGACTTGTAATAAAAAGTGATAGCCCTCTCAGTTTAATGTACCAACACGCAGGAATTTATTTATCAGTCATTGAGTGTTTTTCCTAACAAATATAGGTAATGTATTGATGGATAAATTACTCAAATCCAGGCGCAGCACATTCAAACTGGGCTTTCCATCTCCGGGTTTGAGCCGTATTAATTTAGTCGTCTCTCCCTTTTAGGCTCTGAAGAGAGCTCACAGCGGGATTTCTCTGTCAGAGCTGGAGGCCTCAGTCGCATCACCCTTCACCTCCTCCACCTCAAACATCTCCTGTGTCCCCAACCTAATCAGGTAGAAGAGTAAATGTATTTTACTACTTGACTCACAGACTGATGGCTCTTTTTTTAAAATTATACAGTCAGCTAATCCTGAGCTGATTCTTTCTGTTTCTGAGCTGAAAACGTGAAACCTTGAGCTTTGATTGGAACCCTGTCTTTCCTTCTGTAGGGAGGGACGGGCGGCCCTCATAACATCTTTCTGCGTGTTTAAGTTCATGGCTCTCTACAGCATCATCCAGTTCATCAGTGTCACCCTGCTCTACTCGGTGAATAGATATTTGTTCCTCCAAATTTTTTCCCCTTGTCACCTGCTGGGAAAACATTGTGTCATTTGAGACACCATGAATAAAATGGGGGAAGGGTCCCAAACAGGAATGTATACCATATCGAACTTTGATATGGTTCCCACAAGTTGTGTCTTTAAATAGAAGTTTAGGTGAAACAAAAGAACGTGACAGCAAAGTGACACGCCGCTGCTGGGAAAAGGATGACAATGACACAGTGTGACACAGGAATTTAGGTTAGCTCTAAAGTCAGCGAGTGTCAGCTTAGATTATAGATCCATTAATTTGTCGCTGTGTGATCTTTTGATATTTTAGGTTCTCAGTAACTTGGGAGACTTCCAGTTTCTCTTCATTGACCTCATCATCATTCTCACCATCGCCTTCACAAGTGAGCAGCGTGACGACGAGCACCAAATCAAATTGTTTTCAGTCAGTTTTCAAATAACAGCCCTCTAATGACGATATCCTCTCTGCCAGTGAGTCTGAACTCAGCCTGGAGGGAGCTGGTGTGGCGTCGCCCGCCGTCCAGTCTGATCTCAGGACAGCTGCTCTTCTCAGTTCTGACCCAGATCCTCACCTGCCTGGTCTTCCAGGTCCTGGCTTTTCTCCTGGTACGACAGCAGAGCTGGTACGAGATATGGACGCCTCAGTCAGAGTGAGTTTGTTTATTTATTAATTTATTTTACAGCATCGAGGGTTTGAAATTAACAGATTAAAATGCACTTGATTTAACTGTCATGGGGAGCGTTCTCAGCCTTCTTTAAATGCAGAGTTGCAGTTTAAGAAACATTTCAACTGTTCCTCAACTGTCTGTTAGGAATATTAATGTGGGTTTGGTGACGCCAGCGTAAAAAAAAGCTTTAAGTTGAGCCCGACTGATGATACTGATATTTGGTGATTTAAAAATCCAATATTCTGGCAAATATCATCAGATTATTTTCTTCTTTCAGACACAGGAAACATAAACAGATTTCCCAAACATTTGGTGGGTGAAGTTCTGCTCAGATCAGCTGGCTGTTGTTTGTGAAGTTGCAGAGTGCCCTCTAGTGGACAAACTCTGCAACCTCAACACTCGTAAGATGGTTGAAGGGTGTTTCTCCCGTCTCTTCTTTGGCCGTTATCAATGCAGATGCTGATTGAGTGAAAAATAATATTAATTACTGGGTTACTGGCATTATCACCGATAAATCGGTCGGGCTCTAATTTTAACTGAACATGTTTAATATCAGCTGGTTACAGAAAAGTGGGAAGCATTTACTTAGTTTATAGATTCTTAGTTTATGAAAGCAGGCATTTGTCACAATTTTCTGCCTCTTTGTCTTTTCCTGCAGCGCCTGTAATGTTTCCAAGTCTGGTTTCCCTGTCAGCGTTAATGTAACAGGCCCTCACAACGACAAAAACATCAGGAACTACGAGAACACCTCTCTCTTCTACATCTCCACCTTCCAGTATTTAGCGGTGGCGATTGTTTTCTCCAAGGGAAAACCCTTCAGACAGCCGAGCTACAAGAATTGTAAGACTAATGTAGCAATATATATATATTTTTTTGTCAGTGGTGTGTGTGTGTGTGTGTGTGTGTGTGTGTGTGTGTGTGTGTGTGTAAACAGATTTTAAACACACCTCGGTTAAGGAATCATAAATCAAATCTTAAAAACAGAAAAGGAGTTTAAAAGTAGACTTTTGTATAAATGTATATAATTTGAGCCTCTGCTGGCTCTACCTTGTCACACATGTATTGCATGTGGTGCTAAAGTTAAGTGAAAATAACTCTTCTTGTGCTTTTATTCCACGAGGGCCGTTCATGCTGACCTGCATCGGCCTGTATACTTTCCTCCTCCTCATCATGCTGCATCCTTTCCCCTCCGTCGACAGCTTCCTGGAGGTAAACTTTCTCTCATTTTCTCCGCGTGTTGCTTTAAGTTGCCTCATGTTAGGATTGAAAAGGAGAAACACCCGTGTGAAAGCGTGAATATGTGAGGGACGTTGCGGCGGCTCAGAAGCGCTGCATTCACCGCTCTCCGTCCTCCTGTGCCTCCCCAGATCGTGTGTGTCCCCCACGACTGGCGTGTTACTCTGGTCGTCATTATCATTGGGAATGCAGCTGTTTCTTTCCTGTTGGAGGTACGTCTTAGAAACATCACGCCCTACGTGCTTTCTGTGACTGAGCTCCTTTTAAAATTTGGAACCTGTGATTTGCATGCAATGATTTTCTTTTGCTTTTGTTTGTTTGTTCTTACTGAATCAGTGCTCGGTGGTGCATTGCTGCTAAATAATGACATCAGTGAATCTTTTTTTTTTCTCCATTCAAGATATTTTTGTCTTTCTGTGTTTCTAACTCAAACTTCATAATCAGCTGATTCTCAAGTTCCTGCTGAAATCTCCCGTAGATTTTGATCCTTGACATCATCTTGTGGAGGCTAGTTTTCAGAGGCAGTCGCAGGGCATATCGCCCCGCTCAGCCCTCCTCTGCTCACGCACCGCAGGTTGGGAAGCTTTTCACTACGATTTCTGTTCTCTCACCATGTAGATGGTAACATATCATCCTTAACTCTGATTCTCCTGCTTTTTTTTTTGCACCGATTGTTTGTTTCTTCTTTGCACTTCATAACCCGTCAATAATGCTGATTATACAGGCAACAAAAAGTTATTCAGCAGGTCACAAATGAACAAATCTGGCTGCTTTCATGAACCCACCATCTCGAAGCTCTTTTCTTTCTGTCATTTAGCTTTTTTCTGTCACCATATCCTCAGTATTTAATAATTATAATAATAATAATTAAAAAAAAAGGTTTCTGACATCTTATTGGTGCCATTATAGGTTTAAATAAATAAATATGGAGCTGGGA
The DNA here is from genome assembly GCA_034780415.1 of Cichlasoma orientale. Taxonomy (NCBI): domain Eukaryota; kingdom Metazoa; phylum Chordata; class Actinopteri; order Cichliformes; family Cichlidae; genus Cichlasoma; species Cichlasoma orientale. The sequence continues at coordinate 1,558,026 of JAVDPK010000712.1, forward strand.
GTGCTGGTAATATTCAGCTCAACAACCGTCTAAAACAGGAGGTTTTAATCTGAGATTAAAATCATAAATTCACAAAAAAAGTCCCAGAAAATGATCCATTTGAGGACTCCATCACCAGTTTGCAAGGCCGGCTCAACTTAATCACACCACAGACCGCAGTGTACAACTTTATCAAATAATTGCCTGAGATTTGCAAACTTAGTTAAGAATGCTTCCTGATATGTTTCTGACATTGTAACTCACTGAGTAGTTATTTTACACTTTACACGTTCAGGTGGCCAATGACCGCTGGGCTTCGTCGGTCCTCTCCTGGATGTTCTGCCGGAGAAACAAGCCACCAAGGGCGCTGTATATGCATCTGGCTCTGGAGCTGCAGGAAGATGGTGACTGGCCCCCCAAACCCTCCACTGTCACCTATGCCAGTGACTCAAGATCCAGCATCTCCGACCTCAACGTGACTGCCAAGCAAAATGCAACACAGGCTAAACCCGAAGCTTCCCTGAAGCTTGTATGATGGTTGAATTCACCTCATCAAAATGGACAAACACCCTGCACTTCCAATCCAGCCGTGCTATCACTGCAGAAACTTGAGCCAGAGGATTGCTAAAGGAATAGCTTGGCATTATTTGCTTTCTTGGTAAACGTTTAAGGCCTCAACCATTTACATTAGCCTAGCACCAGGACTGGAAACAAGGGGAGTAGCTACCCAGTAAAATGTGCATCCTTGGGACCCATGTGGGGCAACTGTGGGCAGACCCACTCGGCCCACAGTGGAGAGCCCACTGTGAGCTATGGGTACCAGTGTGAAATGTAGGGCACATCTGTGCCCCAAAAGCATGGGGCCCAGGTACAGCCCCAGTAGGGCATCCCACATCAAGATTGTGGGCCCCACTGTGGGTCCCTCTCTGCATCCCACAGTCAGACTATGGGCTGCCCCACAGTGCAGGGCCCAGATACGCCCTACATTTCACTCATACCCAGGCCCCACAGTGAGGGGCCCACATGTGCCCCATGGTACATTACTGCCACCAGCTGTTATGGAGAGTGGACCCGAATGTCGAAAAACAAGAAGTTGCTTTCAGCTGCTCCCGTATTCACAAGTGCTCACCAGAGCAGCTCCACATTTGATTTGGCAGATTTTCATACCAGATTCTCTTCATGACTCAACTCCCAAAAGGATCTCCTCCCAGGCTCAAACCAGGGAACATTTTCATGTTGGGCAAATGTGTAAACCACTACACCGTGGAGCCACCCTCAAATACTATCAAACAAGTTACTCCATCATAGAAAATGAAATATGGCCTGATAACTTTCACTTCTTGAGTTCTTTTGCAGTATATCAATAAGATCCAGTTTAACTTCCAATTCCATTGATGTTCAGTCGCCTCCTCTTCTCCATAAGAGTGTGTGTGTTTCCTTATCATAAATAATAGCAGCAAACATGCCTGTGCAGCCCCAAAGCGAGTAAGTGTGCGTACCCTGTGGAGCTGTGTGGGTAGGGCAAACGCACAATTATCCCATGCCTATCCCAGGTGGGTGTGTCCCCATAAAGGTTTCATGTAGACAACACATAGTGGCTTGCCCATCGAAAGCCCATATAAGGGCCCCAAAGGGCAAACCAGCTGTGAGTCCTATGGGTACACCTACTTGGGGCCTGCATGGGTTTTCCCTGCCCACATAGTCCCACTGTTCACTAACACCTACCCACTGTGGGCCTGCATGGGCATTTTTTTTTGGTAAGCCTGTCTCTGTGCAAAGATAGGCTCAGATTCCAGGCTAGGTGTTTTCCTCTTCTTACTACTCTTGGTGCTAAGCTAATTATTTGTTGGTCGCTGTGCAAACATGGTACTGTCGTGTAATCCCAATCCTTCGAGGCATACAAAATGCTAGTACTGTTCCAGACACTAGACACTGGGAAAGGTCAGATTAATCTTTCCATTGTTTTGACTTTTCATTATGCCCCACTCTTTGAAATATCTCAGTCAGACACTGAACAAAAGATCAGATCTATCTTATGGATCCACTGTCCTCCTGCTGTTTTCAACATTTAGTTTCATTGGCTGCTGCTAGAACGTCAACGTTGTACAAATTCAAAGAAAAAGTCAAAGAAACACGAGAGGTTTAATGGTTTATGAGCGTAACTGCTACTTTCCTATTTCTGAGGCAGAACTCGTTCCACTGCTGCATTTCTTTCTTTTTTTAGGAGCTGCTTTGAATGAATTTCTTCCTGTGGAAGCGAGAAGCAGAAAAACATCACTTTTTAATTATTTTTTTTTAAATTAGCCATCTATGGATGTGATAGAGAAAAGTTTGGATTATGCCGTTTAACATCACAAAGGTACTGTACAGCAATGTTTTGATTAATTTAACAGATGTGATTAATCAAAAGCAATCCTTAAAACACTTGCTGCTAGAAACATGTCTTAACAGTTGATTTGAATCTAATTTTGTAAACATATCTTGAGTCAGTTTAAAAAAAAAACGTTAAATCACTGTAATGAAATGTTCGTTCTTAATGCAAAATAGAACATTTTTAACGGAAACTGTAACACGGCATTTGAACTTATTTTCTTATTTCAACGATGTGACAAAAAAATGTTTTGTGTTCGCGCCGCAGAACTTCCATTACATTTTGCAATAAATCTGTATATGAAGCCACTCTTGCGTGCTTCGTGGGGGGCTGACCTTGGTCACACTTTTTCAGCCAAGTCTCACTGATCAATTATGGGCTTTCCCAGCCTCCTCGCTGCCTGGCATATGGGCGCTTAAAGGCGCCAGAGTGGAGGAGAAAGAGGGGTATCATTTCATGTGGAGATCAGGGCCTATAGGCAGTGAATGGGTGGATTTAGGGGGGACTGTGAATGAGAGAAGGGGGTCCTCGCTTGTACCAAAAAAAAGAAAAGAATCTCCCACAGATCAGGGGAAGAGCCTTTTTGGGAATATTCATGATGAGGATGAGGAGGCATCATGAATTCATGTGTGTCTCTGTGACTTGCAGGGATCATCTTTTCGGTAAACACCGATGTGTACAGAGCCGGGATGTCTCGCTTTCTGTCTCTGTTTGCGATGTAGTTTTGTGGATAGTGTTGCCTCTTCACAAAGCAATATGGGTTTTTGTGTACTCTCTGCTGTATTCCTTTTGTATCAGTAGAGGAACAGATGGAGAGTGGTAGAAAGACATAAAGAAGCTAAAACACACAGTCTTTCTTCCTCACAGCTAGCTACTCGCTGAAAAAGATTTTCTCAAGCTTGCACTCAGACGTTTGCTATTTCAAGCATTTTAGACTTTTTCTCTTTCCCCCACTCTTTTTCTTTTTTCTTTTTTTTTTGTCTGTTGTGTACTTTCAAGATGTGGGCCCTGTGCGCGCAGTCTGTCTCCTGTTTGTAACAGAGCCTGCTCAGAATATTTTGTATCGCAAGGGCCCCTGAGACACACTTTTCTCCACCACACGTTGTTCTTTAAGGTGCTACACACAGTTTCGCACACCAGTGTGCTGCAGTTTCTGCAGAGTCCTTGCACATCCTCAAGGCCCTTGTCTTGATTAATACTCAGGACACAAGGCCAACCTGATGCTCGCTTACGCCTGGCCTCATTTTACAGATGACACAAAGGCTCCCATGTTTGGTAAAAGGTCTGTGACCCACCAGACGGTCACAAAGCCCTTCTCCTCCCTTCTGTCCCCTAAGCATGGGTTCCCTCGCTGGGCATCGTGGTGTTCCTGTCCCTCTTCCTTTATCAGTCCTTCCAGGCCTGAATGGGCTCTGTGGTTGGTCAATAAATTCAGTGATTCAGGGGGTGGACAGTTGCAGCCGTGTTAACGTTTGTTCACAGGCTTGTCGGAGGGATGGGCCCCGCCCCGCGGCCCTTTGTCTCCTGTGGTCTCTCATCAGGTTAGAAGTCAATGGAGGGCCTTGTGCGGAGGTGGCAGGGGCATGGATGGAGCCGCCTCTCACATGGCGTTCACACAGGGGGAGGACCGGTTCGGATCACTGCAACACTTGTTAGAGTGAGGCCACACAACATTGCCGGTTTGCCTCTCTTGCTCTCCCCGAGGGCCTGTGCGATATTCACCGCTTTAAACAAACTAATGGTTAGAGGCTGCAGGGTTGCATTGGAGTAAGATGATCTGCACTCGGAGGCCTGCACTGGCCAAACTGAAAGGGAGCGCACAAGTGTATCTTACAATCTCCATTTACAGATCAGACTGAGAATAAAATCAGGTCAGGCCTTCATTTGAAGTGACGCTATTTAAATTTGAACTAGAATAGAATTGATGCACTTCTGTGGCCCCAGAAGGTGCCACAGAGCTGCTGAGTTATGGCTGTTTTCTCAGGCTCAGCTGAGCCAAAGCATGGGAACAGACACAAACGGGAGAAAGGAGAGACAGAGAGCCATACATAGAGCAACACACAAACAGTGGAGGGCTTTAGGACAGAAAACAGTGGACAGAAAAAGACGCACTGTGACTGAAGAGGGACTTAGAGGCATGACTGAGGCCTAACTGTCATGAGAAGATGAGAGTTGCCATGGCCACCCAGGAGCCACCCAGCAAGCATGTGAGCAGGGGAGGCTTGGGGGCCAGGGGCCTGGGCCCGGGCTGGTGGATCACATGCACTAACCAGGGATTATGTGCATAAGTGATGAGTGCTAAGCCGGCAGGTGAAGAAGGGAGGCCCTGGGACAAGGAGCGAGCCATCCCTCAGGACGGCTCCCTCTGTAAAGAGCAGGGACTTTTTTTTGCCAAGTGAGGCTGATCTGCTGTGTGAAGGGGACTCAGCCAGAGGTCCTCGAGTGCTGAAAGGGCATCCCCCAGGCTGCTTTCACAGCATAAGTGGCCAAAACGCTGGTCTTGTGAGTCATCTTGAGTGGCAAGAATGGGGCATCTTCACATTCATAAATCCCAACACAAACACACTCATGGATATGGACTAAGCTTGGATGAGGATAAGCGCCACATGATGAGGCATCAGCAGGGCTCTTCTTGAGGGACACTTTTGGCTTACTGCTGGTATAAACAAACAGCTCTAAAAACAAAACAAAAAGGTCTGATTTAACCCCGAGCTAAGTTTACTTTATGCTATATTTACAGACAAAAAGCCCTTTTTCTAAGCAGGATCATCAGGTTTATAGGTTGTTTCACTGCAGAGAATCAGTGCTCATGATATCCATGGCCTTACAGGAATGTGTTTGAACCTTGATGGCACAAAGAAATCACATTCCCAAAGAAAAAACACTCAGTTCACCAATCTACCCCCAATACCTTTTCAAGACGATAGTATCCCTGAACATATTAACATGTAAATACACTTAGATACTTTGACAATGCACTGAAATGCATATAATCTACATGCTAACTAGTGCTTTAAAGAGTTTCCACTGCTGAATGTGGTTTAGGCAACACTTTCATGTCTGGGTTTTAAAAATTAAATGTGAGGCCTCTCTTAGAATTTCTCAAAGCGGTTTTCAATTTGATGAGGGATAAGGCGATGACTGGGTTTCCTTTTCAAAGGGGGAGACCCAGATTTCAATAAGACTTCAGTCTCATTGCCTCTGGCTTCAAGTTGAAGATCTAAATGCTGGCTTTTTTTTAAAAAGAAGAAACTCTCTATGTTAGGTAACAGATGGCAGGTTGTTGTGCTGAAATACCAGTTGCTATGGTCCCCCTTTTCCTCCGCAGCTTCACTTGCCATAGCCAAGCATCCCGTCCGGGGCTGGTGTACTGACTTGGAATAAGCTGACTTGAAACTGCTCAGGTTGTTGTTGACAAACATGAGCCTAGATGAGCCTGCTAAGCTCCTGCTCCTTTGTCTGCTCTTTATTGCCGTATAAACAGGGCTGAATACACCAAAAAACGAAACCTCTGTTTTCAGCCTTCTCTTATCTCACGCAGGGTTTAATCTAATGGCCTCTACCCCTTTTACATCTCTGCCTCCGCTAAATTCAACCATATTTTTGATTCAGCACATCACCATGACAACCAGTTATTTCCCATCCTGAAGCCCCCCCTCCTCCTCCCAAGCTCCTCTTCTCCATTGATACTGCTACCTCCCCCTACCCCTTCTTTTTTTTTTTTTTGTCCAAATAAAACAAAGCAAGGAGTGAATGCTCTCTGAGGTAGGTAAATGTATTCAGTGACATCAGCCAGGACTAGTCTATTCTGCTGGATTCCTGTACCACTTGTTTCCAGCCTTGTCTGGGGGCTGGACACTCTGTTGGGCCCATTGTCCCACGTGTATTCCACACAGGCCCGCAATTAATGGAGGCCTTGTCTAAGGCTTCTGGAGCAGAAACTGGTGTTGGGGAGGGGGACAATAGGCGGGCAGAGCCGGGGCTGGGAGTTGCAAAGGGAGGGAGGGCCTCTTCCCTCCTTCTTTAAGGGGGAATTCAAAGGCCGAAGGAGGGACGGAGAGTGAGCCGAGCGCTGGATGACATGTTTAAGTGATCCCGTCTGTCTGTGCCCTCCCCTCCTGGCTTGAGATGTTTTCATGCCAGCAGTTGAAAGGGAATCTTTGCCATATTTGATGATGAGGATGATCATTTCACTGCCCACATGGAGGTGGTGACCGGGTGGAGGAGGAAGCAGGGCTGCAGCCTTCAGGTGAAGATGGAGAGGAATGTGACCGCTTCCTCACTTCCTATTATTTGTAGAAACCACCCACTGCAAACATTTTATCAATATATGAGATTTAGTCAGTTTTACTACTTTTTTTCTGCCTTACATGAGCTGAGGTAAGAACCAGTCATTAGTCCCAGGGTTAAAGCTGAATCTTTATCTACTATAGAACAGCTTTATACTAAAGGCATGAAAGCACAGGCTTTCTGAAACATTGGCTCTTATGTGCTGATATGTTCTGTGCTGATTATTGTATTGGCAGGGGACTCTGAGCAGCTTCAAATGCCAGAGCTATATTTATCTAGGAAGGTTAAACTGCGGCACTTAAAGAATATTTGAAAAGATGCTGTAAATTAAACAAGGTTTTAAGGATTGCGCCCAACTACTTTTTCAACTACTTTAGGAAAGGGGGGGGGGGGCTTAAGTCTTTGTTGGTGCAGGTAAAGATAACTATCTCCATGCTGGTGTCTTAGGACGTAATCAGCAACTTCCTTTTATTTAAAAGGGAGGCAAATCTTCCTGCTGGTATAAGGCAAGAGCTGTTGGTCATTAGCAGTATTTCTTTATACTGTGAGGGTCAGAAGCATTTTCTTTGTATGATATATATTATGTCTTTTACTTTCTCTGCTTTCCATCTCATTAAGTTTGAATAGATCTTCATGTTAGACACGGAATACCAAACTCCCTCTTGATAAATTAATCAGTCATTAATTGTTCTGACACAATGCGGTCAAAGTGAATCAGAACCAAGAATAATTCATGTATTTCAGACCCTGTTTTCTTCAGCTTGTTGCTATCTATCATGTGTTGGACCTTGATAGCTTGGACGCCTCCAACCCCACAGTTCCCACACTGATACAGATCAGGATTGTGCTGTAAACCTAATTTCTACATCACCATCTGCTCAATTAGGGCCTGTTCATGTGGCCACAGCAGAACTGGTAGGATGTAATTTAGCGCTGCACAAACCGTCTCATCTGCTGCGAGCGGAACCTCTTTGTAATTCATCAGCGTTGCAAGGATTCAGTTACAAGATTAAGTGAGCGTTTAATGTAAGCAGCCACTGAATCTGATGGTGTGTGTGTGTTTGTGTGAGATCAAAACGTTTCTTGTTTCAGAGAGTCTGAGCTGCATACAGTGTGAAACTTGATTAATATTTCTATTAGGACAAAGATGCAACATCACCCCACTGACAACTTGACTTTGGTTTTCAGACCCTCAATGACAGCAGGAAAACACCGTCTGTATTTATTATTGACAATGAGAGAAGTTTTTTTATTTAGAGGAAAGTTATAATTAGGTACGTAACCCCATTTCGGTTGCAGGCTTGACAATTTCATTTGGCTTCACTTGATACTGACTCGGGTCAGGAAGCCAGTGGTGCTTGAAGTTTGTCTGGCTCACACAGAGAGGAAGCCTTGGATGCAAACAGTGACCTGCTTCTGGGGTCATTTCACCTCTGAGGGTTTAGGAGCTTTAAGCAGACTGAAGTCCATCTGGAGGATCGAGCCGGCTCATGATAAACCTAAACCAGACAGAGATCTCTCAACAAATATATTAATCAGACCTGTTACAGACAGCATGTGCACTGATAGTAGGAGATGAGTGGTTTATCAGAGAGATGTTGAGCATGATTGTTGATTGTGGATTACCAATTTAGAGCACCATGCATATAAATAAACCTGAAAATTATAAGTAAATATATAAGAAAATTATAGAAGGTATTATGACTTTTAAATGCCACACAAAATTATGCATAATTAAAAACAGAACCAGTCTCTAATGAGTATTTTAATACTTTATCTAATCCAAATCCACACTTATTTATAAACCACATTTAAAACAACAAAGCTGACCAAAGCGCTGAACATGAAACAAAAGGGTTACACACTATAATAAAAAAATACCCCCCCCCCCCCCACACACACACATCAATAAATATATGCAAGAAATCACAAAAATAGAGATAAAACTGCCCAAATACTTAACCTCTCACTTTGGGTTGAAAGCCAAAGAATAAAAATTTGTTTTAAGGCGTACTTTAAAAATGTGCAAAGTGGAGGCCAACCTAATATGAGGGGGTAGCTCATTCAAAGCCTAAAATGCAGGGGAAGCCAGTGAAGAACAGGCCTTGCTTTATGCTGAAATATGATTTAGAACAGAAATAAGCTTTGAAAACAGGAAAAAGGAAAAGATAAGAACATAACACATTAAAAGATGAATAACACACTCATTAACGTATGAATCAAGATTAAAAATATATGTCGATTTTTATTCTCCACGATTTGGAAAGCGAGTGAAAGGAAAGCCTTTATGTTTAAAATGGCCATTAAAATACTAGTATACATACATAATTCTACCTAAGCCCAAAAAAGTTATTTTCCTAATAAATATGCAGTCAGACGGACAGGTAAAAATATCAATTCAGGTTTTGGTTTGTCATAAAATGCAAAATATTTTTATTATTTTTCATCTTCAGATGGGTTTTAAATAGCTCGGAAGCTCTACTTTCTGCTCCAAAATCTCTGATAATAGACAGGAGGTGTCAGAGGTCAAATCTTTTCTGGACATCAGGCCTGGAGTGTGCCAGAAGCCAAACTCTTTACCTCAAACTCAGAAGCACTCAGTGACCCCCCCCCCCCCAAAAAAAAAAAAAATTAATTCTTCTCAACACATGAAAAACACACAAACACAGAATAACCCTGCATAGTTACACAATTATGCATCAAAGCCATTTGACCTCATCAATGCATGGTCATCAGAAATCCTCATCTTCACATTGAGAAGGCAGTGATGCAAATATAAATTAATATAACTCTGATTTGTTTCTTTATTCAAAGGGTTATTGGTTTTTATAGTTTAATGCAATATTCCAAGTAAAAGAAAAATCTTTGAAACTTTTCCCTTTAAAAATATGAAGATAATAATTAACCACTCAAGAAAGTTTCGAGAATTCACCCAGTAGAGCTCTTAAATTAATCTTAAATTTGTTAAATTAGTCTAAAGCAAAGATGTGGAATTAATTCGATGAGAAACAAAATTAAGACGATCAAACTAAAATTTAATGACTAAAAACTTCAGCTTCTGTTTTGTTTTGTTTTTTCATCCAGTATTGGAGAGACTAAAACAAAGCTGTAACTTTTATTAATGCCGGCGCTTTAATTTATGTTTAATGCCCTCTTTTAAAAACAGATAAAGCAGTTTGCTGTCTGAGACGTTATTCACCCATGAACACATTAGTCGCGTCTTTAATGGAGCAGGATGCCTCATTTACAGCAGGAGAACTGGTTTTCATGCGTTTCTCTTCTCACTGACTCGTCTTCGTAAAACACTCTTTCAGCATCCTGACAGGTAGCCAATGGGAGCGTCCTGTCGCACGAGCCCGCCGCCTCCCCGGCACCGTGTCCCGCGCGCTCATTGGACAGACGTCTGAAACCCGGGGAGCTCGCACACGAGCCGCTCGCGTGCAGGCTGGAGCTGTATAAAAGTAACCCGAGGCGCCGGTAACAGGAGCGGACTGGATGCCAGCTTGGCGAGCGGACAGAAGTCGCTTCTGAGTGGTGTTGTCATCGGCGAGCATCTCCGAGGTCTGCCAGGAGAAGGCGGGACTCCCCTGAACTGGACTCTCTTTCTGCTGCTGGGTATTCATTTCTACTGGGTTCCTGTTATTAATATCCGTTGAAGTGAAGATGCCAGCCGGTACTTTAGAAAGAGCATCTCCGTCCGGTGTGGCTGCTACCCCCGCAAGTGGCGACTCCACGCCCGAGAAACCCCGGACTGTGACAGAGAGCAGAAAGGTAGGCCTTATGAGCTCCTTAAACTGAAATTTAATTGTTTTCTATATTGTGGAAAACATTCTCAACTACTTTTTTTTTTTAAATTCATCTTTCAAGTCCTCCAAACCAATTATGGAAAAGCGAAGACGTGCGCGCATCAATGAGAGCCTGGGCCAGCTGAAGACCCTCATCCTGGATGCGCTCAAGAAAGACGTAAGGATGCCCAGTAAAAAGTGTATGTGCTGAAAGTTGAAGTCACTTCAAATTTTGAGTGAAAACAACATTTCTGCTTTAGCAATGGCAGAAATGAAAAAGAAAAAAAAAGCAGAAGTGTAGATTGTTTTCACTCAAAATTCTAAGCGACTTTCTGCAGGTATAATTTTTAGCATGACAGACTAATAGTCCCAATAAATTTAACAATCCAGAATTAAAAGAGCAAATTAAAACCCAAATTGTCATTTCTTTTTTCTGCTTAGAGCTCCAGACACTCTAAACTGGAGAAGGCTGACATCCTTGAGATGACTGTGAAGCACCTCAGGAACCTGCAGCGACTTCAGATGACCGGTATGTGACTGCCATTTCTGGATGTTTGCTGGAGTGCATTAATTCTTGGAAGTGTAACTTTAGATGGTACACATGGTCCCATCTTTCTCCAAGATTTATTGCCCACCTGCATGTGTGTTTGCCTCGTAGTATTAATTTCACTCTATCTATCTATCTATCTATCTATCTATCTATCTATCTATCTATCTATCTATCTATCTATCTATCTATCTATC